>JANHMN010000001.1:96170610-96189147 GCA_030674055.1 Rhabdomys pumilio
GAGGGGGGGGGGGGGGAGAGGGGAGAGGGGAGAGGGGAGAGGGGAGAGACTTTCTTGTGCTTATGTGTAGCTTCAGCACCAATCATGATCAACTAGGCTTTCTCTTTTCTTTTTAAAAAATTTCTTCATTGTTATTACTAGGGTGTGAGGGGATGTGGGTTTGAGTGTGAGACGCAGCGAGGCTGGTTTGCTCTCTTCCCTGTGGAATCATGAGGCATGCAGGGCAAATACTTTGACCCACTAAACCATCTCACTGGCTCTTCTTTGTTTTAACTTCTACTTTTTGTTTGTTTGTTTTTGGCCTGGAGGCTTATTTATTTATTATCTATTTATTTATTTTGGGGGGCACTACACCTACACGCACCTTTCTGAACTCCTGCATGGTAAAATGAGGAGGAATTGGGGGAGGGGGAAAAGTGGTATTAGAATATATTCTAATAGTGGTATAAAAACGAATCACAGGGAAACATGAGCTCGTCCTTTAAAAACCAGAGCTCCCGGGTGCAGACTAGCATATATCTTCAAGTCTGGGGTTGGAGGTTTTCTTTTTGGGATGTGCTCCTCCCACTGGAGCCTGGTGCTTTTGACCTTGCCCCACCTCAGCGGGAAGGCTGACGAGTTTAGTAAGACACATATCGCTGACTTCCTTCAGAAGAGAGTGTGCCTTCATAGGTGCATGCGTGCATTCCTTTCTTTATCTCTTTGATTTGGAAGGACAGTCCAGGATGGCTGTCAGCTAGTCTTTGATGTGGGGGACAAAGACTAATAAAAACATTAAAAGCATCTTTTTCTCCTGTTTCACTTGACTCCCTGTGTCTGTCGCAGACCCTGACCGATTGACAGAACATTACACAGATAACCCCCCTTCTTAAGTGGCGGCGAGGCAGCAGTGGGCAGTTTTTCATTTAGAGTCTATCAACTGAGAATTGATAAAGTCATCATGGAACAACTGTAGTTTGACCCCGACCTGACAAAAGAGATCGAAAATGTCTTGGATAGAGAGAATCAAGGGGCTGGCTCCATCCTTGCCTGGGAAAAAGGCTTGGAGTGGGCCAAGGGCTATCACCCAGGCACTCCACGCGTATGTTTAATAACTGAGAAGTAAATAATGAAAGGGATGTCAATAAACAATCGCGATTTAATAAATTATTCATTTTAACAATCCTACCAGTGTTTGCCTAGGGATGTAGTTTTTTTCTCCATCTGCGGGATTGGTCTGAACCGGCCTGGCTGCGGAGCTGTTCACCATCCTTGACAGCAGGGGGCACTCACGTCACGTCTGAAACAGATAGATGCCAAACTGTTTATGTAGGAGGGAAAGATTGAGAAGATAGGAAAGCATCAAGAGGAGGTGGAGGGGAAGATAGAAAATGAGTGGATAGATACCGAAATGAAAAAAAAAATTTCCACAGGCAGATCAAATTCACCCTTGCACCGAAGCAAAGCGTAAAGAAATAAATAGAAAACAGTCACTCTCTATTTTGTTGGTTAAAATAACTTATTTATTTGAAACTCATAAGATGACAGATTTGGAGCAGTCAGGGCAAGGGCAAAGAGATATTCGAAATTTAACAGATTTATTTCCATCTTGAAAAATCTCACTGTGATTTTCTTTTTTCAGGAAAGACTCCCAGAAAACAACTGATTCTCTTGGGCTGGTATGAAATACAAAAAAATAATAAAAATAACTAAAAAAAAAAAAAACAAAACAAAACAAAAAAAAACCTAAAGAACCCCCAAAGAGTTGTTGAGGGGCTATAGGTTGTGTTTTCTTCTTCTCCTTAGAGGCAAGGTCTCACTGTGTAATCTGGGATTTTCCTAAGTCAACACTCAGGCTCACATGTTTCATGCCTTTGGAATGAAGCCCCACCACGGTTTAAGGCTAAGGGTTCTTGGAAATGAACTCCTAGGGTCAGTTCAACACTGTGTGTGTTGTCTCTCCTCATGGACTTGTGTGACAACCCCTACTTTATGAAACTGTCTCATGTGAGGCAATACTTCTCTTACACGTTGAAGAAAGGCCATTGTGGTCCCTGGGATATTTACTGTGAACCTGAGGCACGGAGAGAAGAATGTGTTCTCTCCATCGATCGATGGCCATGCAGATGCTAAAACGAGTGGTATTTATTTATAATAATGCGTGAGGCAGCCCGCAGGGAAATGCCGTCTTGTTTGTAATCAATCCCAGTGTGAGGCTCCTGCTGCAGCACAATCAGGCTCTGCATTAAGTGACAAATTGGCTCCTTCTTCTTGTTCTGACTGTCATTTCTCTTCAGTGGGGATATATCATCTCTGTTACAAGGCCTCGGAGCTTGTACCACACACAGATACACATGCATATGCAGGCCCTGTGAACGTACTCAGGATAAAAGCCTCCAGTGATAGCAGGTGTGACAGGAAACAGGCAAATGAGAAAGGCCCCCCTGTTCTCACCGTGTCTTGCTGCCTGGTGATGTCACTGTATCTGGTGAAGGCATGACATTGTTAGGGATTGAACTGTCTCTCAAAATCTGTACGTTGAGGCTCTAGCTGCCAACGCAACAGCATTTTAAAAACCTAATTTATGTGAATAGGTGTGAGGGTGTCAGATCCCTGGAACTGGAGTTACAGACAGTTGTCAGCTTCCATGTGGGTGCTGGAAATTGAACCCGGGTCCTCTGGAAGAGCAGCTAGTGCTCTTTAATCACTGAGACATCTCTCCAGCCCATAAAGTTTATTGCTTTTTTTTTTTTTTATCTTCCTGAGACATTTTTCTGTGTACCCTTGGCTGCTCTGGAACTCACTCTATAGATTAGGCTGGTCTTGAACTCACGAAGATGCCTGCCTCTGTCTCCTGAGTGCTGGGATTTAAGGTGTGGGTCAACACTGCCGGGCTGCCACTGTAACAGTATTTAAACACCGGCTAAGGCTTGGGTGTGTACCATGACAGAAGAATTGAGAATCTATAGGCTTAGTCTCTGGCCACGCCTTCATCCCCCAAATAGGCCATTAAAGGGGTAATTAAGGTTAGACAAAAGCTTAAGAATGGCCCCAATCCAGTTTAGCTGGCCTCCTTTATTTTCCTGTTTTGGAGTCTTTGAATCAGGGACTTATTCAGTAGCCCATGTTGGCTTGGCCAGACTAGTCTTGAATTCATTATGTGGCCTAGACTAGACTTAGACTCATGGTCCTCCTGACCTGTATTATAGGCATCATGCCCAACCCTCAATAGGCCATTATCCATTTTTCTTTTTTTCTAAAACAAATCTGGCTGTCCTGGAACTTGCTCTGTAGACCAAGCTGGCCTCGAACTCAGAGATCCACCTGCTTTTGCCTCCAGAGGGAATTAAAGGTGTGTGCTGCCATCACCTGGAAACATACACCTATTATTCCTACTATTTTAAGGTGAGGAAGAGATGCTACATTCGGATAAGGGTTTTTCTCTCTGAGTATGAAGGTAGCCATCTGCGCAGAAGAGACTTTGAACTTTTAAATAATGTTGAAACTATTATGGACTATTGGGACTTTGGAAGTTGAGCTGAACTTAGTTTTGCATTATGAAAAGGCTATAAGTCTATGGGGGCCAGGGAGGTGAATAAGAATGGCTCTCTTAGGTTCATATATTTGAATGCTTAGTTATCAGGTAATGGCACCAGTTAGAAGGATTGGAGGGGTGTGTCCTTGTTGGGGACACACCAACAGGAGTAGGTGTAGCCTCGGAGGAAATGTGTCACTAGGGGTGAGCTTTGAGATTTCAAAGGACCAAGACAGGCCTAGTGGGTCTCTGTCTTTCTGCTGCCCACAGATACAGATGTAGACCTCTCAGCTGCTTCTCCAGCATCATGTCTACTTGTGTGCTGCCATGTTCCCTGACATGCTAAGAATGGACTGAACCCCTGAAACCGTAAGCCAGCCTTGGTTTCCTTTATCAGAGTTGCGGTTGGTCATGGTGTCTCTTCACTGCCACAGAACACTGACTAAGACAGACTCAAACTTGCTTTCTTTTACATATGAGTTCTAGCCCCAGATGAAGAAGGGGCTGTCTGCAAGCTGGGACTTCAGTTTACTAGAGATGTGACAGGTATTTCTGTTCTTTTAGCTTCTCAGTCTGTTGGGCTTTGAAATTTAATTTTAAAAATTCTCATTCTCTCTCTCTCTCTCTCTCTCTCTCTCTCTCTCTCTCTCTCTCTCTTTGTGTGTGTGTGTGTGTGTGTGTGTGTGTGTGTGTGTGTGTGTCTCCGTGAGTGCATGTGCACATGCCATGGTGCATATCTGGAGGTCAGAGGGTAACTTGTAAGAGTCAGTTCTCCCGTCTCCCATGTTGGTTCTGGGGCTAGAACTCAGGTTGCCAGGCTCAGAGGCCGGCACATTTGCTCGCTAAACCATCTCATTGCTCCCAGGCAATGGATTTTGTTGTGATACTCTAAGCAGACAGAAGCAAAATCAGCAATAAGAAGCAGAGTGTGGCTCTAACAAATATCTAAACTTGTGGAAGAGGCCTCGAACCGAGAGCAAGGTATATATATATTCTCAGAAAAGCTGAGAAGGGTTCAGAACGACAGGGAGTTCTCTCTAGAGGAAGCGTCAGATTTCTTAGAAAATGCGTAAGTGATCATGAATAGGGCGTTGGTGAGGACAAGAACAGGAAAGGTCATTCTGGTGACATCTCAGATGGGTGAAAGGAGCAGTGTGTCTTCGGCATTGGAGGGGAGTGCCTGCACGAAGGAAGCACCTTGGGCAGAATTGTTTCATGTTCTCATGTTTGGTGGAAGGCAGAACTCATAAGCAATAGAATTGGATAGTTAGCTGAGGAGCCAAATAAAAAATTTTTTAAGTGAGCACAGGTATTTACACACACACACACACACACACACACACACACACACACACACACACACAGACACTACTGCTGGGTCCCCATCTCCTCTCAGATTCCTTTTCTGCTTTCTTTCTTGTTTTTAAAGATTATTTATTATTTCGTGTACCTGTGTGGATGTCTTCAGAGTTCACTCTCTGATTTCTACCACATGGGCTCTGGGCTTTGAAGTCAGGGTGCCCTTGAGTTCTTTGCCAGCTCTTGGCCAGAGGCAGCCCATAGCATTTCTGGGCCATTCTGCAAACCCTGGCTTCACAGGGCTCTTCAACTTGGCTTCTTGTTTCTTCAAAGTCAGTAGTGGAGAAGCAGAGAGGGCAGCCAAGTGAGTGCTCTGCCACTCACAGCAGGCCATGTAGCCTGTTGAAACCTAGGTGAAGGATATCACTCCCTCATCTCCACTTGCCTCCACCTTTTGCAAATATTTAGACACCAAAGATGCAGCAATGAAGAACGGCACACTGCTCTGTGGCCAAGGCTTAGATCTCAGGAGTTCATTGGCCTTCCTTTATTTCATCTCATCTGCAATCCTTAGTGTTTTTTTTGGAGGGCGTGCTTCAAAGTCACATTCATCTCCACAGAGCCGCCTCTTAGCCACACCCTTGGTTATCTTTCTGAAGAGGTTTCTCAGTTCTGTTCTTCATTATTATTTAGAGTAAGAACAGTCTGAGAGTTTTCCCCCCTCAAGTCTTTAAGTTCTATTTCCTTTACACTTTCCAATTCTTCCTTCAATTCTCTTCTTAATCTTCTCTACGAGCCATTAGGAAGAAGCAGATTGTTGCTCTATAGCTTTAGTTAGAAGGCTCCTCAGCCAGAGCCATCTACACAAGTGTCAGGGATGTGAATGGTGTAGTCACTGTGGAAGTCAGTGTGCACATTCTTTAGACCCTAAAACTTGAACTAATGTGATCAATGATGTCATACCAGTTAACTCACCCTAGAGATCCTTGTATCTGTGTTTATTGCTTCATTGGTCACAAGAGCTAAGAAATGGAACCAGCTTAGATGTTACAACCACAGATGAATGGATAAGGAAAATGAATGTGTGTGTGTGTGTGTGTGTGTGTGTGTGTGTGTGTGTGTGTATGTTATGTTTATTTTGTTTAGTTTTAAAAAAGAAACCATATTATTAACATGTTCAGGAAAATGGACGTGACTGGAGACTCAGAAAGATAAATGGTTTTCTCTCTGTCAAACATATTTTTTATTTGTGTGTTTGTGTATGTGCACGTGCACCCCATGGTATCCACATGGGGGTCAGAGGATAGCTCCTAGCAGTCAGTCATTTTCTCCCATCATGTGGGTTACAAGACTTGAACTTGGGTCCTTAGGCTTGCTAGAAAGCACCTTTACTCCCTCTGATGGTGATTCTTGGTTGTCAACTTGACTACAACTGAAATTAGAGAAAGACCAAGTCTCTGGGCACACCTGTGAAGGGTTTTGTTGGGAACTCACTGTAAATCTAGGCCACACCTTCCCTTGGGAGCCTATATAAAGGCCATGGAAGAAAGCAGGTTTGCCCTTTGCCTGCTCGCACTCAGTCTCTCTTCCCTTGTGCTAGATCCTACTTCCTCAGGATTCTAATGCATTCTGAAGAGCTGTGGAGACATCTAGCTTTATGACCTGAACAACTGTTGAATTCTTGGACTTTCCATTGAGAGATAGCTATTGTTGCACTAGTTGGACCACAGCATATAAACTATGCTGCTAAATCTTATATCTATCTATCTATCTATCTATCTATCTATCTATCTATCTATCTATCTATCTATCATCTATCTAGATAGCATCATCTGTTGTCCTGTGAGTTCCAGGACCTGCGTTCTGCCAGCACTCTGAGCCAGTCTGACAGTAGAGCCGTTACGGTTAGATTGGGATGCACAGGGGCTCAGTAGATTTTTCTTTTCTTTTTGAGAAATGGTCTCAGGCTCAGGCTGACCTTGAATTCTCCATCTTCATGCCCCAGCCTCTGAAGGGCTAGGGTCGGAGGAGTGTGTAGACCACACCCCACACTACGTGGCCTGGAGACTTTACCCAGGGTGGTGAAACAATGACCAGGTTCTTGGTCAACAGAAACTGTGACAGACAGTGTGTATTCCTTCAGGCTCCTAACTTGGTGGTAACACTGTGCAAAGACAGACAACACTAAGAACTATTCCCCCTTCCATCTATGTTTTTCTTCTCATTTTCTCCCAAAATGGATACTCCAAGAGTTAGCTACAGGAAATTTCTTGCTCAATTGATGTCACCTCAAGTCTTTTTTTCTTTTTGCTTTGCTTTGCTTTTTTTCCCTTCAGGACTGGGCATTGAACCCAGAGCCTTTGTGCATTCCAGGCAAGCACGGGAGCACATCCCTAGCCCCCAGCTTTTAGACCTTAGTTTTAAAGACAAATCTGCCAGAGTACATGCAACAGAACTTGCTTTCTATTTGGAATAAATTCTAAACTCCGTTAGAAAGGCAACATTAATCGCAATGGGATTGAATTTCCACTGTTTATTGTGACAGGCTTTAGGAAGAGGTTGATCAGAGTCAGAGGAGCAGAAGGCAGGTTCCATAAAACCAGTGGGAGGAGCTGCAGGGCATTGTTGCCTCTGCACAGATGGCTTCCTCCTGGAACGTGCTCACCAACTTATTCTCTCACCCAATTTCTCAGTGTCCTTCAGGTTCGTCTCACATGCCAACCCTCCCCCTCTCCCTTTCACTTCCAGAATGCAGGGATTAAAGGCACGCACCACTAGTCCTCAGTCTCTCTTAGGCTGGCAAAGGCACTTATCTCTGAATGTCTGTAGGTAAACTGGGCTTTATGTGAGGTTGATTCAAAGGTACACAGAGTCATCAGGACTCTGTGAAGTTTCCCTTTCCTTTCAAAGGTTTTATTTCCCTTTGGCTTTTCTCTCAGTAATGAAAACGACTTCCTTTCACACCTTCCAGAGGAAGAGAAAATGCTTCTGCCCTAAAGTTCCAAAGCAGAGTCCCAGGATGGGTCTGCTTACGCTGCAACATCCTTCTTTGGCCTGCTCCCTTTTAACTGGGGCTTGGAAAGTCCTGACTAATATAGAAAGTTCCCGAGTCTCCATCCTGGAACACAGTCAGCTCTCCTGCAACTAGGGCGTTTTCTAAAGGTGATCTGTTTCTACTCCACCTTATTCATCCTCGTCAGCCCCTTGGTTTTCTACTTTTAAAGAAAAATGTAACAATAATGCAGACTTCCAGAACAAACAATGGGCACATCGTCTTGATGAGTCAGTGCTGTTCTTACTTTCAGACAGTTGAATGAAGTTAAGATGTTTGGTTTTCAAGGTTCAATTCTGATCCTTTCTACATTTTGTGTGTGTGAGTCCTTCCTAATTAAAATTGCTTCTTACTATTTTTCATTGTATTTATTTATTTTTGCATATATGTATACATGTGTGGGGACATGTGCCAAGGTGCTTATATGGAAGCCAAGTGGATTGACTCTTTTCTTCCATCATATGGGTCTTGGATAAAGAACCCAGGTCATCATGCTTGGTTACAATAACCTTTACCCTCTGAACCATCTCTCTGGCCCAAGAGCACATGCCTTTTAAATGCAAGGTCTATATAGTATTCCTTGAATACTGTCCCTAAACCAATAAAACCAGTGGGTGCAAGCCAGATGAACCTAGGAACTGTAGAAGATTAGCCTTAAAAGCGTCTTTCAGTCACTCCCAACATTACTTTAAAATAGTTGTTGTAAACGTGAGTTTGATGGAGCTTACATAGATTGGGTATTTGAGATGGTTATTTTTAGGTGTCAATTTAGTCTTATTCATCTGCTGAGGTGTAAGGTTTGTGGGTGAGCCTGTGAGAGGTGTTGTAGGAGATTTGCATGTGAGGACTGATAATATGTTTATCACCGCCTTGTGGATGCCATTCAACTGGCTGTTAGCAGTGATGGAGCAAGAAAGATAGATGAAGGGTGTCTCAGTCAGGGTTTCTATTCCTGCACAAATGTGACCAAGAAGCAAGTTGGGGAGGAAAGGGTTTATTCAGCTTACACTTCCACATTGCCGTTCATCACTATTGGAAGTCAAGACAGGAACTCACACAGGGCAGGATCCTGGAGGCAGGACCTGATGCAGAGGAGAAGCCATGGAGGGGTGCTGTTTACTAGATTGCTTTCCCTGGCTGGCTCATCTTGCTTTCTTAAAAACCCTAAGACTACCAGCCCAGGGATGGCACCACCACAATGGGTCCACCCACAATGGGTCCACCCACACTTGATCACTAATTGAGAAAATGCCTTACAGCTAGATCTCATGGAGGCATTTCCTCAAGAAGGGTTCCTTTCTCTGTGATAATTCCAGCTTGTGTCAAGTTGACACACAAAAGCAGCCAGTACAAAGGGTGATCTTTCTTCTCCAGGCTACTCCCGCCTCTGGGAATGAGACGCCCTTTTAATGACCATGACCACTTGACCTCCACATTCTTAGGCTGGAGAGTCTATCCGTGGCCTCAAGCTCAGGCCTTCAGCTTGGACTGAGAGCTGTGCCATTGGTATCCTTAGTTCTTGGGTTTTTTAACTTGGACTTAGCCATGCTTCTGGCGTTCTGGGTTCTAGGCTTCCCAGTGGCCTATAATGGGACTTCTTAGCCTCTATACTTATGTGTCAATTCCTCTGATAAATCGGCTCTTACAGTATCATGTCTGTCTTCGTCGGTCTTTGTATCATTGTCTCCTTGGTTGGTTCTGCCTCTCTGGAGAATTCTGACTAATTCAATCTCTTATGTCAAAGCTATTAAAACATATAAAAGGACAACTGAGATCTCATTTTGTACCCTCCTTGAATAGACAACTCTATTGACAGTTCTTTTGAAAAACAATATGGGCATGATGTCACATGTCTGTAAATCTCAGCACTTGGAAGATGGACACTGGAGGATCAGGAGTTCGAGGCCAGTCTCAGCTATGTGGTGGGTTCAAGGTCAGCCTGGGCTACTCTTGACTTTGTCTCTAAAACTAAAACTAAAACTAAAACTAAAACTAAAACTAAAACTAAAACTAAAACTAAAACTAAAACTAAAACAAGAATAAAGAAATAAACAATACAAGAGTATACATGTTGGTGGCTACATGTATACATGTTCAGGGTCTGGAAGAAACAGACCTGGACTTCAGTTCTGGTTTTAACACATAAGGCTGTGTTTCATATCATGCTTTCTTGTACTCTAAGCTTCAGTTTTTTTTTTTTTTAAATAAAAGAAATTACAGGAACAGAAAAGAAGGGGCCAAGGCACATGAAAATAGAGTTCTTCAAAAGGAAATAAAAAAGCCGCGGGCTGGAGAGATGGCTCAGTGGTTAAGAGCACTGACTGCTCTTCCAGAGGTCCTGAGTTCAATTCCCAGCAACCACATGGGACTCACAACCATCTGTAATGAGATCTGATGCCCTCTTCTGGTGTGTCTGAAGACAGCTACAGTGTACGCACATAAATAAATAAATAAACAAATAAATAAATCTTTAAAAAAAATAAATGAAAAGCCGCTTAAGTATAATAAAAAAATAATACCACATAGATCAAGAAGTGGTTTAGCTCAGGTATGAACTCAAAGCTTTCATATACGCTGACTGTTAAGGACTCTAAGAAACAGACCGTATTCTGTACTGCTAGCAAAATGCTAGTTGGTACCTCTCTTATGGGGGCAGGGTGTGAACAGCCAATGGTAATCTTTAGCAAAATGCCTATTGGTATCTCTCTTTGGGGTGTAAACTGCCAATGGTCATCTTTAGCAAAACAGTTATCTTTTTATCCAGTCATCCGTGAATGAAGTTTATTGTATAGGTTTACTGGTGTATGTGTGGAATAGTCTATTATTCACTGTAACATAGTACTTGTCTTAGTTGGGGTTTCTATTGCTGTGAAGAAACACCAAGAACAAGGCAACTCTTATAAAGACAACATTTAATTGGGGCTGGCTTACAGCTTCAGAGGTTCAGTCCATTATCATCAAGGTGGAAAGTTAGCAATGTCCAGGCAGGTATGGAGCTGGAGGAGCTGAGAAAGGAAGTCAGGAGCAGACTGTCTTCCAGGTAGCTAGGAGAAGGGTCTCAAAGCCCAGCCCCCATAGGTCACACCTACTCCAACAAGGCCACACCTCCTAATAGTGCCAATTTCCGGGATAAACATGTTCAAAACATCACTTATATTCCTTGGCCTCCATAGGTTTCTTCAAACACATGAGTCTATGAAGGCCATATCTAAAGATAGCATAATGCAAGATGCATTTAGTCCAACTTCAAAAGTCCCCACAGACTACAGCAGTCTCAACAATGTTAAAAGTCCAAAGTCTTTTCTGAGATTCATTCAGTCATTTAACTGTAATCCCCTATAAAGTCAAAATCAAAAAGCAAGTTACATACCTTATACATCACAGGACATACATTACTATTACAAAATGTCATAGTGAGGGAATTCTGGACCAAACAAGACCCCAAAACACTAGCTGGGCAAACTCCAAACCTTGCATCTCTATGTCTGATGACAAAGCGCTCTTCAGATCTCCAACTCCTTTCATCTTTGTTGAGTGCAACACACTTCTTTCTTCTGGGCTGGTTCTGCTCCCTGTTAGCAGCTTTCCTTGGCAGGTATCCCATGGATCTGCCATCTCTAACATCTTGGGGTCTCCCCCAACTTCAGTGTTACAGCCTCCAATGTCTGGGACCTACACATGATCTCCTGGGCTCCTCCAAAGTGCTGGTGTCGCTTCTCCAGCTCTGCCCCCTGTAGCAATCTAAGCTCAGGCTGACTCCACTCCACTGCTCTTGGTGATCATCCCATGGTAATGGCAGCTCCAGTTTGCTGGAGTCTTCTGCTGCAACCAGACTTCACCAATAGCCTTTCATAGGCTCTCTGCACAATGCCAAGCCTCAACTTCTTTGCATGAGACCTCCAGTCCTAGGTTGTCAACTGCAATTGAGGCTGTACCTTCACCAGTGCCCTTCCCTGGCCTCTCACAGTGCCAAGCCTCAGCTGCTCTCCATGACCCCTTCATGCCTTCAAAACTAGTACCACTTCGGTGATTCTTATACATTACCAAGTCCAGCTGCAGCACGAGGCACAACCTCGGCTATCTCGGAAACACAGCTTCTTTGTGCTCTCAAAAAACACTTCCCAGAAGAATTTATCTCAGTGATGCTGGTTTCTTCTTAATCACTGCTAATTTCTTAGTTCCAGCTCACCAGCTTCAACTGTCCCAGTAGTCCCTTGTGTCCTTGACTCTAAAGCCAGAGACACAGGCCTGAAGCTCCTGAGTTCTGCTGCTTGCTGAAGCTGGAACATGGCCCCAGCTTTCTGTTTTCCAGATCCTTCACCGCCTAAGCTTGGCTGTCCTGGAACTTGTTTCGTAGATTGACCTTGAACTCAGAGATCTGCACGGCTGTGTCTCCGGAGTGCTAGGATTAAAGGCATGTACACCATGCCTGGACTTAAGCTTTTCTCTTACCACCATAGTACTTAATGGCAAGAGATCAGAAACAATTAACTGCTCATTACTGTTTAACTGATTAAGCCGTAAGTGTATCAGAGCCATGGTACAAGGTAGAATGGAAGATAATGACGGTCCCTGTGAACTGCCACGAAGGTCTGACTGAGCAGTCTTTGCTGAAATGAAAGAGAAAATGGGGAAAAACAAGGTACAGAACAATGCTAGAATGCACGGCATTCAGATGTATGTGGTGGCACACGCCTGTAACCCTGCCACTTGAAAGGAGGAGGCAGGAGGATCAAGGCAAGTTTCAGGTGTATAATGAATTCAAGGCCAGACTCGGCTGTGTGAGACACTGTTCACGGCACATGAGGGTGCGCGCACACGCACACGCACACGCACACGCACGCACGCACGCACGCACGCACGCACACGCGCGCACACACACACACACACACACACACTTTGTACACATATTCATACTCACTGTATTTGCATAAAGGAAGGCTGGAAGACACTTGAAGATCTGATTAAAGTTTACCTTTCTAGAGAACTGACTGAGGACAAGGTAGAATAAGTTGTTTCATTCTGGCCCTGTAGGGTTTTTTTTTTTTTTTCTTTCTTTTTTATATTTAAAACCTGTAAATGTTTTGCCTATCCAAAAACATTAAAAAAGATCGCCAGCGCTTCAAATACTTTTTCCCCTCCCTCCTGTCTGGAAGTGGCAGTTGCAACACTTCTGTGGACTCATTTATCATTTATACAGCGAGCACTGTCTCTCTCGCCTTAGGCTGGAGCGAACAGCTTAATGTGACAGGAAAGAGCGCGGCTGGAGCTCAGGCAGCCAGACCTCATTTCAGATTTGGCTCCAGCTCTTGCTAGCTGTGTGATCCTGGGCAAGCCACTTTGCCTCTCTGAGCTTTGTCCATTTTATAAGTCTGGAGAATAAATTAGACGTTAAATAACAGTGGCTGCATCCATGGAAGTTATTTAGTTCTTCCATGATGGTTAACACTGAACTGTCAAATAGGGGATGGAAGTTTTTTTTGTTAGACTTTATTTTCTTCTACGGAATCAATCTTGAGTGTGCTGTGTGCCAACTCAAACCCAGGGCTGCACATGAACACGAGACGGTGTGGATAGTGACAGGTTTGTTTCCTGAGGGATTGCAGGGACAGAAACAGTTCTGTTTTCAGTTCATAATTAGGACGAGTAAGCCCTCACCTAGTCTCAGAACAAAGGGTAGAAATTGTTGCTTCTTTCCCCCTTAAGGCGTGCCCTGCCTTGTTTGCCAGCATCTGCCGCAGCAAGAGAACAACGACCCATGAAATCAGGGTGCTTAGTGTCTGGACTCCCCACCAGGACTCTGCAGGAGGGGTCAGGGGTCAAGCAGCAAGAGCCTCAGCCTTCCAGCTCCATTCCAGGCTCTATTCTGATGCTGAGCTCAGGGCACATCATTAATTCAGCACATAATTATGAGTACCTAGAGTGTGCCTGGCAACTGCTCGTGATTTGGAGAAACAAAGATCAATGAAGTCTGACTTTTGATCAAAGCTAAAATCAATCCTTCAGACATCTGTCCTGTGTTTACCTTGCTGAGTTCAATAAGTGTTTTTTTTTTCAACTCCTTCCTTCCATATTGGCTCTGTCTTCCAATCCCTTTTAATTTTGACATTTAGACCTAGCAGAATACATATAGTCCCCTGAATAAAAAGCTTTTAAGGCCCGAAGCATTTAAGGCTATCAGTTTAAAGAGACATGCTCATATTCACATAGGGAGTGGCTTGGAGTTCTGCAGTTGTGTCTGGCTTCATTCACATGCTGAGGTAGGGCTACAACAGAACAGGAAGGAGGGAGGCAGCCAGGACGCATTTGCATTAAGTCTCCTGCTCAGGAAAAAAGGCAGTTCTCAGGTTTGAGTTTGTGGCTGCGGGTTCGGAGCTTGTGACTTCTCATCCTTAATCTGGCTTTATAGCCTCTCACTCAAAGCTTAACGGCTCCTCTAATTCTGTCTTAGTCAGTGTGAAAGCATGACCATCACCAGGAATCTTTAAAGTAGGACTGGGGAGATGGCTCAGCAGGAACGCACGGGACCTGGGTATGGGTGTGGCAGCACATCGTCTGTTCTCCCAGTGCTGAGGAGGCACTGAGACAGGAGGATCAATTTAGCTATCAGATAAACTGCACAGATGTACACCCACACACAAATGAAATAAAACGAACTTTGAAACAAGAAATTTCCAGGTATCCTTAACACTAGGGACACTTTGTATTCTAAAATAATTAGTTTAATTTCTATCCAACAGGTCAGAAGGAAAATGGTAGGCAATTAGATTGAACATGCACACTGTGTGGGTGACGCATAAGGCTGGAACCAGCCTTTTCACCTCTTAGTAGCAAATTGTACTTGGGTATAGCCAGGTGAGGGTGGCACACACCTTTAATCCTAACACTTGAGAGGCAAGGCCAGCACATCTCTGAGTTAGAGGTAAGCTTGCTCTACAGAGCCAAGTTTCAGATCAGCTAGGGTCACGTTGGAGAAACCCTGTGTCAAAACCCAAAAACAAAACATGGTGTCTCCTGGGCCAGCTGAGCAAAGAGAAAGGCTTCAAAAAATTCCAGGTAGAAGATGCCAGTGGACACGTGTGTGTGTGTGTGTGTGTGTGTGTGTGTGTGTGTGTGTGTGTGTGTATGTGTGTCTCCCATGTTAACAGCACCTTCTAGAGTTCTGGGAAATGAGGCAGAGAGGCTTGGTGTGGTGACCTTGGGTGGGTGACAGCTGCTGAGCTTGATTGAAGAAGCTGTTAGTTTCCAGTCACCTCTTGGAGAGCATCCATCTTCATCCCCACCCCTGACTCCAAAAGGGCAAAGCCTGCTGAGAGCTCCGAGGCTCAGGACTCAGGTTGTTCGAGTCATTTGCTGCAATGTTGATCCTGTCCTCTCTGTGTACTTTGCCAGCTAGAAACGAGAAACAGTGCTGCTATGGAAACCGCAAACACCAGGCAATCCTGGCCCCTGCACTTGGCAGCCCGGCCAGGGAGAGATAATGGCTTCTGTTGTTATCTATTGGATGCTGATGCTCGGTGGTTTTACCCTCAGGGCCCTAACTAGGGATGGGCTGACACTGTACCATAAATGCTCTCTTGTCTGTTCCCTAGCCTCCTGATGCAGGCCAAGATAACCAGTGCAGCTAGGGTACCTGCTCATTATCCTGATGACAACCTGGTGCTTTACACTTCCCTGTCCTCTGTGGTCCCTCATCTCAGGTTACTCTGAAGGCTTAAAACCATTCTCTGAACTGTTTGGCAGGCCTACATCCTATTTTCCAGAACTGACAGACATTTTCCTGGAGACAGTTGCGGCTCATATGTTTCATTTTGGGGTTGGGAAGGGCAACAACACCCCCTAGCGGAGCGTTTTGTCATACTCAGAGCAGGTGGCTGGGCATCTTGGTCCTTGGAATGACTACAAATGACAGCCATCTGAAAACACATTTAGTGTGAAAATGCAAAAGATTATTAAAACCTGTTTGTTGGCTCCAACATTTAATAAGAGGTCAGTTTGCTATATGCAACGTCAACAAAGACGACCAGAGGGGGGAAGTCACAGGTTGGGTAGTCAGAGGCCTTTCACCTCTCCCTGAGCTGCCAGGTTAAATCAAACATGGCCTAGTAGGCAGGAGGTGTGGGCAAACACAGCTGTGTTTAGAATGCACTGATGTCTTGGTCTATTTTTCCAATATTTGTGCTTTGGAAAGAGCTTTCTGCTTGAAATGAGCTTCTCCTGTGTTTGGAGCTTCCCTGTGTGGGAGAAGAAAATCACACCACCTCTGTTTCCCAGATATCTCAGGGTTGTTCTCGCCCTCCTAAAGCAGGTTATTTTTCTTGGTGACGTCCATTTTCTGCGGTTTGAAACTGCTCTTTTCTGGAAGAGATAATCGTGGAAAAAAAAAATCTTCTAACCCATTTGCTTGCAAATGGCAAGAAATGTTTGATATTCTTGAAGCTCTTGCCACATAAAGCAGGGTGATTTTCAAATTCTATTTGATCCTTCTGAAAGCTAGCTAGACTTGTTCTCTGAAAAATTGTAGCACAGACACAGAAAAATGCCTCTAATTTCTGCCCATTACTTCTTCTTCTTTTTTTTTTAAAGTAGGATGTTGCTTTCAAGAATATGTGGAAGGGAGACATGAGTCAGAGTGAGACCTTCGTCATTAATGGTTGTCTCTTGCCCCCAGAGGGAGAGCCAGCAATAGTGGTATCAGGCTATGAAGATAGGAGCATAGATACTTACATATGGTAAATGAAAAGCTCCGGGAAGGTCTTGGCATAGCCGAGTTAGTTAAGTTCTGTGTCATTTGTCAATGCCTCTCTTTCATATGTCACGTCTCTGATGGTCTTCCTTTTATTTGACAACTGGAACATTTGACAAACATCTGGGTAGTTTTGTGTTTCACAGGGTTCTCTATGAGAATCTGAGTTTGGAGTCTCCAGAACTATAGAAAGAGTCAAGTGTGCATGCCTGTAATCTCAGAGCTGGGGACTAGAATATCCCTTGGCTTGTTTCCAGTTGTTTTCAGTCTCGCCAAATCAGCTCTGCATTCAGTGAGAGACCCTGTCTCAAAAGCAAAGCAAAGTAAAGCAAAACAAAGCAAAGCAAAGCAAAACAAAGCAAAACAAAACAAAATAACAAAAATACAATAAAAACAAAACAACAGCAACAAAACCAGTGGATAGTAGTTGAGAAAGATACCTGACATCTACACTTGCCTTCACAAACATGTGAGCATGCATGCACACATGCACGCACACTTACAAGAAACCTTATAAAAGGAAAAGCTGGAGTTTATTCTCTTTTTGCAGTAGCAGCTTCCTCTTTGACCAGCCTGTATCTCTGAGTTCCGGGCAGTGGTTATCTGTAGCATGAATGATGACCTGGCCGAGAACAGGGAAGACTCACTGGTAGACGAGTCAGATCAAGGACAGGGAAGCTTTCTCTTGTTGACACCAAAAAGAGTGGGCCTTCGAAGGGGGATGCAGTTTGCTTGGGTTGTGTTTTGCCATGGAAACATGCAAAGCACAGCTCTTATCAGGGGTCAATCATTCTAGTTGGTACTGTTAGCTGAGTGTCCATACAGCCTGGTACTGCACGACACTCTGTAGCCTTCCTTGTCAACCTTCATGAAGACTCCATGACGTAGATGAGATTTCTTCTATTTTACAGGAAAGGGAACAGAAGCTAAGAGTGTGTGATCTTGCCATATTGCTTGGATCTAGAAAGACAAATGAGAGACCCACTTCTGGGCGGGCCTGTGGGGGCTTTTTGAGAAGGATTAATTGGGAAGATCTGCCCCCCCAGAATGGGTGTAACTTTCCAGTGCTTACCCAGATTTAAAGAAGACCAAGTAAAAGAAAGCATTGCCTTCCTGCCTTTGTGTCTCTGTCTTTGGGTCTCAGTCGTGAGCATGCCGTCTCTGTTATTGCTATTTCCTATGGTTAGTGTGTCCTTCCTTGCTGTTGTTGTTTTCGGTGGTGAGCATGTTCGTCTCTGTCCCAATTTTTGCTGGCGCCCTGTTCCACTGCCCTCACACTCCAATGTCTTTGGGTTCCAATGTGGACTGAAGACCAGAGGCTCTAGGAACTTTCCAGACCTTTGGTGCCATATTAGGACTGCTGAGGGTTCATCTGTGTGTACTGAGCAGCTACTGGGTTCTCAGGCCTGTCCTCCGTGCAGGAGGACATTGTTGGATGACCCAGCCCCTGTTGATTGAAACATTCTAGTAAGGGTCCTTTCATAATGCTCATTGTTAGATCTTGTCCTTTAGAGAGCTGCAATACAACGGAGTTAGGTCACCAATGTCACAAAAGTGAGGACGGGGCAGAGCCAGGGGTCTCATCCAAGTCTGTGAGGTCCTAAAGTCAAACTTACGTTTCCCTTGCTGATAATATAGACTTCATCATGCTCATTGCTCACAGCAATGTCTTGAGCAGGGATCTTCATTTGTGAGCCTCTGTCTGTGACTGATCCACTGATGAAATTCAAGGAGTTCTGGCAGGGGTGGGGTTGTTCTGGGGAAATAGCTGGAATCAAAAGGTCTGCTTTGCAGGTTTGATAGAAGCCCAGCATCTGGGAGGCCAAGATAGGAGAATCCATGAAGGCTAGCCTGAAGTACATAGTGAGACCCTGTTGAAACACACACACACACACACACACACACACACACACACACACACACACA
>JANHMN010000001.1:96195423-96208841 GCA_030674055.1 Rhabdomys pumilio
AGACAGACCAATAGTCATACATTCATATATACAGACAGGCATACAGACACACAGACACACACACAGATAGAGACAGATAGACACACACAGACACACACACAGAGATAGACAGACAGACACACAGACAGACACACATACATAATTATTATTTTAAAGAAAACAGCCAGTTGAGCTTCCAGCTCGTTTCTTGCTCAGTAGGTTGCAATGAGTTTCTGGGAATTTTTTTTTTTTTTAATGCTGCTAAGTTCCTAAATGACTCTTCTTTTGTTGACCCGTGGATAGCACTTTAGGAAACATTGCTCCAAACCGATTTTATTGATTCGGACTAACTTCTGGACTGTGATAGATTTAAAATAGCATTAATTGTAGTTAAATAAAATCAGGTAGAGATGATATTTAATTAAGTTAGATTAAGTAAATCGAATAAATTAGCCTGGTTTAAAATGTGATCAGATAAATTTAAATACCATTGGGGAAATACAAAATACCATCCATCCAAGATAACAACACATCCGAAGCTCCTATGAAAAGCAAAGGAGTGTAAGAGTTGGGGAAGTTTGTGGTGTTCTCCCCCGCCCCCCACCTTCAAACTGTACAGGAAGAAACAGGTAGTGAGCCGCGAATTTGCATTGAGAATACAACAGAACACAGTCATGGCAGGTGCGTTACTTTATTAGTCCAGCTATGTCATGAGTCAAAGTACATCCTTGTAGCCTGAAGTGGACTCAGTGTACTGACATGGTAGGGGTTAGTCCCCGCCCCCCTCTCTTCCAAGACAGGGTCTCATGTAGCCCAGGCTGGCCTCAAACACAGTTTTTAGCCAAGGATGACCTTAAACTTCTCATCTTCCTGCCTCCAACTCTTGGATGCTAGCGTTATAGGCATGTGCCACCAAGCCTGATTTATGATTTATAACAGTGTTGGGCTCAATTCCAGGTCTGCATGTCAAGCGAGTGCTCTACCAACTGAGCTACACCGCTGGCCTCCTCCTTCCCTGCTTATCAGAAACTGTGTGAAGGTTTGCTACAGATACAGCGGTGGCCTGAACACAACGGAGGAAGCTGATGACACCAAGATTTTACAAACGAGTGTGTGAGCTTAGTCAGAACTACAAAACAGAGACCAGGGCAAGTGCTTGGGATTGTGCACTGGGGAAGGAGAAAAAAATGTAGCAGCAGAGGTAATTCCGAGGTAACAGACCTTTCCAGAACAGGACAGCGGGCTGTTGTGTATCTGGGGATACTAACTGATGTAATTTGAATGTCCCCTCTAAGACTCATGTGTTGGAAGCTTATCACTGTTGCAGCGATGGCGAGAGGTGGAACCTAAAGGTGAGTGGATTCCTGTCAAAATAAAAAGGGCTCTGTGTCCCATGATACGGGAGGGACAGTGCTCTTCACATCTCAACAGCGCAGCCTGACAGAAGCCACTGGGCTCTTACCAGACATCAATCATGGCAGTGCCTTTGGTTTAGAATTTCCAAACTCCAGGACTCTGAGAAATAAGTTTTCTGTTAATTATAAATAGCACGGCGCACAATGAACTGAAACACTACTAAAACATGCCCAGGGACAGGGTATGGGAGGCCCAGGGTCTTGAAGGATTAGTGGGACTTAGATAGCTGGAAACAAGTCTTCAAAATGGATGGATGGACACAACAAGCCAGGCAGTGGTGGCACACGCCTTTAATCCCAGCACTTGAGAAGCAGAGGCAGGCGGATTTCTGAGTTCGAGGCCAGCCTGGTCTACAGAGTGAGTTCCAGCACAGCCAGGGCTATACAGAGAAACCCTGTCTCAGAAAAAAACAAAAGAGATGGACACATTAAAAGAGTAGGAAGCATAAATTGGATATGAAAACCTGATAGATGATAGATGGAGAAATTTTAAAAGAAATTTCTATTATTTAAAAATGTATGTGTGTGTGTGTGTATGTGGTGTGTGTATGTATGTATGTATGTATGTATGTATGTATGCATTTATGTATGTATGTATGTGTATCACAGCATGGGCTTTTACAGAGATCAGAAGACAGCTTTGTGTAATCAGTTCTTTTCTTCCACCTCGACATGGGCTCTGGGGGTTGAACTTGGGTCATCACGCTTACATTATTAGATAGCAAACACCTTGTCTTAGTTAGGGTTTTACTGCAGTGAATAGACACCATGACCAAGGCAAGTCTTATAAAGGACAACATTTAATTAGGGCTGGCTTACAGGTTCAGAGGTTCAGTCCATTATTAGGGTGGGAGCATGGCAGTGTCCAGGTAGGCATGGTGCAAGAGAAGCTTAGAGTTCTACATCTTCATCTGAAGACTGCTAGTAGAATACTAACTTCTAGGAAGCTAGGAGTAGGATCTTAAAGTCCACACCCACAGTGACACACCTACTCCAACCAGGTCACACCTACTCCAACAAGGCCACACCTCCAAATAGTGCCACTCTTTGGGCCAAGCATATACAAACCATCACGTACCTTTACCTAGCGAACTCTCACTGGCCTGTTTAGTTTTTCGGACACAGGGCTTTGTGTAGTCTAGGTTAGCCTGGAGATTGCTGTGAAAATGACATGGAGACATTTAATGCAAAAAAAAAAAAATCCTACTTTCTGTTTGCCTGTCTGTCTACTTGTCATCAGCTATCTTTCCATTCATTTATGTATGTGCACAAGGTATATGTGTAGAGGTCAGAGGACAACTTGCAGGAGTTGGTTCTAGGGACTGAACTCAGGTCGTCAGGCTTGGTTGCAGGTGCCTTTCCTGGCTGAGCCATCTAAACCAGTTGGCCTTGAACTTCCTCTTGCTTCTGCTTCCTAAGTGCTAAGACTGTAGATGGTTCCCCCTCCCCGTCTGTGCCCCAACTTCTGGTTTCTGCAGTGCTGGGGATCCAACTCAGCATTCTCATGCATGCTAGGCAAGTGCCCTACCAACTGAGCCACACACCCAGCCTACCCAATTAATAGACTTATTTTTATTTTCTTAGATGTTGGTGGAGACTCATTGATTTGCCTTTTATTTTTAAGACCGGATCTCACTGTCTTTGGCCTCCAAGTGATGGGTTTATAGGTATATGCTACTGTTCACTGCTCATGGATGATTTTTTTTTAAGTGGATAAATGTTTGGGTAAATACAATGGATATGATGGCTATTCTTGGCATCAACTTGACTACATCTGGAATTAACTAAAGCCCAAGTGCCTGGGTACACCTGTGAGAGATTTTTCTTAGGTCATTTGAGGTGGGAAGATCTACTTTTAATTTGGACCACTCCTTCTGCTGGTGGCTTATATAAAGGGCACGGAAGAAGAAAACTCTCTTTGACTGCTTGCCCTTACTCTAGTCCATTCCTTCACTGGCATTAGATTCTAATTCTTCAGGATTCCAGGGTATACTGAAGAGCAGCTGAGACATCCAACCTCATGGATTGAAAAGCTAGTGGATTATTGGACTTTTCATTCATAGTTAGCCATTGTTGGACTAGCTGGACCACAGCTTGTAAGCCATTTTAATAAATCATATATTATACACACACATACACACACACACATACACACATTTATACACATACATAAGGGATTTGTGTGTGTGTGTTCATATATGTGCATGTTTGTGTGCATGTGTGTTTGTGTCTTTATGTGTGTCTACTTGTGTGTATGTATGTGCATGTGTGTACTTGTTCGGGTGTCCATGTGCATGCATAACATGTACGTGTGTGTGTGTGTGTGTGTGTGTGTGTGTCTGTGTATTTATGTGTGTTCTCTCAGTTCTGTTTGTTCCTCTAGGGGATGCTGACTAAGTAGTGGGTCTGTTATGTAAGGAAGCCCAGGCTGGGCTGCTGAGGGAAGCTAAGTGTGTGAAGATGCTGTTCTAGGTCTTTATATTCCACGTAAGCTGGGTCAAAACAAAGCAACCAACCTCTCACTCAACCAACCTTTGTCACAAGCAAATACGTGGCTATTATCTGAAGTCACTATTTATTGGGGTGGTCTGTTTTGTCACTGATGGGAACCTGACCTACGCCATCTGCTGTTAGTAGCTGACTTTCCTGGAGGACATATATACTGTTTCCTTCCTTCCTTCCTTCCTTCCTTCCTTCCTTCCTTCCTTCCTTCCTTCCTTCCTTCCTTCCTATCCTTCCCTTTCTTCCCTTTCTCCTTCACTTCCCCTCCCTTCCCTTTTTTCCTTCCCTCCCTGCCTCCCTCCCTTTTTTCTTTCTTTTTTCTTTCCCCTCCCTCCCTCCCTCCCTCCCCCTCCCTCCCTCCCTCCCCCTCCCTCCCTCCCCCTCCCTTCCTCCTTTCTTTCTTTCTTTCTTTCTTTCTTTCTTTCTTTCTTTCCTTCTTTCTTTCTTTCATTCTGAGACAGGTTTTCTCTGGCTGTCTTGGAACTCGCTCTGTCGACCAGGCTGGCCTTGAACTCAGATCTACTTTCATCTATGATTTCTACAAGAGAGTAAGATAAGAAATTTGACTTATTTTGTCAACTTGGGAATAAGTGTGTGTGAGAACAGTTCTTCTGAATTCAATCTTTGAACAACTAGAACGTTCTGACTTACCTTGATAGAATTCCCATGAGTGGTAATAACTGTTGCCAACCTCTTGGATGTTCAGCTTTGTTGAGAACAGGTATAATCTGAGAAGCTTGTCAAATGCACATTCTTAGTGCCATTTTCAATAATGTGACTCCATAGATCTGGGAGGGGCTCAAAAACCGTAGTGATAATAAGGACTCAGGATGGAATTGGAGAACAAACTTCACTGATCATACTTTGGAAATACTTATTCTTAAGTAGTGTGGTTAGGTCTGCTCTCTGGCCTTGCTCCATGATTTGACCTTCAATACAGGTAACTGGAAACATTCCTGGAAACTGGCAAATCTGTGAACAGCTACAGCTTGCTACTGTCGACCTGTGGGGCTGGCTCAGTGTAGCCGGTAGACTCACTAATGCAATCCCCTCTGTTCGCAGTGCTATTCTGTTCTAAATGAGGGCTATTGGGGGAATTAGGATAATTAGCATGCAGGCCTGTTCTGCAGGCTTCTCCTCTGTTCTCATCAATCACTGACGGTCTTATTCCTGTCTACCAAGGAGGCTTGAAAAGTTACACAGCAGGCAGGGGGCAAAATTAATTGCTATCTAGATTTTTCTTAATGGTGTTTTCTCTCTTTTTCTGAGTATCTTTTTTTTTTTAAAGTGTAGTTTGGATGATAAGGTTTTAAAATGTGTATAAAAGACAAGACACACAGATACACACACAGATACACACACACACACACACACACACACACACAGGCTGAGGTAGTTAAGAAATAACAGGACAGGTTTTAATTGTGTAAAAGGTCAAGGGTAATATTTATTGCTGTTTCCTTTCCACGCAGGTTTCAGAAAGATGGGTGTAGATTTACTATCTCTGGGTTGCTCATGACTTTGAAAGTGAATTAGAAACCAGAAGAAACGACCGTAAGCATTTGCTGTACCAGTTCCCATAGCTTATCTCTGAGTAACATCATCATGAACATCTCAGTAGTCCTTGGAAGAAATAGGGGAAGTCCAAGAAGGGCGGGGTTTGGCCTCTTTAGAAGAGGAGTGGATGACCTTCCTTATGCTCCAACCAGGATTCCTTTGAAGTTCATTTTTAGGTGAGTGGCATCTCAGTGGATAAAGCCCTTGCTACCAAGCCTCAAGACCTGAGCTTCATCCCTGGGATTGCAGGTAGAAGGAAGGAACCAACTGTTGGTCGCCCTCTGATCTCCATTCATGTACCATGGTACGTGTGCACATGTATAGATAAATAAAAGATAATTTTAAGAACACTGTTTTGTTGTTCATCATCTGGCTAGGGTAGAGAATGTCTATTCCATACATTAGTGGTTTATTTATCTATTTTTTTTTTTTTTTTGCGTTATCATGGTGTCTACTGGTGGCATGAATAAGAGCTGGAATGAAAAAAAGAACAGCAAGGAATCCGTTTGTGGTGGTATGAGGAATGTCCCTCATAGGCTCATATATTTGAACACCTGGTCTCCACTTGGCTCTGCTTTCTTAGGAGGTGCAGCCTTGCTGGGGGAGGGCTTTGTGGGTTTACAGCCTTTCTCTGCTTCCCCCCTTCTGTTTCCAGTGTAGATGAAATGTGAACAGTCAGCTTCCTCTCCATGCCTGCCTGCTCTGCCCTGGAGTGTACCCTCTGGTACCTTAGATCAGGGTAAACACTTCCCAAGGTGCTTCTGGTTATGTTGTTTCATTACAGCAACAGGGAGATAACCATCTTGTGGGAAAACAATCTGATATATATGTATATGATGTATATGCAATATGCAAATGAATATAATAAATACATTTATTATATAATATATTACATTTCATGCATACATATATTGATATATGTATACACACATATTATAAATGCACATATAACATATATAATGTATTATACATGTATATATAATTTATGATATATATGTATATATATATATATATAAAATGTGTATATGTGCATAATTTTTTTCTGGGACTATAGTGAAAAATTTAATATGAGGAAAAAGAGAGTAACTCTTTATACGAGGCTTCTGTGGGGTCAGGTCACTTCCCAACTATTTCCAGGTGATTTCAAAATAGCTGATAAACTCAGCCCACCCAAATAGTCATTTGCAGCTGAACAGAAAGACAGGGAACATCTCAGGACGAGGAGGGAGAGTAGATCCCCAAGGAACACCACTGACGCTGCTTGTCAGGGGAGAGCAGGGATCTTGTGCAATCTCTTTCCTCTGCTGTAAATCTTCAATTTTTTTTAGGTATCTAACCTAGAAGTTCCACTTTCAGGGAAAGGACATGTACTAAACCCTTGTGTAACTCTGGCAGTTCCTAATGGCTTTTGCCTTATCAGATTCTAGCTGAGTTCGACAATAACATTACTACCTTACACACACACACACACACACACACACACACACACACACACATTTCATAGCAAACTGATAAATTGATGAGACGAAAATTTAGGCCTACCAAGTATGTCTGGCTAATGCTAACACAGCCCTCTGGGGGAATCCATCCCACATTTGGGCATGCCTTAATTTCCGAGACTGTTTAGAGAAGCCCATGTCCATGTTCTTGTGGCTGTTCTTCAGGTCTTCTTGAATGCCTTTCTCTCTTGCTATGTTTAATGAACTCCAGCTCTGCTTCATATTGCCCCTACTGAAACTCTTCCCTGAGCTGAAGCCACAAATCCCAGTTTGACCTGAGTTGAGGCCCCTAAAAGATTAAGGGAGAGGCTGGAGAAATGGCTCAGTGGTTAAGAGTACTGGCTGCTTTTTCAAAGGACCCAAGTTCCATTCCCAGCACCCCGTGACAGCTCACAACCATTTCTAAGTCCAGTGTATCAGGGGATCTGAAGCCCTCTGTTGGTCTCTGAAGACACTGAGCACCTGTGATACAGACATACATGTAGGCAAAACACCCATACATATAAATTAATAAATTAATTAGACAAATAACAGATGATGGAAACTCAGGCCATTAAGAATGGCAATGTGGGCCTGTGTCTGCCATGTTATCACGGACACATTTTGTTTCTTAAAACAAAAGCTGACTAATCTGATTGGAGTTACTCAAACCTTTGATTTTTCTGCCCAAGGTGGTTGGTTTGGAGTACGGAAGAAAGATCCAAATCAGAATTTAGCTGGAAAGTTGCCATGCTTGGGCATTTTCTTCAGTTTTACATATGCTTTTGCACTTCCAAGAAAGTACTCGGGTTATTCTGATGGCTCTCTCACCCTTACCCAGTGAACTAAAATGACATTCAGGTCATTTTAAAGGCCTAGGACAGTTCCTTGCTCTAAGCAATTTGATTTAAAAGTGGGAATGGGGTGAGGATGACTCTTGTTTTTAAAAAAGAAAATAAGTAAGTCAGGCATGGTTTCTTATAATCTCAGCTCCCAGGGGGCTGTGAGGCACAGGGATCAGCCTCAGTTACTTAGCAAGTTCAGAACTAGCTTGAGCATGTGGGACCCTGTCAAACAAACATTCCTCCCTCCTTTCCCTCTCACCAAAGAAATCACAAAGCCTGTGTTTATTCTGAGTGATAGAGGGGTGAGTTTCTCTGCCTCTGTGTATCTCTCTGTCTGTCTGTCTCTGTCTGTCTGTCTCTCTGTCTCTCTCTGTCTCTCTGTCTCTCTCTGTGTGCGCGTCCGTCTGTCCATCCATCCGTCTGTCTGTCATAGCCTAGCTGGCCTCAAACTCACTAGGTAGTTAAGAATGATATAGACAGATCTTCACCTCCCTGGGACTGGGGCTATTGGCCTGTTCTACCATTTCTGAATTCTGTGATGCTGAGGATTGAACTGGGCCTGTACCCTGGACCTTGTGTGTTCTAGGTAAGCACTCTCTTAACTGAGCCATATTTCCAGCCTTTATGAGTGTGTGTGTGTGTGTGTGTGTGTGTGTGTGTGTGTGTGTGTGTGTAGTGGTGGGGCTGGTACTTTGTGTTTTGGGACCACATTAAAGCTGAAGCCACCAATAGAGACCATTGGCCATCAGAGTTCTTTACTTTCAGATGAACTTCCCCATGGAAGGTATCCTTAGGCTGCTTCCACTGTGAACAACTTTCTCTTCTGAATGCTTTGTTTTATGACCTGAAACCTAGCCTCACCTACAGAACAGCTCAGCCCCCTGCATGGCAAGGCTGTGTGCCATCCGGGGATCTCCTAATGGCTAAGCACATTATGAATAGAGATTTATGATCACCTTCCCAGTCAATTAAAATTCCAGATATTACTTAGGCAGAATTCAATTAAGGTTAATTGGGGCTTCTGAAAACTGCTTTTCCAAAGGGAAGCCATGATGGGATTGTGACTCCTAGTGGGTTTTGATCAGTTTTAAATAACTCTCTGTGCCTCTCTTTCCCTGGCACAAACTGCCTCCTATCCCCAGTGAGGCTCCTGCTATTACTGTTTGGTCCAGATGTTGATTTCTCTGTCATAAGTTATCATTGTGACTTATTTGGTTCTTGCTTTGTCTTTTCCAAAAAACAAAAACAAAACAAAGCAAAACAAAACAAAAGAAAACAATCCCCCCAACAAAAACAGAAACAACAAAAGAAAACAAAACTCTCAAGACCCTCCGCAGACCAGAATCCTAACAAAGCCCCAACCTGTGCTGAGCTGAAATCACAGTGGTCTGACATGAAAGAAACACAGTCATTTGGAAGATTGTGACAACATTTCAGAAGCAATTATCCAGCCTGGAAAAACAACCCATTCCCTTTCCTTTGTCATTAAGGTGTATGAAAAGGTTTGCCAACAGTGCCGATGAGGTGGGGGTGGGTGGGTGAGGACAGGTGCATGCAGGAGTCACAGTGCGAGTCAGTCTTCCATTCTATTCCAAATTTCATTTTCTTGTTGTCAAGGGCTATTGTGACAGTTCTTAGCACAGCTGATTGAACTGGGAAAACACTTGGGACGGGCCCTTCGTCACCGAATGCAGAACATGCAGCCAGCAGCTCGCAGAGCCATCTAGGGCAAGGAGTGAATAATAATTCCTGTAGTTTATAGTCTCAGAATTTCCAACCTATTGTTCATCACCAGAGATGAATACCAGAAAGCTAAAGAGACAGATTTCCTTCTTGAAAAGAAGAGAGTATATGATTGTGTGTGGGAAGCAGATATTGTGACCCCCTGTTTTCCTGCTGTTCTTTCAGGGGGCAGAGGGAGGCATTTGAAGAGGGCTTAATGGAGCCTCTGTCAGATGCCACCTGCATGAATTAGAGTTTTCAGTGTCTTACGCCCCTGGGAATACCATTGTATACATACCTCTTGACAGAGAATAGATACCATGGGTAATTTTTTAAAAAAAATTTAAAGTACATTTTATTTGGGGTGTGTGTGTTTGTGTGTGTGTGTGTGTGTGTGTGTGTGTGTGTGTGTGTGTGTAGCTGAGCATGGCACACCATATGAGTGGACGTCAGAGGACAGTCTGTGAGAGTTGGTTCTTTCTCTCCTGTGTTGGCCTTGGGGATTGAACTGAGGTGGCTAGACTTGGTGGCAATTGTCTTTTCTTGATGATCCATTTTGATGACCACCATGGCTGATTTTTGTCCCACATAGGCCTTGCTTCCATGAGCACAGGGGAAGAATTTTGGTGAGGTTAGTAGTAATTGCTGCTGATTTGGGTAATTCATTCCTTGTTAGTTTCAGAGGTCAAACAACACCTTGGGCAGGATGAGAAGGGTCGAATTATTTACACAGCTAGTCTATGTGGCCGTCCAGTGGTCTCTGTTGAGTTGCATGCTGCATATGAGTTTCTTCTTAGAGACTCTTTGATTCATTTGTGAGGGCAGTTCTTCTGGTTCCTGCCTCACTGCAAGAAGGACTCATATTAGACTTTCCTCTGGTGGATGCCCGGGGGTATAGTCCAGTTGGTAGACTGCTTGCCTAGTATGCATAAAGTCCTGGGTTCAATCCCCAGCACCCCATAAATTGGTGGCACATATCTGTAATCCCAGCACTTAGTGTAGTGATTTACCCCAGCTTGGGGTTAGAGACCCTGTCTCAGTTTTTAAAAAAGCTCCTTGCTTTCTAGGGACAGTGATGGCTCTTGCTCATCTACAAATATAGTCCTCTGAAGGAATGAAGGTAGGACCTGCCACCCCCACACAAACCTACCATTTCCCCATTTCTTCTCTTTTAAAAGACCTCCTGGAAACGGAGAGATGGGAAAGTGAGAGGTTCTAAAACTGTGTAGCAGTTCAGGGGGAAAGTTTCTGTAATCAGAAATCTGGGGTATAATTATATGATAGCCAGAAGAAAGAAACATGCAGGCGGCTCAGTCTCCAGGGTACGATTCCTAATGAATTCTCTCTATTCCTTATGGGAGAGAGAGGCACATTTGTAAAATTAAAAGTCAATGCCTCTTTGATGAGAGGATTTGCCGGCTCTTCTGTCCTTTTTAAAAACACTGTGTGCTTGGCAAGAAGAGTCAAGAAACTAAACCTCTCCTCAAGGACATGGGAGGGGGAGGTGAGCAGGAGCAAGCAGCCTGCTTTTCTTCTCCCAGATCGCAAGGCCATGTGAGCCCTTTTCTAAAAGAACTAGGTAGTTGGTAGGTGGCATGTGACTGGCTGTTCTGAGGAACATGGCCTTGTCTGCATGACTTGATAATACCTGTTAATTCAGAGGAGAAAAACATCTCAGCTATGGCAATGGCATTGTGTAACTGAAACAAA
Organism: Rhabdomys pumilio; assembly: GCA_030674055.1. Classification (NCBI taxonomy): domain Eukaryota; kingdom Metazoa; phylum Chordata; class Mammalia; order Rodentia; family Muridae; genus Rhabdomys; species Rhabdomys pumilio. The sequence goes on from JANHMN010000001.1 coordinate 96,206,632, forward strand.
GGTTGACTGTAGTTTTCTTTTTTTTTTCCTTTTGGATTTTCCTCTTTTGAGACAGGTTTCATGTAACTCTGTCTGGTTTCATTCAGACTTGCTGTGTAGCCCATGTGACTTTAAACTCTTGATTCCCTCTGTCTCTACCTCCTGCATGCTGGGATTCCAGGTGTGCACCACCATACCAAGTTTATGCAGTAATGGGAATTGGACCCAGGGCTTTGTGCACACCAAGCAAGCACACAGCCAATGGAGCGACAGCCCCAGCTCAAGGCTTTTGTCTTCTTGTCCTGTTTGGGAGTCACATGCTTACATGGAGTAACGAGACTGCAACCACTACATGGGTCTCTTCTGGAGCCCACCATCTGTCTGTGACAGAGTTCTTTCCCAGAAACACTTAGAATTCAAGAGGGGACAGGAGTACTTTTATAGATATGCAAAGTTTCCTGAAATTTGATTCTAGGATCTGCCTCCCAGATCACATCAAAATGTCACCAATAAACAGTCACAACAGCTGAGCAAAGGCATGGGGGAGCGTGAGGGCCATGGTTGCAGGTGGGGGAGTCCCTTGTTATATTTGCAGGAATCATAAAGGCCAAGCTGTTAAGCACCATCATTGTTATTAAGTGATATGAATCATTAAATGATAGAGGCTTTTGATTAGATTCATAGCATTAGAAACACAGGTAGTGCCATAGTTAGAATCTGAAATGTCCCTCAAAGGTCCATGTGTGAAAAGCTCGGTGGCTGGTTTGGAGCTGTTGTAGGGTGGTAGAAACGTTTAGAGGAGAGGCTAATTAATGGAGGGCTCTAGGTTGTTGAGGGTGTGGCATGTTAGGGGTAGTGAGAGCCTTCCCTTTCTTTTCTCTGCATTGTGGCTGTCCCTTGGTCCTCTGCCATGCCCTGCATTGTCACAGACCCGAAAGCAGGAAGACCAAGCAATCATAAACTGAATTCTTCAAAACTAGGAGCCCAACTGAGTATAGTTGGCACATGCTTTTAATCCCAGCACTCGGGAGGCAGAGGCAGGCAGATCTCTCTGAGTTCGAGGCCAGCCTGGTCTACAGAGTGAGTTACAGGACAGCCAGGGCTACCCAGAGTAACCCCGTGTCAGAAACAAACAAACAAACAAACAAACAAGCAAACAAGCAAACAACTCTTAGCCCAAATAAACCTCTTGCCTTCATAAACTGGTAATGGTAGGTATCTGTTACCCTGAGGGAGAGCTAAGTTCTGGAAACTTCACTCAGTATTTCTTTGCCTACGTGTTAGGATGTTGTTTCCTGTGAGGCCATTTATGTCTGTTGCTAAGCATGAAGTGAAAATGTTACTGTTCCCCTCTTCAGCGCCTTCAGTGGGGTCACCGCGGTAGCCCAGAGGTAGCCATGAGAAAGAGTTTACAAGCTGGACATGGGTGTGCTGGCATGGGCTTGTTATCCCCAAATGTGGGAGGCTGAGGCTGGAGATTGATGAGTTTGAGGCCAGCCTGAGCTACATAGTAAATCTGAAGTCAGCCTAAGGTACTAAGACAATGCAAAACAAATAAACAAACAAACAAGCAAACAAACAAAAAACAAAAATAAAAAACTCAAAAAGCAAACCAACCCCCCCCCCCCAAAAAAAAATCAGGAACATGTAGCATGCAGCAGTGAAATGCAAGCCCTGCATTTCAGTGTCTCTCAGAAAGAGGATGGCTAAGTATGTGGGTGTAACTAAGTATGTGGGTGTAACTAAGTATGTGGGTGTAACTAAGTATGTGGGTGTAACTAGCAACCGAAGTGTTGCAAACTGACAAAGCGCTTTAGTCTTTTGAGGGTCTATTGCAAAAATCCTATAGACTTACTGATATCTATTTATTTCTTAGAGTCTGAAGACTAGAGTCTGTGAACAGGGTACCAGCCTAATGGGGTTCCAGCTTGGGTTTCTTTCTTCTTGTGGAGAGAAAAAAGAGAGAGCAAGCATTCTTTAATCTCTACCTATCTATCATCTGTTTGTGTGAGTGTGTTTGAATGTGTGCATGTACTTCTGTGTGTGTGTGTGTATGTGTGTTTATGTGTGTGTGTTTATGTGTGTGTATGTATGTGTATGTATTCATGCATGTTTGCATGTGTGTGCATGTGTGTTTATGTGTGTCTGCATGTGTGTGTCTGCATGTGTGTGCATGTGTGTTTATGTGTGTGTCTGCATTTGTGTGTATGTATGTGTGTGCATGTGTGTGT
>JANHMN010000001.1:96208851-96220201 GCA_030674055.1 Rhabdomys pumilio
TGTGTGTGTCTGCATTTGTGTGTATGTATGTGTGTGCATGTGTGTGTATGTATGTGTATGACTTCATCATTTCCTGCAAGTGATTAAGATACCAGATATCCTTTCTCTGCCTCCACAGGGTTTTGGGTGGCTGTTGCAGGATATCAGAGCAAAGAATGAGCAGAACTCCTCCCTTTTTGGTGGCGTTTCTTTTGACAAAACCTACCACCACCACCTTTTCAAGACAGGTTTCTTGATGTAGCCTGGCTGTCCTGGAACTCACTCTGTAGAACAGACTGGCCTTGAACTCAGACATCCACCTGCCTCTGCCTCCCAATTGCTGAGATCAAAGGTGTGCATCTGATAAGCTACTCTTTTCTATAAAAAAAAAATCATTTATTTATTTTGAGTATGAGTATTCATGTGTTACAATACTTGCATGGAGGTTAAAAAAACAATTTTGTGTGGCCAGTTCTTTCCTACTACCACGTGAGTCCTGGGGAGTGAAATTAGGTCATCAGGCTTGGTGGCTTGTCCTTTTACCACTGAGTCATCTTGCTGGCTCTTCTTCTCTGCTTTCTGATTCTGGATGTGTTGTGAACAGCCGCTTCTGGCTCCTGCTGCCTGACTTCCTTTCCATGGTGTACGATTCCTTGAATTCTGAGCTAAAACAAGCCCTTTCTTTCTTCAGTTGCTTTGTTAGGGATATTTTTCATAGCAAGAAGAAAATAAACCAAGAGATCAATATCCCAGCATCTTGACTTTGAATTTCCCAGCCCTGAGAACTGTCTTATTGTTGAAGCATTTTGTTATAGCAGCTTGAACTGATGTAGACAGGCAATGTAGGTGACTGCAAATGGACTGGAAGTATTTGCAAGGTATCTGCCCAGGAGCAGCAGGAGGAGCACGGGAGGATTTTAGTGTGCGTTGTACATTGCCTGATGTTAGGCCCATCATGACGGCATGAGGGCCTGGAAGGAGGGCTGTTTGAGGATGGTACAGATGTAAGACATTTTTGTTTGTTTTTGAGACAGGGTCTCCTGTGGCTCAGGCTGGCCTTGAACCTACTGTGTCAGCGAGGATGACCTCGAACTTCTGACCCCCCTGCCTTAACTTTCCAAGTGCTGGGATTACAGGGATTACTACTGCACGGATCAGATGGAGAGTATTAGTAGCTGAAAGGCGTTTTAAACTTGCCTCCCATTTTGCTTTTTCTCCTCATAGCTTTCATTGCTAGGGTCTTACTCTTGATGCTGGGCATTGAACCCGCTGTACGCTGAGCATGCAATCTTCTGCTGAGAGAGACCCGGGACCCTCATTGTTATTGACTTTTCCTTCTTTGGGCTGGTATTCATTAATTTTAGACTCCCCCGTCAACCCCCACTCCCCGTTCTTTTCCTTGATACTTCTCTCTTGACCCTTTCTCTATTATTTTTACAACAAGCTATATTTTCACGCGAGGCTGATAGGCTGTACTGTGTCAATGACAATATCACCTTTTATTATTTGCTCACTAACACGCCCACTCCAGAGTTAGGCACATTTTTCTATCAGAGGGGCCCTTGGTTTTCCGGCTGAGCGGACCTAATGCTTTTTTGTTTTGCTCTGTGTGTAAGATGTGGAAATTGCTACAGCAGCTCAACACTAGGGCCAGGCAAGCTGGTGCTTACAAAATGGCACGGTGGAACCTTAGACTTCCAGTCTCCCTTGAGAGGACAGCCATTAACCTTGGCGGTAGAGCAGAATGCACATGGATTTGTACTTGTAAATATTCCCGCTCCCTAAGCAAGTGTGATGGGAAGAATCCAGATTTTCATCAAAAATAAATTAGAAATGGAGTCCTCACATAATAGAGGAACTCATGGGGAGGTTCCCTAGTGAGCAACTGTCTTAATGTCTGAGTCACCTGCGTTCACTACCAACAGGGCTTCTTGCAGCACAGGGCAAGGGTGAGATAGGCTGGGGTAAGATGCAGGGCGCTTCCCAGTTTCAGTGAGTTCATTAGTCAGCGTTAATCCTCGATTCTCTTGGTATTTTATTGCACACTGTTTCTTTCCAGGTGACTGTTACCTTGCTTCTGCCCATTTGGGTTTAGAACATAACCTGTTTATCTGGGCCCAGGGCTCTATTCTGTTTCCTCTGTGAGTGGGAATTTCGGTTTCTGCTATGTGTGGAGTGAGAAAGTAGGTCACTCATGAAATGCTTCCCGGAGTGGATAAATGCTCTGCCACCAGAACAGCACCCAAAGGGTGTTGACCAAAGTGACAGACTAGACCTTGAGGACAGACAACAGAGCCAACTGGGCACTTTCCAGGAATTATCCAGGAAGCCATTTTGAGCAGAAACATCCTGATCCAAGCTCATTGGTCAGATGAACTCTGGTCTGGCAGCAAATCCACACTCGGCACTATGGGGGTCTGAGAGGCAGGGGCGGGGGCCAACATCACTCCAGGGAGCTTTGGTCAGTGAGATTTCTTCATGTTTGTTCTCTTCTACAGTCTATGCAGCTGCCTTACTTGCGATTCTCATTGTGACCAAACACCTGACAACATTTAAGGGAGAAATGGTTTATTCTGGCTTCCTGCCTGAGGGATACATTCCATCATGGCCTGAGGGCTTGGGGGCAGGAGTGGGAGAACAAATGGTTACACTACAAAACCATTCAAGGACCAGAGAGTGAGTGGGGAGTGGGGCTGGGCTATTGTCTTAGTTATGGTTACTATAGCGGTGAGGAAACACCGTGACCAAAGCAAGTTGGGGAGGAAAGGGTTCGACTCACATTTCTGTTCATCACTGAGGGAAATCAGAATTGGAACTCACACAGGGCAGGAACCTGGCAGCAGGAGCTGATGCAGAGGCCATGGAGGGGTGCTGCTTACTGGCTTGCACCTTATGGCTTGCTCCAGCCTGCTTTCTTATAGAACCCAGGACCACCAACCCGGGCTCACCTCACTTACAGGGCCATCCCCTGTCAAGCACTGATTATAAAATGCCCTACACGTCTGCCTGCAGCTCTAGCTGATGGTAGTGTTTCCTCAATTGAGGTTCCTCCCCTCCAGCCACTTGACCATGTGTTCAAATACATGAACCCCAAAACAGACACTTAATATTGAAATAGCAACACCCCTAAAGTTGTGAAAACCTTAGACTCTAGGGAGAAGATGCAGGTGAGGCGAACAGCAGGAAGCTGTTTCCACATGACAGAAGCCCCTTTGAAGCAGGGATCTCCCTTTGCTGGAAATTGCCTTTCTCTGCTTACCCATTTTGGTCCCCTGTGACTGCTGTGGCAGTTGCCACAAACAACAGGAATTTCCCCTTTTATATACTCGGAAGCCAGAAGTCTGAAATTAGCATCATTGGTTTAAAGCCAAGATGTCAGCAGCAGGACTGTACACTCTCTAGAGGCGTCGAGCGAGAATCTACCTATCATCCTTTGCAGCTTCCAGTGGCTGCCCAAAGCAGCTACATGGCTTTGCCTCTGTCTTGTAAGGATGCTTGTGATTGTATTTAGGGCCCACCGAGATTATCCAGGATAATTTCTGCATCTCAAGATCTTTAACTTAATCACATCTGTGAAGTTGTTGCCAAATAAGGTAACATTTACAGGGTCCAGGTATTAGGAGCTCCACCTCTGGGGCCACTCTGCAGCTGGCGACGTCACCTCTGTTAATTTTTCTGTAGTGCCATACGTATTTCACTCTGAGTGTAGCTCTAATCGCTGGTAATTGTTGAGTGGCACTGGAAAGCTCTTCTGGGGACTGCCTGCCAATTTAGGGCTCTCTGGCCTTGAAGCATACCAAGGGGGCGAGGAGTGAGATAAAATGTGCTGGCAGAGAGGAACAATTTAGCATAGACATTGCTTTCTGTTGCCTTTGAGCCATACTTTTAGAAAAAACCCCGAGTGGCTGAGTTGGTTTGTGTGCTGTTTAAAGAATCTCTAACCACAATACATCCCTTGTGCCACCTTGGTGCTCCCACCTTGGGCACTTTGGTGCTCCTGCCTTGGCCACCTTCGTGCTCTTGCCTTGGCCAACTCCTAAGAAGAGGAAACAGATCTCACCCTGCTGATCAAAGCAGATGCAGAGAGGTGAGATCTGTCCTCTGCCACAGAGGTGGGCACAGAAGGAGCCATAGAGGAGTGTGTGCTTTCTTATAGCTCAGGGTCTGGTTCCCACTGCAGGTGTCCATCTTCATCCCTTATAATGGCTTTTTGACTCACAGCGTTTTGAAGACTGGGAGATTCAGCTTGACCTTCAGGCCTCTTCTCAGAGTTATCACCTTCTGCTTTTATTCCATTAAAGTCTTTGCTCCCTCCCCATTTGTCGAAGTTTGGTTTCCGTTGCTGTGATAAAGGCCATGACCAGAAGTAACGTAGGGAGGAAGGGTTTATTTGGCTTACAAGTCCAAATGATAATCTCTTGTCAATGGAAGTCAGTCAAGGTAGGAGCTGGGAGGCACCATCTGGAGCAGAAGTCATGAATAATGTCACAGATATTCTCTATGACTTACTTTGTTTGCTTTCTTATATAACCCAAGACACCCACCCAAGGTAGGATACGCAGAGTGGTCTGGGTCCTCCCACATCCATCATCAATTAGGAAAATGCCTGTAGACTTGCCTACAGGCCAATCTTTACTTAATTGAAGTTTCCTCTTTCTAGATGACCCTAGCTTGTGTTGAGGAAAAGCTAACCAGAACACCGCTGTAAGTGGAAGACTCTTCCTCTAGGTTTCTGGTTTCCTGAACATCTGTTTCAAAAGCTCGAATAAACACCACTCCCCTTTGGGACACAGAACGAGGCACATATAGCAAAGATTCAAAGCATTTTATAACATTTTTATAGCAGTGATTTACAATTCAGCCTATCTTCCCTCTCTTAAATTGTGTGGGAAATCCCTCTGGGAAGTTTCTGAATCCTTCTTGTTTTATGTGGCCAGTTGTAGCCAACCAGGTTTGATGAGACTGGGTGCTCATGTACTAACATGGATAAACTCAATGAACCTTTCAGTGGCATCCCTTAATCTTTCTGGATATGAGACTCTTAAATGTGATTCCTCAAGATCTCTGAAATTCCCCATGGGGACCGCTTTACACAATTGCTCATGAAGGTTGTGTGTTTGTTTCTTTCTTTTGCACATCCAATTCAATGCCCTCTACCCCATCCCCAAGTATATGCTCGGATGCAAGGGTAGGCTGATTTTCTTTGCCATTTGGCAAAACTCCACACATGGTCATTGGCTAGCCTGGGCAGAATACTTGGTCACTCATTTTTTTTCTACATTAGAGTGTAATTGATACTTTTCTATTGCTGTGAGAAAACGTCAAGGCTGAGACAACTTATAGAAGAAAGTGTTTATTTGGAGCTTAGGGTTCCAAAGGGTTAGAATCCATGATGGTAAGGACGGCGGGCAGTAGGTGGCTGAAGCTGGAAGCTGAGAACTCACATCTCAAACCACAAACAGGAAGCATAGAGAATGATTCTCAGAGATGTACATCCTCCAGCAAGGCAACACCTCCTACTTTTCTCCAGCCAGTCAGCCAGAACTGGGGACCAAGTGTTCAGATACCTGAGACTTGTGGGAGACATGCAAACTACCACATAGAGGTGTCTGTGTCCTTCAATGCTGGAAGCAGCCAGGTGACTTCTTTACTCTTTGTCCTCGATTCTGGAGGTGTCTTCCTTTATGTTTATTTATCTTTCCTTTTGCTGTGACCAAATATCTGGCATGAAGCAACTTAAAAGAACAATGTATTTTGCCTTACAATTTAAAAGGGTATGGTTCATCATTTTAGGATCCTGCCCAAGGTATGGTACTGTTCACACTCAGTCAGGGTGGGTCTTCCTTTTTCATCATCTGGGCTCGAGGGAGGCGGGGCTCACAGATGCATCTATAGGTGTATTTTATCTCCTTGGTGCATCCAAATCCAGTTGGGTTGACAGACAAGACTCTAATCATCACACGGATTTCCCTTGCCTGAGATGGTTCTCAGGGCAGTCCTCAGGGGGAGATACTCCTATGCCGTCTTACCTCTAAGATGGGAAGGAATGCAAAGGCAAGTTAGCCATGTTTATTGTTCCACTGCAAAGATCCATGTTGGAGCTTTCAAAGTACAAGTCATATTTTAAATGTCGATTCATCCTTTTAGGAGAGGGCCTAGAGGCGTATATTCTACTCGTATAGGACATCTGTGTTCAGCTTCCATTATTGTAAAAACACCAGAGATAATAAGTGTATAGAGAAGGCTATTTTGGCTCATACGTAGGAGGTTTTAGACCACAGTTGACCCTGTTGCTTTTGGGTCACTATGGGAGAAGCTCATGGTAGTGAAGGCAGCTTACTGGGGAGCTTCAAAGTAGGGGGTGGGGCGGGGAGAAGGAGATTGAGGAAGGGGGAGGGGAGAGAGAGAGAGAGAGAGAGAGAGAGAGAGAGAGAGAGAAAGGGGTGGGATCTCACAGTCTCCTGCTAGGATTAGCCTCCAGTGACAGAGGATTCCCTACAGACCCCACTTTATAGTCCTCCTGCTGTTCAGTAGTACCAAGCCCTTATCACACAGTCCTTGGGGAAGCCTTCCGGATCTGAAACCATAAAGCTGTCTTTCTGTACCCATTCTTACTCTCCTCTGTCCTTCTGTGACCTTGTAGCTATCCTTAGGAAACTCAACTTCCCTGTTGTCTCCTGGAGAAATTCAGTATATTTACCTTAGTCCCCAAAGCTTCTTTAAGGTTTCCTCTTTTCCTCTCTCTCTCTCTCTCTCTCTCTCTCTCTCTCTCTCTCTCTCTCTCAGGCTGCATCCCAGGAGTCTCTTGTTCTTCCTAACCTGCTCCTTGGCTCTGCTTCTTTATTTTTAAGCTATTTCTCACTAGCCAACTGGTTCATTCGGTGATTCTAGTTTGTTGAAAGTTAGGTCTTTTGCTGTTGCTTTGTGTCATGAGGAAGCCTGGCCTGCTGGGAGAGACCTGCTTGCTTTTTTCTTTCATTCATCCTTTCTTAATTTTTATTTTTCAGAGACAGCTCTCATGTAACCCAGGCTGGCGTCAAATTTGCTATGTAGCTAAGGATGACCTTGGATAGATAATCCTCTTGTACCCACCTCCAAATATGAGGACTACAGTTTGTCTCCATATCCAGGTTATGCTGTGCTGGGAATCGAACCCAGTGACATGTGCATGCTAGCCAAGCACTCAAGTCACGAGCTGCACCTCCAGTCTGAAGCCACCTTTCTTCATAAGAGCTGATCCCTTTGCGTCGTTTTGCCGTTCTGGAAGTTTCCCCTCAACCCATGCCCTTGTCTTTTGCAGACGTGGCTTCCTGTGGAGCCGTGGTGGAACGAGCTGGATGTTCCAGCTCAGTTCCTATAGGCAGAGGCCCTTCTTATGTTATTTCCCCTCTATTATCTCCTCTGTCTTGTTCTCTGTTCACAGCAGCCTCCACAGAGGAGTCATTAGAAAAGAAAATCCTTCAGTATTGAGGCTATCAAAGCCTGAATAGCCAGCACAGAAGCTGGAGGATCATTTCCTCCCATGTGTTTTCTAATGGTTTGGCAAAGCCGCTTCCCAAACATCTGCATTAAACACTCCCCCCTCCCCCCACAGGTGTGTGCCTCACACAGTTGTCAAGTGACTAAGTCTGAGGACTACAATCTCTCTGTTCTCTGGATACCCACAGGCCAGCTCTCTGGACCCCACTTTGGTCCATGACTCACTTTGGGGCCATTAAAGGTATGGCAGCTGGGGCTCATGGCCTTGGAAAGTGGCGACATTATCTCTTTTATAGCACATCCCCTGAATGCCAACCTGCTGTTCATTTAGCTCCTGCACACCCTGCTTTTGCTTCACAGACGAGAAAAAAAAATGAGGCACTGAGTAGTGAGAGATTAGATCCTGAGTGCCTCGGTCTCCATCTTGGAGTTGAAGAGGACGGACGAACATTGCTTCTCCTTCTGAAATGGGCTGATTCTATGAAATCACTCCTTCCAAATTTATACAGACTGCTGATGAGAGCTCTGCCTCTCTAATTTCCGTGGGATGTGAAGGGTTTTCTAGCAATCTGCAGGCTGAGCTGAATGCCTCTTTGTGCTTTCCAGTGTGTCTAAAATAAAATCTGTGGAATTGTAGGAAGGAGGGGAAAAAAACCCTTCTGAAAAAGTCTCCATGAAAGGAAAGTGCCTTCCTCATAGCCTTTGCTCCACAAAGGGAAAAAGATCTTGACATTTTCCCAGGAGTGAATGAGCAGGTGCAGCAATTGTAAAAGGTAATGGCAGGGTTTCCCAAGAGCTCTGGGGCAAGGACAGGATCACGACTGAACTTCTCAATGAGCTTTTCAGGAGAGGATGCATGGGCTGAAGTCTCGGATGCCATTGTGTCTCTTAGGTGAGGAACAAAAGGCTGATTTAGTGGGTCTCTTGCTCCGTTTCCTTTCAGTGGTCTGCAGACGTGGTCTGTTATGGATCTAAGTACCAATATGCACAATGTGTATATGCAGGCATGTATATCTATCTGCTGTCTGTCTATCTATCTATCTATCTATCTATCTATCTATCTATCTATCTACCTATCTATCCATCATCTCTCTATTATCTATCTATCTGTCTATACCTCATCTATCTACATCTCTACAAGCCATCCACATATTGTCTATTTCTCTGTTTTTTTTTATCATCTATACCCATCATCTTTCTCTCTATTGACCTGTCAATCAAAACTTACCTCTCCTCCATCCATGCGTCTGCTCACTCCTCTGTCTTTTTATTTTACTTGCTTGTTCTCTCTGCCTCTTCTCATTTTCATCTTGCTGGGCTGAAACTGCTTGTCTTCCTGGGAAAGATGAATAATGAATCAGTGTTTCCCCACCTGTGGTCTGTCAATCTTCCTCCTGAGTGGACTGTGAACTATTAGCTTCATCAAATTAAAAATTCTGGTTCTGCCCTGGAAGATGAGACATTCATCTATAATGGTTCCTAAGGGTTTTCAGAAATTCCAAGAGAGTTGAACAGTACTGCTTGCAATGAAGGGCTCGTCTTCTGAAGGCCCCTGGGGGTTCTCCGTGTGCTCCTCAAGGGGATGTCCTCAGGTACCTGATGCATTCAATTTTCTTTGCTTCCTGAGTTGTGGCAGGGATTTGGTAGCTGTAGAGTCCCACAAAGTTCTTAATATAGTATTTTTATTAGTTCTTTTAGAATTTTATACAATGTATTTTGATCATATTTATCTCACACTGCTTCTAACTCCTCCCAGACCCACCTCCATCTCCCAACTCTATTCCAACTTGTCCTCACAAAAAAACCAAACCAAACCAAAAAACAACCCACTGAGTGTAGTTTGTGCTTCCCATGCTCATGGGTGTGGTCTCTCCACTGGAGTGTCACTCATCTCCCAGGAGACACACCCTCTCACAGAAGCCATCGACTGTCAGTAGCTCCTCAGTCAGTGGTGGGCCAACCTCTTCTCACTCCATGCTAGACCATTGACTGGCCTGGCCTTGTTTAAGTCTTGGTGAAGGCAACACAGCTGCCATGAGTTTGCGAGTGTGAGGATCTTGTCATGTTCACAAGGCACTGTTTGTTTTGCTCCTTCTTGACCTCTGTCTCAAAATCTTCTGTCTCATATTCTGTGCTGGTCTCTGATCTCTCTCTCTCTCTCTCTCTCTCTCTCTCTCTCTCTCTCTCTCTCTGTGTATGTGTGTGTGACAGATGTGCCATTTGTGCCACTGATGAGTTGTGAACTTCTTCAGCTAACTGTTGTCCACTTCACAAAGAAACTTCTCTGATGAGGCCCGGGAGCTGTACTAATTATGGATATGGAGATATGAATTGAGAAGGCAGTTTGATATTATATCAATTTAGCTAAAGAGTAGCAATAGGCCCAATCCTGGCGAGCGTTACACGCAGTTCCCTTAACACTATATCTTCCTTAAGGAGTTTCAAGTCTGACAAAGGAGACATGCCTTTTTTGAAAGCAAATGTACTCACTCAACCACAGACTTTTAAGAGAGCAAGGCATCCCTGGCTCCCCCCAGCTTCGTTTGTGCTCCTAGTCTTAGTAACTACAGCTAACATTTGTTCATGAGCATTTGGTGCACTCAGGAGCATTTTACATATGGCAACACTCTTGATCCTGACTGCAACCCAGCGAGGCAGGTCCTTTAGTAGCCCTGCTCTTCAGGGCAGGGTGAATAAAGAAGCCTTCTGATGAGGAGGCATACATTCTGCTAGGAGATGAAATAAACAGGGCATCATAGTAGTGAATATCCTACCTACCTTTTACTTTTATATTCTCTACTCATATTAGAAAATAACTAAAAGTCATTCAAAAAAATAGAGCAATAAGAATAAATAGGGCACAGAATGAAACAGAGCCATGCCTGTTGAATGCATGGTCTTTGAGTTGAAGGAAGTAGGAGAGAAGCTGTGACCACACTCAGCTGCTGGCCTGATCGTGAGAGCATCTCCAAGATACCAGTGGCTTGAACTTTGTATCCTGGGTGTTCTGAACCTTGCAATGCCAACAATGGTTTTTCATCATCTCCAGCTCTCTTCCTCACAGATACAAAAGACTGAGGTACCATGAACTCACTTCCCATCTGACCTCCCTCTTAAAGTTTAGGGCCAAAGTGTTAGCCAGCTTTTAGATACTGTGTAAGAAGACAAAGAATGTCTAAGAAAAAGGGTTGACTTGTGGTCATGGTTTCCATCCATGGCCATTTTCCTTTGTGCTTGTGGCCTCACGCTGTGCCATGGTGGGAACACACGACACAGGAGGTCAGGCTGCCTCACAGCAGCCTGGCATCAAGAAGGAAAGGGCACAGAGTCCTAACAGCACCTGCAAGGGCATGCTCTCAGTGACCTAACTTCCTGCCACTAGGCCCCACCCCTTATAATTTACACCACCCCTCTGCAGTGCCACAGGTTTGGGACCTAGCATCCAAACCTGACTCTTAGAACGACAGCCGCTAGAACAGAGGTTGGTAAAAAAGGAAGGGAAGCCTCTGGCCACTTTGCACCTATCCTTTTGTCAAGTGTAGGAAAGGGATGACAGAGATGCTGCCTCTGTGAGGCTGGCAGGATCCAGATCACATTCTAACAACCACAGAAGCTGCTGTCTGATGTGCCCTTGGACAGTGCTGCTAACCAAACTTTCATGCGGTCTACACCTGGCTTCTGTTTATAAGCCTTTAAGCCAGAGTACAGGGGAGGAAGGCCTCTCTAGTGCAGGATATTGACACCAGGATCTAAATGTAGAAGACATGTGGGGTGATTTTGCATATGTCCCTTCCTGATGCCACTTAGGATGGTGCAGGGCTCTCAGCATGGAGCCTGTATATATAACACACACACACACACACACACACACACACACACACACACACACACA
>JANHMN010000001.1:96234143-96260940 GCA_030674055.1 Rhabdomys pumilio
CTCTCTCTCTCTCTCTCTCTCTCTCTCTCTCTCTCTCTCTCTCTCTCTCAGGATAGAAAGATGAGAAGAGAACTCTGTTGCTACAGAAACAGAGCCAGCACCAATCTAGACGAAAAGAATTCTGTCACCTGGCAGCATAGATTCTATCTCCAGACCCTGTTCACGGTGCAGTTTACTTATGCAGGCAAGAGGTTTGTTTTGTATCCTGACCACAGACTGACTTTTCCCAGTAGCCATGGCTCATAAGCAGGCAGAAGACCTAGGGACTCACTGTACAGTCAGGTCCACAGTTCGCCCCATAAATGCTGACCTCAGCTTCGTTTCATGATGCATGTATGCAACTTAACAGGTGCTCTTTGCAAGTGTGGTCTGCTTCTGACAGCAGCAGTTTGCCCAGCTTCCCTTATAAACTCACGGGGGGAGCCCCATTCTTCTTCCTGTGTTTAAAATATGAGGTTGGTTATACCCTTGCTTTGATTCATAGAACCCTTCGTAAGAAAAAGGCCTTCAGAGACAAGGTGTTTTGACCTTTGACCCCTCCTGGTGATCTTTTTCCTCTTGTTCATGAACCTAACGAGTGGGAGGCTGGGTGGCCCACACTGGAAAATGATTAAAGGTGGCACTTTGCTCCGGAGTGGCGATGTAATCTTATTAATCTGCTATCAGAGTACATCTTGCAGGCAGAGAAATTTAATCTTGGTCACTCTCACATACCATATCTAGACAATTTATTTCCTCCTCACTGATCTAGGTTCTGGGACTATGGGGGGAAAAAAAGTCCTGGGCAGCTGCAGAAATTAAGGTGTGAGCTATGATAGGCTCACCCAGTGAGTGGCTCTGTGCTGAGTGTGGCCATTGTGGACAAGCACTTTTGATGGTGTGAGCTAACCATGGGGGAGATGCTGCAGGACTTCGTTTGTAGCGACTGGTCTGTGTGTTCCTATGGAGAACAAGCACAGGAAAGATGTTTATAGACACCAATCATGACTCTGTGGGCTCACAGCCAAACGGAGTACATTTTTTTCTGGTTGTGTATAAGTGTGGTTAAAAAAGACCCGCAGTACATAGTAAATTAAGAAAATTATCTTTTACCCAACACCCACTCCCTGCCATTTTGGAGGGTGGGGACTACTGGAGACCGAACACAGGATCTCACACACTCTGCATAAGCACTCCACTCGTGAGCTGTGAACTCACTCTGCAGGTCAGCTTTCTCTGCCTTTAAACTTTTAATCCCCCTGCCTCAGCCTCCTGAGCACTTGGGATTACAGATGTGTACCAACAAGCTCTTTCATATTTCAATAGTATGTGCACCATTGGCATGCCTGATACCTGTGGAGGCCAGAAGAGGATGCTCTGACTCCCCTTGGAAGTGCAGTTACAGGCAGTTGTGAGCTGCCATGCGGGTGCTGGCTACGGAACCTCAGTCTTCAGCAAGAGCAGCCAGTACTCCTAAATCTCTGAGCCACCTCTCCAGCCAGAGGAGTTTTTATTAAAATGATTACTGTCACTAGCTGTTGTGGATTTTGTTAGAGAGAGAATATTGTTTCTATTTCCATGAGGCAATGAAATCTTATCCTCCTATTATCTCTCCGCCCCATCCCTCCTCCCTCCTCCCCCTCTTCCCTCTCTTTCCTAAAATGTTTTGCATATTTAGGGACTAGAATTTATTAATTAACCATATTTAAAATATTTTTATATATTTATTTTTATTTAACATATATGAATGTTTCACTTGCATGCTTGTCTGTGCACCACAAGTGTCCCTGGTCCCTTCGGAGGCCAGAAGAGGTGTTGGATACACTGGAACTAGAGTTACAGATGGTTGTGAGCCACCATATGGGCGCTGGTAACTGATCCCTGGTCCTCTGCGAGAGCATTACATGCTCCTAACTCTTGAGTCACCTCTCTAGCCCCAACCTTCACACTTTTACCAGACCTGGCTTCTGTACAACACAGGGTATCTCTCAGTAGGATAATACTAATATGAAAAGCCTACCAGGCCTCTTTCCAGGTAACACTGAGAACTCAGTGGACAGCAGGGATATTCTATAAGTTTCCCTGCAGTGTTAGATTGTGTTGGCTTGGTAGGAAGTACCACGGGGGGAAGACTGTGTGCTTTACATCACCCTAAGAAAAGACACGAACCCTTTCCTTCCGCGCTTCTGGGATGACAAGCCCGTGTGCCTGCTCCATCTGCTCATTTCCATATACGGCATCAGGACAGGGAGAGAAGAGCTAAAAGGATGCTTTTTGTGGATTTGTAATCTCGGGATAAAATGCAGATCCCAGAAACACATCCAAAGCTCCTGTCTATCCAGAGCGCAAACATCTCAGGCACTGTAGTTAGTGGTGAGCATTTCTCAGAGTGCTGGCTGGGGCAAGCAAGTCTGAGGCTGCCACTCAGGGCTGCACCCAGCCCTAAGGTCCTGTTTGGATCCTCAGGAAGACATTCTTTCTTATGCTTGCTTTTAGTATTTGACTGATTTCATTTGGTTTTCTTTTTTTTTTGTTTTTGTTTTTTTCAAGACAGGGTTTCTCTGTGTAGTCCTGGCTGTCCTGGAATTCACTCTGTAGACCAGGCTGGCCTTGAACTCAGAAATCCGCCTGCCTCTGTCTTCATTTGGTTTTCTAATTTGCTCCCAGCTAATGGTTCCATACCTGGAATGTTTGATCAGTTGGTCCCTGAGTTTTCCTGCCATTTTTCTATTGAATTGGATTTACTGTAAAGGGGAAAGAAAAAAAAAGCTCCCCATGTTCTTTCTTACAGATGGAACGTAGATGAGAAGATACGAAGCCTTTTCTTTCCAGCTTGTTGTTGTGGAAGGAGGAGGGAAGAAGGGAGGAAGGAGGAAGGAGTGGGGAGAAAGGAGGGAAGAAGGAGGAGGAGGAGGGAGGAAGGAGAAGGAAGGCATTGTCCTGCCTACTGACTTAGTCCAGGGTTTAGCTACCAAAGGACAGAACACTCACAAAATGGTTAATTTCTAGACCCAGCTGCCCCAGGTGAAGGAACTGTCTTACTGGTCTAATTACTCTCTGAAAGCAGGTGGGAATGAGTCTCCAGTCTCTGCAGGAGGCTCCCGCCCTCCCCTCCTGAGTAGTTAGGCTGATCCTCCTTTTAAATCCCCCAGCAGCCCTCTCCTCCATTCGTTGTTATTTTCCTCCCTCACCTCTGGACAGTTCTGCACATTCACTTGAAACATCATTGCAGGGGAACTTGGCTTTGGCAGAAGCCTCTCTGAAATTATTTTTTTCTCCTGTTCTGGCTTGCACTTGAATAATTCTCCATCAACGGCACGTCTGATTGAGTTGGCATCACAAACCCTTTTGTATGCTAGGCTTCTTTTTCTTTTTTTTTTCCCTTCAAGAAATATTAAAGTCTGAATAAAATTGGAATAGCTGCCTGGTAATGATCTCATTATGTATAAATACAGAAGTGCTCGCAGGGGAGATAATGACTCCAGGACTCAGGTATGCCGCGAATACCTATTATCTTCCAAGGAGTCAGCTGCATTGAGCACTCAAGCTCCCCCAACATCCCTTTCAGTTTGAGGTTCAAGTCACAGAAAACGAATGGCTGATTGAAGCTGGGAATAGGGCTTCTCCCCTCCCCCGTCATGACATATGTTCTGAGATGAAAGGAACCTGGGCTGTGTGTTTACTCTTCATTTGGGGCTTCACATGTTCTGACTGATCGGAAAGACAAAAAGGCAGAAGGAGAGACATTTGGTGCTGGCTGAAACCCATATCCATTCTCAATGTGAGTTTCCTCGTTTGGTGCAGATAATTGTGATGAGACAGTTCTGGGGATAGACGCTACTAAAGGCTTTTTAAAAATAACAGGCCTGTCACCCAGTTTGAGTTCTTATGCAGCAAAAGAACAAACACAGATGGAGGCAGTAGGAAGGCTGCAGGGTGGGAAAGGCCCCCTGAATGTGGGAGGTGACTGGTTATTAGTCCCAGTCATCTTTCCCAGCAACCAGGATATAAGGATATGTGTTCAGCACATTACAGAGAAAAATATATGGACACGTACATACACATACAGGCTTCAACTCCCAATATGGGCTAAGCATCTCTGGAAAAAATCTTTTGTTATTAGCATCAAAGAAAAAAACTGAGTGCAGTTGAGAGTGATAGGATCAGACTCTGTTGTTCCAAATGTCCCTGTTAGATCCTAAAGAGATCGTTTATCTAAGGGAGGGATGGGGGGGATCACTGCCCATCAGCTTAGACCAGGAAGAGGGGTGGTTGGAGAATGAGTTTGGCCGTTAGTATTTTCTCAGGATCACACATCTTATGAGTCCCTGAGATTTCCAAATTAGGGAGTATCAAAATATAAAATGACAATAGGGGTTGGAGAGATGGCTTGGTGGGTAAACTACTTGCCATGTAAGCACAAGGACCTGAGTTTGGATGTCCAGCACCCATGGAAAAGGATTACATGATGGCATGTGTTTGTAAACCCAGTCTGGGAGAAGCAGGGACAGGAGAACACAAGGACTCACTGGCCACCCAGTCTAGCCAAGTTAGTGAGCTAAAGACCTATGTAGAAAAGTAAAGTGGAGAGTGAAGAAAGATGCAAATGCATAGCACTGACTGCAGGCTTTCATGTGCATTAATCTGCACACACATGTACACATGTGCACATACATATATAGTCATTCATGCCTCTCCAATATAATCAAACAAAAACATTATACGCATACTTCTTTTGCAGAAGACTGGCTGGATGGTAGAAAGGTTTTGCCCATTGCTAAAAGTCCTCATTCATTGTACACAGAGTGCTGCTGAGCTGTCCCTACAGGCAATCCCAACAGACAGAGAGTTACAGCTACATGCAAGAAGCAAAGGTGACTTAGAGCAGATGTGGCCAAAGGGGAAGACCCCAATGTTGGGTGCCATCATTGTCTATTGTGAGGAGAATCAGGTGATGTGTTCTCAGGCCATAGATGCATCCTCCCCTGCTGTGCTGATTGACACACTGCCAGGTTTCCACTTACTGTTGATAATATTGACATTTGTGAGCCGAGGGAAAGAATCTTCTCTTTGTCCTTCCAGTTCCATGGGCCTTGTGCATGGGGAGCACATGCCCTTATCTCCGTCCTTACTTCCTTGGGTGATGGCACTCACAGATGGCACTCAGTCATCTGTAGACATTGCATTGGAACTCACGTCGTGTACTGTTCCCATTGATTCTTCAGGACCAAAGACAAATCTGTAGTTTGGCAGATGAGACTCCGTCTTTATGATTGCCCTCATACAACCTAGTCTGTTTCAGTGTTTACTGTGTGTTGGATGCTGTCTCTATACCCCTTGCTTTTTATCCCATTTGACTGTCAGCTCTGTGAGGTGGGTGCTGCTATCATTTTACATATATCATGTATGGCCGTTTGGTGTCTGTCAATGATTCATTTGTGGTTAGGAGATGGTTTCCATTGAAGTCCCCACATAATTCTTTACTTAACCCCTGTTGTATAGCTAGGTTCTCTTTAGAGACAGTGTCTTACTATGTTGCTCAGACTGGTCTTGAACCCATAATCCTGCTACAGCCTCCAGAGTCTGAGATTGTAGGCATGCACTACCATGCTCAGCTATTTAACTAGTTTTAATGGAGCTTTCAGTGTTCAGTGTGGGGTTAAATATGGATATGAGGCATGATACCTGTCTACACAGCATCTGCAAACTAATAGGCAGATAGAAATGGAACCTGAATATACTGCCTTGTGGAATAAACTTAGATTTGGCTTCTCATCTATCATTAGTTAGTCTTTATGGGTCTAAGATTCTTTCTCAAAACTAGGATTAGACTAGACTGTAGGTTACTAACTTTCTCCTGTATTAGATCATATAATATATATTCTAGCCTTTGTAATTAATATAATCTTTGTTATAAGTATTCAATTTTGCTGCTATATGGAATCAGAAAAATAACATAACAAAAAGGCATGGCTGCATTCAAATAAAACTTTATTGACAAAGACATTTTTAATAAAGCTTGAGTAGGTAGGGTGTGACCCATTATCAGTCCCTGGGACAGATGATTTGGGTAGATATTTCAGTTTGGAAAATGCCATAATTTCTCTAAATGTCACATGAATCTTAGTGTGGGAGTAAGAAGCCATTTCTCTGGCTTTTCTCAGGATGAGTATTGTTTTTTTTAAACCAACCACTTGGCAATAGATGTTCTCCTGGAGAGGCAGTAGAAGGACTTCATCAATATTCTGATTGAAACTGTAATAGGAGCCTTGAAAGAATGTGGGGGATGGGATGGTTTCATTAATCAGAGATGGACATCACTGTTGCAGTTAGAAATCTGGCCATTAGCTCAGCAGGACAAAGAAGTTACCATGGGGTAGGCTGGAGACATGGACTTCCCAGGAGCAGAATGCAAAAATAAAAATTTCTTTTTAGAACGAAGTGTTTACATAACTCCTTATGTAAGCCTTAGGATCCAAGATAATGAAACATAATCCTAATGTTCACAACATACCTAATATAGCTGTGATAATTCTACCTAACATAATTCTGATAATACAACAAAAATCTAAACATGATAGGTTGCGGTAGGACGTTTTGTCCATGCGTGACCTGTACCTTGATGTTGTTTCTGCCCTCCATTACTCTCAGTGATGCTGGCTCTCTAACAGCAGCCTGTTGGTCCTGTTCTCCACACCCCCAGATCCCCCCTCTATTTTCATGGCTTATTTTATAGATTTGATTTTAATCTCTTTCCCTCTAAATTGTATCCACCCAATCTCCATTTGAACACACTCATTTATTATTTCCATATATTTGAATAACTCTCCTACGACTTTGAAGAAATGCACAATTTTAGGTCTGTTCCCGCTGAAAGGGATATAGAAAACCTGTTCAACTGACTTGAAGGGCTTGGAGCCTAGATGATCGAAGCCAAGAGTGGACATCAGGTGGGCAGGTCTGAGCAGGTCTATCACATAAGGGGCTCATGGGGGTGAATTTCTGTATTTCTTTCATTTTCACTTCTATTTGTGTTGCTTCTCCGTCAGTTTTTGTTTTTGAGATAAGGTCTCCTTAGCCCAAATTCAAGCTCATATGTGGCTGAGGACCATTTTGAACTCCTGACCCTCCGGTCTCCATTCTCCACATTCTAGGGTTACAGACGTGAGCCACCAAGGCCTGCACAGTTCAGCTTCATCTTTTGGCTGACATTTTGTCGGGCCATGGAAGGGTGTCCTGGTTCTTGGGTTGTGGGTTTGGCCATGCCCCCAGAACCCAGGCTCCTGTCACGAGGTCTAATCTCCATTCCACCTTCACCCTTCAGTCATGTACACAGGTGGGTGTGATAAACAGCCCCCAGGCCCTAGAGAGATTTACATACTAATGAGGTACCTGAAGGCCAGAGGGTGGAGCCTAAGCATCCCTCCCCATCCCCTCCCCCCTTTTCCTCTCCCTATTTAACTCAGGCCTGCCCTGGATTTTGTGGGGAGCACATCCAGATCCATCCACCATCCTCCATGCCAATAAACCGGTTTTGGAAACCCAAGGACTTCCTTGTGTGTTGGGGCCGTACAGTGAGGAACCGTAGTGAACAGCCGGGCCTAACTTCAAGCTGGAGGAACCCAGGGCATTCTCAGCCAACTACACACAGCATGGCATGAGGAACCCTGTGGTTCCCCGGCTGATTTTTATTTTTTTCCTATAACATTTCCCTGGTAGTCAGATGGTACTGCAAGATTCAACTTCTTGTTTGACTAAGATGCAACTAGGGAGAGCAAATATCTTCCCCCAGAAGCCTTGGTGTGGTGTCTTTGGGTGTCGCTGGCTGTGCCTGGGTTGGCATGGCAGCTTGAATGCTGATGTAGGGATGTTGGGTGGGGATGAGATTCTGCAGGTGGTGAGGAGTAGAGCGGAGGCTACCCATGGAATGCTGGGCTGTGTTCATCAGCGAGAGGCGGTGGTCGTGGGTTAACAAACAGCAGATGTCCAGCACAATGGCACTTTGTGATGTTCAGAAATGCTTTTATGGAAGTGACTCATTTGATTTTATAATTTTATGGGATGTGTTTGTCAGCTGTTGTTATTTCCATTTTCAAATGAGGACACAAAGCATGAATCACTCGACTTTTTAAAATTCATGCATTGATAGCAGAGATTGTATTAACTCTTTTCTCTGAATGGTGTTGACATCTGACCACAATACAGGAAATATCACTTCTACCCTGGACAAAATCTCTATCAATGCCACTTAAAATTGAGTTGATATGTTGATTTATCACAACATACCGACTTGTACTGATTTTACAACTAATTAAGACCCTTCTGATCTTTCATGACTTCTAATAAAATATGATATACCTAATTGTTGTAGTAATTATTTTAAAAAGCGACCTCCAGTGAAGCCAACTATCTAAGCTGCAGCATCTCTACCTAGATCAGACGCCATGTTCCAAGGCCATGAGGCCAAGCCGCAGCTTGAAACGGCCAGCCAGAGACACCAGCCCTGCACCTACAAGACACCAGCATGGGAGATGGTTCTGCCAGTCTTCCATGCTGTCTCTGTAAGGCTGGGCGTTGCCCAGACTATCCTGCCAACCACATGGGCTCGGCACAGATGAGACTCTAATGCTTAGATTATCCAAAGGCTTATATATTTGGTAATGATCAATAACAAGATGCCTTTACAATCACAGGTGTAACCCAATACCCAACCTAGATATACCAACTACCTTTGACTGCTACAGACAAATGAACATGAGCTGTCATGTCTCTCTCTCTCTCTCTCTCTTTCTTGTCTCTGTCTCTCTCTTAGCTCCTCCTCTTCCTTTTTCTCTTCCTCTCCTTTCTCTTCCTCTTCCTCTCTTTACTCCTCCCACCTTAGCTCCTCCTACACCTAATTTAATCCCACTTCAATCAAGAAGATGCTTATCTTTGTACTATCTCATATTAAACTCCGTTCATTGCCCTGAACAGGTAAGAAGGCTTAAGTAGTATGGAATTCAGAGCATGAAGTATCTTTTCCAGATTTATGCTTTCTTTAAGCTTAACAGTCATGACCTATTTTGTCTTCTAAGTAATTGCTAAGACGATTGAGCAATAAGGTATATGTAATGCTGATTAATGGACAAGTTCAGACTGGAATGATGCCCCAGAGCTAAATCAGAGGGCTCCATCTGCGCTTACTCAACAGTTTGTCAGCTGTACGGACAGAGGCCAGACTGACCCATTCACTGAGTCATTTCACAGATAGACCATCTTCTCTCCTTCAGCCTCTTTCCTTGTGCTCTGATATAAGCAGCATCTTCACTGAGAACATCGTCTTTAGAAATGACACCACTGGCCTGAAGTCAAAGGTAGCTATGCCTTTGTGAAATTCCCTCATCATTTGTTCTGGATTAAGTCAGGAAAATTGTGGCTACTGGGTTAGTGTTAAATTCCTGTCACGGCACTAGGAAGACACTTAAGACAGTGAGCAAGCCTGACAGTCCGTGGAAATGTGCTATTAAACAAATTCTGCAGCACACATTCTCTCAACGACTTGATTTTCTTTTTTTAGATTAGAAAAAGTTAAATTTTGTAACTCAGATATAAATAATAAAAGGATCTGTGAATAGTCAAAAATTGTACTCTGGACTGAAAGTCCAGAATACAAAATTTGTCCAAATATAAAATTTATAATTTTTACTGTTATTTGTATGTGTGTGTGCATGTGAGTATGTGTCTATGTATGCATGCTTGTGGAGGTCACATGTGGAGGTCAAAGGACAGCTTGTAAGAGCCTGTTCTCTCCTTCCACCACAGTACTGGGGATCAAACTGAAGCTGTCAGGTCTGGCAGCAAGTACCTTAACGTCCTATTCATTGTACCTGCCTTTTAGTCTCAAGATGCTCAGGCAGCAGAGTGTGGCAGGTACATGCGTCTTCTGATGGTAGAAGCTGCAGAGAGGCTCTTAAGCCACCACAGGCCCATCACAACATCACAGAGCTTTGGTTTGTGCTTAGCTCAAATAGTTCCCCAACTCCTTAAACAGGGTTTCTCTGTGAAGCCCTAGCTGCCCCAGAGCTCTATCTGTAGACTAAACAGTCCGGCCTTGAACTCAGAAATCTACCTGCCTCTGTCCCCTGAGTATAAATAGGTTTTAGGAAAAAGAAAGAAATATGTATGTTAATGGGAGTAGTGGTAGGATACATGTGTGCTCTTGTGTGTGCATGTGTGCATACATGTGGCCAGCGGTCAGTGTTGGCTGTTTTTACTGATTACTTTCTACTCTATTTCTGGAGAAAGGGTCTCTCAGGAAACATCGAGTTCACAGGTTCAGCTAGGCTGGCTAGGGATCTGCCTGTCTCTGCTGGGGTTATGGACACATGCTCCCACACTGGTTTTTATATGATGCTGGAGATTTGAATACAGGTCCTCATGAGCCATCCCTCTAGTTACTATCTTAAAAACTCAGGGCCACCTGTTATCACAGTGTAAAATGTGGTTGAGAACTGTAGAACCGAATTTCTCAGAGTTGGGGAGATGCTCAGTGGGTGAGGTTTCTGCACATACTTGCATAAAAGCCTGAGTGTGTAACCCTAGAACTTGGGTGCTGTAGGGTGTCAGAGACAGGCTGATTCTCAGAGCCTGCTGCCCGACGCTCTAACCAAATGGTAAAGGACAGGTCTGATGACAGATTCTGTTTCAAAAGATAAGGTGGAGCGTGTTAGTGGTAAAGACTCAGTATCAAGTTCTGGCACACATATGTACACACATACACCATGAACACACATAACCATGCATACACACCCTATGCATACACAAACTCATGCACACATATGCTATACACACATACACACCAAGAAAGAAAATCAAAACCCAATTCATCCAGGGTTGTTTTCAGCCATGGTTTCTGCTTTGTTAGCTTCTCTTTGGGAGGGTATACAGAGGAAGAGGTGTTGTTTTCTGCATGACAACCATGGCAGCTGGAGGGAGCCATGCATCCCTGATGGACAGAGGTGGCCGCTGCCTTTCACAGTGACCTGAAGAGTGCAATTCCTAGCCTTTGCCTTACTTCTCCCATCTCCACTCCCTCTCTAGCCTCACCCTTGGATCTTGCAAAGCCTCCACCAGGCTGTAGGTATTTCATAGGGAGATTCTACTTTCAAACTGTGCTGAATAGGTTTCAAAGGAAATGAATGAAAACCATTCTTTTCTTCCCTTTCCCATGAAGCGATTAGCTACGCAGCCTGGAAAAAAAAAAACAGTTTTTATTTGAAAGGAGAAGTACACAGAGAGCAACATCTTTCCTTTCTTCCAAGCTGCACTCTGAAAACTGCAGCTCCTCTCCTCTGGCTCAGTGCTGGGGCCCGCCCTCCCTTCTGGTGGCTCCCCTCCACCCTCCCTTCTTTGTGACATCCCTTCCCAGCTACAAGAACAGGTTATCAAGGTGATAATAAGCGAGAAAATGTACCGGCCTTGTTTTAAGCCTCAGTCATACCACACTGCTTAATCAAGGTTAAATGCCT
Organism: Rhabdomys pumilio; assembly: GCA_030674055.1. Classification (NCBI taxonomy): domain Eukaryota; kingdom Metazoa; phylum Chordata; class Mammalia; order Rodentia; family Muridae; genus Rhabdomys; species Rhabdomys pumilio. Next base: position 96,245,630 of record JANHMN010000001.1, read on the forward strand.
GTGTGAACCTATGTTTTCTACCCCTCTGGCCATGCGGCTCTAAGCCAGGCTGATCCAGCCTGACTTTGCCCTCTCTTCACCAGAGACCAGCTGGTGTGGATGATTGAGGTGGCCTCTCTTCCGGCAGCTGCTGGCTTGCACTTGGAAATTCAGTCCTCTCAAGGTAATTCCTCAGCTTATAAAAAACTTAGGCAGTGAATTCTGAATTGGATGCTGCCCACCCCATGCTGGATAATGACATGCTCACTGACTTCCACAGACACTGACCATAGGCTGGGTAGGGAGCAAAATACTGTAAAAGGCATTTTATGAAAAAAATAATTTAAAACAGAGTTTCATGTAGCCCAGGCTACATGAAAGTTTCATGTAGCCCAGGCTGGCTTTGAATTCATTATTTAGCTAGCCAAAGATGACTTTGGACTTCTAATGTCCCTGCCTCTTACTCACTTAGCACTGGGGTTACAAGCATTCACTACTATGTGTGGTTTATATATTGTTGGGGATTAAACCCAGAGCCTCAGACATGCTAGGCAAATCCTCTACTAGGCTGTATCCTCAGCTCAGAAGCTGTGACCTATAAGATCTCATTAGCAGATTTCTAGCAACTTCCAGAAAACAGCTCTCAATCTTCTCCCTATTCTTCTGAGCTCTTCCAGGTCGTAGACGAGTGGTTGACCTTGTGATACAGGGGGCACTTGGGCCCACTCTTGGGGTTCTCAGTTTTATAACAAGAGAATCTATGAAGGGGCTCATGTGGAAGCTCAAGGAAATATCTGCTCATGTTTAAAAGAAAGCCCCAGGGCAGGTAAACTGTAAACTCCAGCAGTGGCCTGGAGGAGGAAGAGGATAGAAGGGAGAAGAAGAAGAAGAAAAAACCCATGATTTTTAAAACTGCATGGAGGTCAGATACAGGGCAGGGAGGGATGCTTTAGGGACAGGGTGAAGAAGCTCTGAGTGTTGGAAGAAAAGCACAAAGCATGTCTAGAAAAGAGAGAGGAAGAAGGAAGGGAGAAATTACACTTTAGCAGGCAAGTTTCCATGCTATAGCCCCTTGGCCCTGCAAGTTACTTAACTAGGGGTGGGAGAGTCTCATCACAGGACTAATTATTCCACATGTCTCTGTAGCAGGGAGTGAGGTGAACCCGCCTTCCTAGGGAGCAGGCCTTGGCAAAGTGAATAACTTGGCTCCAATTGGATGTTAGGTCTTTCAAGCCAGATAGTATTCTCTTGACCAGGAGGGTTTTGATTGTTTGTTGTTTTTGTTTTGTTATTGTTGTTTGTTTAGATTTTTTTTTTCTCTAACGCTTGTTTGTTAGAGGAAGTGAAAATGTCTCTTGAGTCTTGCCTTGGGCGAGGTCACTTTCTTTCTTAGAATGCCACTTTGGCCCTAAATTTGGATACCAACCAAACAAATGGGCAGAAAAGAGAGATGGAGTTACTATTGGACCTCCACTGAGCACATCATCCTAAGCAAGAGGGATACTAGGTATGGAGATGTTCCTCTGTCTTGTTGCCTAGGGATTGAAGCAACCATTGTCATCTTTAAGATGCCTTGTGGCAGCAGTTAAGACTTTCCCTACTCCTTAAGCTGTCCCATTTCTGAAAGCAGAGTCTCAGGGGTGGTGGCTGATGCTGCAGTTACTGTCCTGTGTCCCCTCATGGAAATGAGGGCTTGGACGTGGGAGGACCTGAAGGTCCTTCTTGTTTCCCTAAGCTTCAGCTCCTACTTGCAGAACGTGTTTTGGCAAGTGCAAAATCCAATAGTCATTGAACCCTTGATAATCTTCTATGCCCTGTAGAAGGGTGTTTCTTTTTATTCATCCGTTTCTTCAGGAGGTAAGAAATAAAGCCGTTCGGTTCTAAGCATAAATTAGCATTTTTAACAATGCTGTGCAAAAAAAATTGTAATTTAAATAGAACTGATTAGAATTTTGATAGGGCACCGAGGAACTCCTAAACAAATGCTGATCAGGTAATGAGTGGAACAAGTAATTTATTTCAGCGGCAGTGCTATCTGCTCCGTGATTGGGTCACAGTTTCCCAAACATATATAGTGACTGTTCATTAATTATGTACTTCTCGATTGGTAATTGTCCAATTTAACTACGTACTGTGAGCTTATAGCCAAAGCTGCAGACGAGCACAGGGAAAAGTAACAACCTAGATAAAAAGCATATTTCCTTTTTGTAATAACATTCACTAATTCAAGGACTCAGAGAGAGAGGAGAGCTATTGTTAGACTCTGGCCTTGGTCTTGTCTTTGTGCAACGGGCTAAATTGCTCACCATTTGTTAAACAGGGACGTTTAAGCTTCAGAGTGCAGAGCTTTGCAAACAAGGCTGTGCTCTGGCATTTAGCCTGCCTTCCTGGGAGCAGCCTCACCTTGCTACACGAGGTAGAGAGGCAGTCCTGGAATGTTTGTTATCGGTTGACTGCATGCTTTTCTTAGGCTGTTGCCTAAGAAAATGTTCTGAGCTAACCCAGGTTAAGTTTCCAGATTTTCGCCTTTGAAATATTGGAGGCTTGTTTTCACTAAGAGCTGAAATGTTTTCCTTTTATTTCATGTCTGGGAAATAGTAATAATAATAATAATAATAATAATGATAATAATAATAATAATAATAAAACAACAACAACAACAACAACAACAACAACAATGATAATAATACAGAGTCACACTTAGCCAAGTCTGGGCTTTAATTTGCTGTGTAGTGGAGGGTGATTTGAAACTTCCGATCCTCCTGCCTCCACCTCCAGCATGTTGCTTACGTTAGGTCGGTTTCACCCTCACTGCAGATTTGTTGTTCTGTTTTAGTGACTGATGTGTGTGTGTGTGTGTGTGTGTGTGTGTGTGTGTGTGTGTGTGTGAAGTTGAATGGCATATGTGTGTGGTGCGTGGACATGAGTGTGTGCGCTGGAACTTAGACCCGCACACGTGTGTGCAGAGTAGAGGAGAATATCAGGTGTACTGCTCCTTCACTCTCCATCTCCTTCCCCTGAAACAGGCTTTCTAGCTGAATCTGGAGCTAGGCTGGCAGCCAGTAAGCCCCAGTGTTCCTCTGGTGTCCTTACTGCCCAAGACACTGGGGCTGTAGGTGTGGCTGGACCCATCTTTTTACATGGGTGATGGGGATCAGACTTTTGCAGCAAGTGCTTCTACCCGTCGAGCCATTTTCCCAATTCCTATTGGTCAGCTCTTAACAGCAATTAGAATTCAGACCATCAGCATTGATGCCTCAGTGGGATCTTGATATTCATATAGAATGCCATCTTCTGGAATGCAAGTTGGAAATTAAGACCCAAGAAAAGAAATAATCATAGCATTTCTCCCAACACAGGATGAATTATTTTCAAAGGGAGAACTACCTCTTTTTTATGGCTTTAATGCTGCCTTTTTACCCTAAGAGTTTTCATGTGTAAAAGGCTTCCAGGGAAGTTTTCTTTGAAAGACACAGAAGAGAAGAAAGTAGTTAAACTATGTAGTTTAATGCTTGGCATAGTAATTTATGCAGCTAGCACTTATCTTTGCACATCTATTACAAAGGGGAACATGTTTCATCCTTTGGGCCTTTTGGTAATAGCCAAGTACAAAGCAAATGAGTTAGTGACTTTCATGTCCCTATGACAAGAATACCTGACAGAAACAACTTAAGGGAGAAAAGGTTGATTTTTGGCTTACAGTTTCAGATGTTTCAGTCCACCGTGGGAAGGCATGGCAGGAGCAGTATTGTGGCAAGAGTGTGGGGAAGGGGTGTGTTCATGTCAGTGGAGTGGAAAGCAGGCAGCAGGGATTGGAGCTGGGGGTGAGTATAATCTTCAAAGGTCTGCCCCAAGTGACACACTTCTGAGAGCCAGGTCCCACCTCTTAAAGGCTCCACAGCTTTCAAAATAGCACCACAAGCTGGAGACCAACTGTTGAAGTCAAGAGCTTGTGGGGTACACTTCGATCTGGAGTAACAGGCAGTATTGAGTTATCTGATGTGGATTTTGGGGATCTAACTCCAGTCCTCTATGATAGCGGTAGGTGCTCCTAGCTTCTGGCATAGCCATCTCTTCAGCCCTGGAAAATGATGTTTCTTGTTAGAAAATAGCAGCCATTCTTTCCTGGAGAATTTCTGTTGCCCATGTTTACTGTGGCAAAGGGGAGAGGTGAAAGGTTATCATTGCTGAAGAATTGCTAGTACCTTCATGTTCATGAAATGTGACCATCAATGGGTAAACCACCTCTGCTAGCAGACTCTTTTACAGCTGAGCAAACTAAGACCAAGAGGGAATGAAGAGAATTTCCATGTTCAAAATAGGTCTAAAGCCCTGGACCAGAGCCACCCTAAACCTCCTTGGCTGTGCAGCTAACTCCAGCTCCCTTTTAAATAAAGTCAAAAGGCATTAGAAGCCTTAGGGGTTGCTGTTGTTGTTTTCTGCGGTGATGATTTAGCTCTAATGAAATAAACTCTTTGGAAATATGCAAAGAGAAGATTTGCTACCTTGAAGCAAACAAATGGCAAATGGGGGAAACACTGTGTCCGGGCTAATTTATTTTCTCTGGCTCTACTAACTCTTGAGCAATTAGCTAGATTATTTCCCTAATGTGAACAATGACTGTATTCGTACTCAAACAATTAATTGGACAATTGTTCCGGGGTGGGCATTTAGTCTCTTACTTTTTCCTTTGCCTGTCCCTTCCCTCTTCACATATGCCTGGCTGGCTCAGTGAGAGATGCTTCCACAGAGTAATGTGTGTGTGTGTGTGTGTGTGTGTGTGTGTGTGTGTATGTGTGTGTAAGATTGTAAGCTCTCGAAAATCATCACAAAGAACCATGGCTGCACATATTCTCAGCAGATCTCCACATCTCTTTGGATTTTTATGTTTTGCTTTACTTTACAATCACCGAGCTCCGAGTTATAATGTCTCCATTATTTTGGTGGGCACACTAGAGTTGATTGTTTCTCTCAGCGGCCGTCAGCCGCCCCCTGTGAGACCTCCACGGCTTTACCTTATCATAATATTGGAAAGCAATTTCTCTTGACTGCTGTGAACTGACGCCAGAAACCCAAAACGCTGCCACAGTCATTAAGTGATTTCCAATTAGTTAATTGGTTTCACAGGCTGCTTCTTTCCAAACTGCACCTTAAATGAAAAGCAGAACCATCCATTTTTTTTTTTGAAGGGAGGAAAAAATCCTGGGGTCTCTGGGCTTTAGAATCCGAAAGCACAACATACTTTGAAAAAATTTTCACTAAAAATACCAGTCCTGCAGCACGCAGAGGGGAGTGGCATCGCCCTCTGACTCCCTGTTTGGCTGAGTTTGCTTTGCCCACTTTCCCTTGGGAAGCCATGCAGTCTGTCACAGAGTAGGGAGAGTTGAGGTTAGCATGGATTCTCCCTTAGGGAGGGTCTCCCTTAGCCAGTGTCCTGGCTTCTGGATTGGGGGCTGCATTGTTGCCGGGGCACGTTTGCTGCTGGTGCTCCATTAAACCGAACTCAGAAGTAAGGCGGAGACTCTCCCCCTTCTCTCCCTTCCACCCGTCACCTTTCATATTTGCCTTGCATTCAGGCAGATCAGGAGTTTAAGGCTAGCCTGGTCTATACAGTGAGACTTTGTTTCAAAATATAAAAAAACAAAACAAAACAAAAATCCACCCCAATGGGAACTGTGAGCACCGTGGGCACCGTGGGCACCCTGAGCACCATGAGCACCGTGAGCACCGTGAGCACCGTGAGCACCGTGAGCACCGTGAGTACCGTGGGCACCCTGAGCACCATGAGCACTATGAGCACCGTGAGCACTGTGAGACCATGAGCACCGTGGGCACCCTGAGCACCATGAGCACCGTGGGCACTGTGGGCACCGTGGGCACCATGAGCACTGTGAGCACCACCAGCTACTTTGGAACCTGAACCTATGGCTAAGTGGGAGAGGACTTGCTTAGCACTAGCCTGGGTTCCCAGCACTAGCGAAAATAATCTGCTTTTTTTGGAAAGGGAATGTGATGATTACACATGGAGACTGGCAAAAAGAATGAGCTGAAGGGGATGGGAAAGGGTCTGCAGTAGCATACGTGTTAGCAGCGAGGCTGTAATCTTGATTCTTGAGCATACTTGATTTGCACAATAGGGTAAATATTTACCCAATAGGAGAAATAAAATAGGGTAGTAGTTGATTGACTTATAAATAATCTAGCTTTCCCTGATAGAGGAAAACTGGCTTTAATAGTGGACAGGATGCATACACAAGGGGATGCAAGTGTCCCCCAAGCCCTTAGCCAAAGAGAACTCCTAAGCAGCAGCTAAAAAATGGACTTGGGTTTTCTCTTTCTCCCTCGGGGGCCCCAGGGACTGAACTCAGGTCATGAGGGAGCAAACCATCTGGCTGGCTATGACTTCTGCATGTGTGCTGGGAAGCCATGTGCCTTACCGTCACTCAGTAAATCAATTTAAAAACTTGAGAACAGATTCTGAAACCAGACTGTGTGTGGACATCCTGACAGCTGCTTTCCAGTTGTACGGCTTTGGGTACGTTGTCTGACTTGTCTATGCTAGGTCTTCTGGGAAATGGGGAGAACAGAACCCCTCTCATAGATCTGTTATGAGGAGTAAATGAGTCAGGTTTATAAATCCCTTAAAACCACATCTGGTACATGGCTTGTTAAATAAACTGCATGGTATGATTTGAGAATCTCCTTTGTTCTCCAAGCGGAGGGAAAAATCCTCTCGTTTTATGCTTAGTTACCTGCCAGAATTCAGACTCAAAGGAGGGCCACAGATGAGATGTTCAACAGGCAGTCTGTCAGGCAGTCTCCTCATCACCTCTTTAAAATATCAGCCAGTGCTGGATATTTTTGTTTCGGGGGAAGGAGAGCAGAGCAGGGTGTGGTTCAGTCAGTAGAGTGCTTGCATGGCAAGAATAAAGCCCTGGGTGGGACCCTAACACTACATAACTGGGTATAGTAATGTGTGACAATAGTCCCAGTACTAGGGGAGGGAAGGCAGGAGGGTCAGAGTTCATGGCAGCACAGTGAGTTCTGGTTTACCCGACACTCTGCTTCACAGTCATAATTCTAACATTTGAATGACCGAGGCAGGAGGATTGCCAAGAACTTGAGGCTACCAGGACTTTATCACCAGCCAGGGCTTGAGTGAGAGAGACTCTCAAACAAACAAAACGCAGAAAAACAGACCAGCCTGTTTAGGGCTTAGAGATGAATCTCAGTTGGTAGAATACTTGCCAAGTATGCAAGAGGCCCGTGTTTGATTGTCCGCACTGCATAAAGTGGACACTGTAGGGCACGCTAGTCCCAGCTTCCTGGGGTAGGAGCAGGCAACAGGAGGATCAGAAGCTCAAGGTTATCCATGGCTACGTAGTGAGTTTGAAACAAGCCTGGGCTACATGAGGCCCTGTGTCATTATATTAAAAAAAAAAAAAAAAAAAAAAAAAAAAAAGCAATGTTTATGTGTAGAAGTGGATCAAAGTGAATGGTGCACACACACACACACACACATGCACACACACACACACATGCACACACACACACACGCATGCACACACACGCACGCACGCACGCACGCACAGGAAGCAAATCTTTGGCATGAGGGGAAGAACATGCTGAGAGGAGAGAGTCAGTACTTCTGTGAGGGGACCAGAGAGGAGAAAGCAGTCAAGGGGGCAGAGGGAGTGAGTACAGAAATCTCACCATGGCTTTCTTACTGCTGTAGATCCACCGTCACTTCAGTGGCCTGGAGTCCTTTGGTAATGACTTCATGGATCAAAATTTAAAGCCAGCTTAGACATGTTGATAAAACACAGTCGTTACAGAGTGGACGTCAAGCACTTTCTGAGCCTGTGGGGGTACTTCCACACCCTGAAAGGTGGTCCCCAGGTGGCTGTTCTGTGGATAGCTGCCCCCTTCATCCAGTGCCAGTCATTGTCTGAGTATAGTTTTCTTTAAGGTGACTTGCTGGTGGGCACGAGCAGGGACTTCATTTAGAGGTGTGCTTTGCTGGCCTTGACAGTAACTCTTAGAAACTTGCCTCCTTGTGTGTTTTTTTATTTTTTCTTTTTAAATTATTTTTAGGTTTCCTTAGACAGCACATCCATTGCAGTCAAAACTGTGGCTTGAGAAATACTAAGTATGAAACTTCATCATTGTACACATTTTTTGACATTGTGTGTTTTGAAAGTGGAATGCTTTTGAGAGAAGTGAGTCTCACGTCCTTCCCATCCCCAGCCTGTCCATTGCTCACCACCACACACACACACATACACACACACACACACACACACACACACACACACACACAGAGAGAGAGAGAGAGAGAGAGAGAGAGACAGAGAGAGAGAGAGACAGAGAGAGAGAGAAAGAGAGAGAGAGAGAGGCGGAGAATTTTCTTTTTGCTCTCATGAAGTAGAATACAGTGCTTTTTACTCCCTGGTTTTTAGAATAGCGATGGTTCAAATTGTTAATCAGCTTAAAGGAAAGAAAACATCAAAGAGAATGCAGCATTTGTGTTTCCTAAAGCAGCAATGTGTCTTTTCTTCCTTGTAATGAAGTCTATTGATACATTTACTTGTAGGGTCCGTGAAGATGGTCAGGATTTAGTAAATATAATATTGGCCAACCAGTCATCCTGCCCTGCCTTCCAGGAACTCACAATCCACCCCAACAAGGTCAACAGCATGCCCCTTCACTTTTTAAATATTTTATTACCTTCTGTTCGTGGGAAACAAAAATCTCAAGTATTCCCATTCAGGGATGCTGAATTAGACTGACTTATTAAAGAATTAGATCTTTTTATGAGCCAACGAGAAGTTTTTCTGGAGTTTTGTCTGACTAATGTTAATACCTTTTAAGAAAGAGTATTAGTAACCTACTAAAAATAACTCCACCGAAGAATTCATGGTTGACAGTGATGGCCCACATGGGTGTCTGGGTTACCTCTGAGGCTGAGGAGAGGAGGCCCCAGTACACGGGACAGGACTTTGGTTTCTGTTAGTCACTGGACTTAAGACCACAATTCAATTACATAGGATTCTCTGCTTACACTCCCTCTGTTGAATGGCTTTTCTGCTTCAGAAGGCAGCAGTATGTCCCAACAGTCCATGCGTGTCTAAAAGCCTGATTAAATGTAATGCACTGTGCATGGAATATTCTAGCCCTCCAGATATTATTTATGTTGAGCTAGGGCAAGTCTTGTGGGACTAGAGATGCAGTAAACCCCACATACTTAATGGATGATTTTTTTTCCTGGGGATGCTGAATGTGGCTGTCTGGGCTCTGAGGCCTTTGGTACACTCTTGGCTTCTTCCTGACCCGCAGTAAACCCACGTTCCCTGCTTGATATGCATTAGAAGTAAACAGATGCACTAGCTTGAATCGATATTGGCGTTAAGCGGCTCCTGAGCTTTATGTCAGGGTCTCTGGTAGGAGAGGCTATTCTCTGGTTGCAGTGGGTTTGGGTGACAGGAAATTTAAGACTAAATGGGCTGGAAGTTTAATCCTTGGATGCACTTAAGTCTCATGATTTTTACCTCAGTCAATAGGAGGAAGGGGACGCTCTCTGTTAGTACTGGGCCCTTTCCCACTGCTCAGACTCTTCCTGCCCATGGCTTCAGGCTAGAACGGGCTTCCTCCCATCATGAGACGTCTGAGCTTCACTTGCTCAGAAACTCAGGGGTCCACTGAGGTTTACACTGGCTCGCACACTGGCTATCCTCAGTGTCTTATTTTATTAATCTTGCAATTTATTTTCTACTGAAAGAGAAAGTACCAAGTGACCAAGCACAGGCTAAAGTTTCAAAAAAAAAAAAGCCACACCACCATGGTAAAGCTTCTTTCGGGAGGTTCCAATCACTAGGATGCCTATGGCCATGGAGATCTGACATGCTGTTGGTTTGGAGCCAATTACCAATTACCAATTACCAATTACCAATTAGCCAATTACTCGTCTATTTTTAGTAGACATCCATTGTCCACCTCTGCATGTGACCTGGCATCCTTATGACTATCAGGTATAATCCTGTTTGGAATGTACAAACAGACCCTTAGCTCCCACCAATCCAAAGGCTAAGATGTCGTCATGAACCATTTGACACCTATAGCGGAGACTACTCTCTTTTGTTACAACCACCTACCTGGTATTTACATGACTGAATTAAAAAAAAAATCCCCTGACTTACTGTGTTCTCTGCTTGTACTATAAAAAAACCATTACCATATTGGAACATGGATTTTCGGGTAACTGAAATCTGCATTTTATGGCCATGTCACTAACACTTGGCTCCAGAATAAATTTTCTTATTCCCTTTGAGGTGAGAGGTGTGGGTTTGAGCTAATACTAGTTACTAGGGTTTTAGGAGAATTGGACAGTGTCACCTGTGAGAGCTTCACCCTTCACAGTAGTTACTGTTAACCGGATCATTTATTTGTTTATTTTGTGGCCCTGAGGATTGAAACCTGGGCCTTAGGAAGCACTTTATACTAAGCTGTGCTCTGAGATCCTGTTTAATTTAATTTATGTCTACGAGTGTTTTGTCTGCATGTATGCCTGTGCACCGTGTGTGTACCTGGTGTCTGTGGAGGTCAGAACAGGGTACTGGATCCCTTGGTACTGGAGTTACAGACAATCATGAGCTGCTGTCTGGGTGCTGGGAATTAACTTGGGTCCCCTGGAAGATCAGATGGTGCTCCTAACCACCAAACCATCTCTTCCTCTTGTTTTTAAAAAGACGGGTTTTCACTCTGTAGCCTTATATAATCTAGAACTCACTATGTAGACAGGTTGACCTGGAACTCACAGCGACCTGTCTGTCTCTGCCTTCCTAATGCTGAGATTAAATGTACGAACCACCATGCTCAGCCACTATGTAGTCCTAGCTGTCCTTGAACCCACTATATTGGAGTATAATCTGACTATATTGGAACATGGGCTTTTCGGGGAACCAGAATCTGTGTTCTATGGTTATGTTACTCACACTTGGCTCCAGAATAAACTTTCTTACTATCTTGAGATGAGAGGTGCAGTTTTGAGTTAACACTAGCCACTAGAGTTTTAGGAGCTACCAGACCCAGCTACTTAATTGTGACTCTTCACCTTTTTTGGATCACGGATCTATATGAGAACCTGATAAAACCATGGATCTCATCACAGGAAAAAAAAGTTAGTATGTGCAAACATTTGCATGCAATGTCAGGAATGTCTGAGCTCTCTAGAGTCCAAACAGGAGCCCATTAGGAGTACTGCTTCCTCTTTAAATAACCAGTAGATAGATTAGACCTGAAAGATCCCTTGTTGCTGAGGAGAGACTGAACAAATACCACATAATCTACTGGCTTTCTAAATTGCAAGCAGAAAAGACTCTACACCCCCAGGAAATCTATCTGTAACTTCCCCTTATTATTTAGTTTTGAGAATCTGTCATGTCCAAGTGACAGAGATACCTCTGAGAAGAGAACCTCATCCTTGACGGACATGTCTTCCAGGTGTTCAGGTGGCCTGCTGAACCTTGTTTGGACAAATATGGCCTTTCCAAACAAACACAAACCCAAAAGAAAGCGAAGGCTTTCTCTTCTCTGTCTGTCTGTCTGTCTGTCTGTCTGTCTGTCTGTCTGTCTGTCTGTCTCTCTGTTTGTTTTTTTCGAGACAGGGTTTCTCTGTGTATCCCTGGCTGTCCTGGACCTCACTCTATAGACAAGGCTGGCCTCGAACTCAGAAATCCGCCTGCCTCTGCCTCCCAAGTGCTGGGATTAAAGGCATGTGCCACCACTGCCCGGCAAGCCTTTCCTTTCTTGTTGGACTCTCCCATGCAGTCCTGAGTGTGTTGCTACCCAGCCAGGTGGAGTGTTCTGCTCTTCCTGTCTCTGCTTTCTATATGGGTCTATGGCAGTTATCCTCAGATTGTCTCTGTGTCTGTATTTTGGCAAACTGTATGCTAACTGTGTTACAGTCAGAGCTGGAGATCTGCGTACGCTTTATGTCATCCCTTCAGATCCAGGGTTATGAGAGAACCCTCCTCCCACCTATCTGTGCGTGTAGCCCCCTTTGTTGTATGTTTAAGTGCAAAGTGTGGTGTCAGAGGCTGGCTGAAATCTAATTTATTTGAACCACATTAGCAGTTAACCTGGAGGATTCAGGTACCTTGGATCGTGTTTTTATAGCCCTGTTACCAGGATTGGTTTGTGTGCTGTGTAAAAGCAAGTAAATGAACTGGATAATCGCCATATTTCTATTCTGCTCCGTGCTGTGTAGCCCGTGCCTCTGGAAGCAAAAGTTTTCTCTACCACAAAGTCACTTCTCAAGAACAATTATGCCCCCTGGGGGTGAATATCTCTGTCACTGTGTGCCAAGGATGACTAAACAAATTGGCTCTGAAATCAGCTTTCCCTCATTTAACTCTCATTTGATGTTTTTCGCTGCAGATCAAAGAAGATGGCGACAGACCTCTCTAAAACAAACAAACAAACAAACAAACAAACAAGCAAAAAACCGCAAACAACAGCAAAAGTCAAAAAACAACTGCCATGCCAATTGCACCCTCCCACCCCCCCAAAAAACTCAGCTAACAAAAACACCTTGCCAATGATGGAAACAAAATGGTCCAGGCATTATTTAATTATTCTACCTCTGAATTTTAAACATCTGCATCGGTGAGTTTATGCTTCAAATGTTAACGTGGATTAAGATCAACCAGGGGTTGACTAAGAGGCTCATCGTTATTCAGGGGTCTGGTGACACCGGAAGTCTACAGTTTGGATAAACTCCTAGTCACATGGTTGCTGCTGGGCTGTGAGCAGAACTTGGAGATAAGAGCTGTACCTATTTCTGAGGTTTCTGTGCACATCCACGAGGCCACTCATACATGACAGTTATCCCCCAGGGGCTCTTGTAGGTTTCCTCACCACACTGCTTCTTTTTTAAAAAATTATTTATTTTTTATTGGATATTATATTTACATTTCAGATTTTATCCCCTTACCCCATTCCCCTCCGACCCAGGAACCTTCTATCCCATCCTCCCTCTTCCTGCTTCTATGAGGATGTGCCTCTACCTAACCCCTCCCCCCCACCCCCACTTCCCCACCCTTGAATTCCCTCATACTTGGTGTCCAGCTTTCATGGGACCAAGGATCTCCTCTCTCACCTATGCCTGACAAGGCCATCCTCCCCTACTTATACAGCTGGAGTCATGGGTCCCTCCCTATGTGCTCCCAGGCTGGTAGTTTAGACCCCAGGGAGCTCTGGTTGGTTGGTATTGTTGTTCTCCTCATGGGGCCACAAACCCTTTCAGCTCCTTCAGTCTTCTCTCTAACTCCTCCATTGGGAACCCCTTGATCAGTTCAATGGTTAGCTGTGAGCAGCTGCCTCTGAATGTGTTAGTCTCTGGCAGACCTCTAAGAAGACAGCTATATCAGATTCTTGTCAGCATGAACTTCCTGAAATCCACATCAGTGTCTACCTTTGGCGATTTCCAAAGGTAGATGGATGGATACCCAGGTGGAATGGTCTTCAGATGGCCTCTCCTTCAGTTTCTGTCCCACATTTTGTCTCCATATTTGCTCCCTTGAGTATTTTGTTACTTCTTCTAAGAAGGACCTAAGCACCCATACCTGGTCTTCTTTCTTCATGAGCTTCATGTGGTCTGTGAGCTGAATCTTGGCTATTTCAAGCTTTTGGACTAATCTACTTCTCAGTGAGTAAATACCATGTGTGTTCTTTTGTGATTGGGTTACCTCACCCAGGACGATAATTTCTAGTTCCATCCATTTACCGAAGAATTTCTCGAATTCATTGTTTTTAATAGCTGAGTAATACTCCATTGTGTAAATGTACCACATTTTTTGTATCCATTTCTCTGTTGAAGGACATCTGGGTTCTTTCCAGCTTCTGGCTATTATAAATAAAGCTGCTATGAACATAGTGGAGCATATGTCCTTGTTGTATGCTGGAACATCTTCTGGGCATATGACCAGGAGTGGTATAGCTGGGTCCTCAGGTAATGCTATGTCCAATTTTTTTGAGGAACCACCAGACTGATTTCCATAGTGGTTGTATCAGCTTGCAATCCCACCAATAATGGAGGAGTGTTCCTCTTTCTCTACCTCCTTGCCAGCATCTACTCTTACCTGAACTTTTGATCTTAGCCATTCTGACTGGTGTGAGGTGGAATCTCAGGGTTGTTTTGATTTGCATTTCCCTAATGGCTAAGGATGTTGAACATTTCTTTAGGTGCTTTTGGGCCATTCGAGTTTCCTCTGTTGAGAATTCTTTGTTTAGCTCTGTACCCCATTTTTAATAGGGTTATTTGGTTGTCTGGAGCCTATTTTCTTGAGTTCTTTGTATATATTGCATATTAGCCCTCTATTGGATATAGGATTGGTAAAGATCCTTTCCCAATCTGTTGGTTGCTGTTTTGTCTCATTGGCAGTGTCCTTTGCCTTACAGAAGCTTTGCAATTTTATGTGGTCCCATTTGTCAATTCTTGATCTTAGAACATAAACTATTGGTGTTCTGTTCAGGAACTTTTCCCCTGTGCCTAGGTATTCGAGGGTCTTCCCCACCTTCTCTTCTATTAGTTTCCATGTATCTGGTTTTATGCTAAGGTACTTGAGCTTTGTACAAGGGGATAAGAATGGATCTATTTGCATTATTCTACATGCTGACCTCCAGTTGAACCAGCACCATTTGTTGAAAATGCTGTTCTTTTTCCACTGGATGATCTTAGCTCCTTTGTCAAAGATCAAGTGACCATAGGTATGTGGGTTCATTTCTGAATCTTCAATTCTATTCCATTGATCTTCCTGTCTGTCTCTGTACCAATACCATGCAGTTTTTATCACTATTGCTCTGTAGTACAGTTTGAGGTCAGGAATGGTGATTCCCCCAGAATTTCTTTTATTGTTGAGAATAGTTCTCGCTATCCTGGTTTTTTTGTTATTCTTAATGAATTTGCAAATTGCTCTTTCTATCTCTATGAAGAATTGATTTGGAATTTTGATGGGGATTGCATTGAATCTGTAGATTGCTTCTGGCAAGATGTCCATTTTTACTATATTAATCCTGCCAATCCATGAGCATGGGAGATCTTTCCATCTTCTGAGATCTTCTTCGATTTCTTTCTTCAGAGATTTGAAGTTCTTGTCACACAGATCTTTCACTTGCTTGGTTAGATTCACACCAAGATATTTTATATTATTTGTGACTATTGTGAAAGGTGTCATTTCCTTAATTTCTTTCTCAGCCTGTTTATCCTTAGAGTAGAGGAAGCTACTGATTTGTTTGAGTTGATTTTGTATCCAGCCACTTTGCTGAAGTTGTTT
>JANHMN010000001.1:96264272-96303804 GCA_030674055.1 Rhabdomys pumilio
TCTCTCTCTCTCTCTCTCTCTCTCTCTCTCTCTCTCTCTCTCTCTCTGTTTCTCTGTGTGTGATGGTCCTAGGATGGTAAATGAGGAATGTTTCCCTCTACTTCAGTTTTTTTTTTTGTTTTGTGTGTGTGTGTGTGTGTGTGTGTTTTATTTTTAAAAGAAAAAAAAAGATAGTTTTAGTGCAAAGAATCCTGCATTGGAGAAATGGCTTGGTTGGTAAAGTGTTTGCTGTGTAAGCAGGAAGATCTGAGTTCCATTTGCAGAATCCTGGAAAGTAAAGCAGGTTGCCTGTGCATGCACACGTGCATGCTATCCCCATGCTGGGTAGGCCGAGGCCGAAGACCCCTGGGATTCATGGCTCAGCTGGCTTAACTTATGTGGAGTACTCCAGGTCAGTGAAAGACCCTATAAGTGAGAGAGAGAGAGAGACAGGGAGGGGGAGGGGGAGGGGAGGAGGAGGGGAAGGGGAAGGGGAAGGAGAGGAGGGGGAGGGGAGGAGGGAGAGGGAGAGGGAGAGGGAGAGGAAGAGAGGACATTCATGTGAGGTGACTCATGATCTTCATTTGCACCCATGCACACATGTGTTCATACAGGCATATAACAAAGAATTCTCACATTTGAAAGTAAGATGGTAAGTCTGTCTTGTCACTTTTCTTTATCTCTGCTTCTCTGAGTATGACATGGAGACCCATCACCCTAACATCTGTTCCCCAAGGTCCAACTTTCAAAGTCGTTACACGTTTCTGTGTAAATGGCCATGTTAGGCAATTGAATTGAGGAAGTATACTGTTTAGGGGCTTGTAAATTGGAGTTGGACCAGGGACATGAGAAATGAATACAGAGAAGCTGTTCCATACTGGGGACAGTGAGGGAAGTAGGCGTGGCCTGAGCAGTGCACACAGCAGGTTTAACCTCACTGCTTTTCCTGTATGGGATTGGGGATTAGCTGTTTGTAATGAAGACCAAGACTCATTGGCTTATCTTGAAACAAGAATGAGAGGTGGGTGGACAGGAAGGGAGGGAGGGAGGGAGGATAGGAAGAGAGGGAGGGAAAAAGGGAGAGGGAGAGGGAGAGGGAGGAGAAAAGGGTGAGGGAGAGGGAGAGAGAGAGGGAGAGGAGAGGGAGAGGGAGAGGGAGAGGGAGAGGGAGAGGGAGAGGAAGAGGGAGAGGGAGAGGGAGAGGGAGAGGGAGAGGGAGAGAGCACACCAGTTTTTATTCTTGAGGTCTGGTGGGCAGGAAATGAAGCAGAGCACTGGGAGTGGGTGATGGATGGCTGGAGGGGACTCCTCTGTCCTTGTACTGTATCCACTCACATTGGATTGGCATTGGAAGTCCCCATCTGCAAACCACAAGGGCTGGGCTGAGATTCTAAATCAAGTCTCTCTCTGTTCCTTGCCTTTCGTGTCTGGGAAGTGCTTAAGTACTGAGTGAAAGAGCAACCCTAGTTTTTACATGGCTCGGTAGAGCGTAAGTCCTTCAGTGGCTGCTAGGCAAACGGCTTTCTACTTCATTACACACACACACACACACACACACACACACACACACACACACACGTTTGTATATATGTATATATGTAATATATGTGTATATATATGTATATATGTGTATGTATGAATGTATGTATGGGTGTACATATGTATGTATATTATTTCTCTCTCTACACACACACACACACACACACACACACACACACACGTTTATATATATGTAATATATGTATATATATGCATATATGTGTATGTATGAATGTATGTATGGGTGTACATATGTATGTATATTGTATGTATATTATTTCTCTCTACACACACACACACACACACACACACACACACACACACACTCCCCAGTCCCCTTTCCCTTTTCTTACTGAAGACTGAAACTGGGATGTTTCTTTGGAGAGTGTTGTTGAGACGGCTGCTGTCTAGTTGAGTTGCTTCTGAAGCAGGACCAGTCAGTGTCATTAATTTCCCCCTGTGCTGTGTGGGCTGTGGAACATGATGAATCGAGTTGCCACTTCAAAATGGGAGCCTTCCGAGGCAGGTGGCTGAGTGGGCTGGCGAAGGCTTGGGAGGGTTAATACGCTTGTGCTGTCAGCTGTAGAACCACCCTTGGGTAGATGGATGGCATTTTGGAACAGAGTGTGAGAGACTGGGGCTGCAGTCCAGATGGAGACGGGTGGAGATGCCCCAGCCACACAGCTGAACCTGAGACCTGTTGTGGGCTCCTCCGTTATGGTCGAACAAGGTCTGATTAGTGTGTGGCTGAAAGACCACCCAGGATGGAGACGGGACCAGAGATTGTAGTGTACATGGAAGAGGTCAAAGGTCAAGCTCATTCAGCAGCCAAAGCGCAATCTCTGGTCTTGTCTCTGTCTTATTTATTAACTTCAGTTCTTCCAAGGCTGTTGTAGAGAAGGAATTGGAATGGTTCCATATGACTTCCAAGGAGGAAATGGAACCTGTTTTGGCTCCATGGGAGAAAATAGTTGAGGTAGAATAGGCAGCTTTCTGGGAAAGTGAATTTCTGTCATTTCAAGGGAAATGTGAAAGCCAGGATGCATTTGGCCCAGGTGACCTCTAGAGGCCCTTAGATGATGTCAGCCAAAGGTTCTACGGCCTTTCTTCTCCACGCTCCTCAAATGGCAAGTCACAAGCAGTTTCTGGCCCTGATAAAACTAGATATCCTGCCTGGGACAGACTCTAATTTCTTGTGGAAATGGAGCCATGAATGGATTGTTTTGTTTTGTTTATTTTTCCCCTTTCAGAAATTAGAGAATCAAAAAGATCCATAGTTTCTGTGTAGCCACAGTTTAGATGAGAGAACATAGAGTTTAGAATTGGATTCTATCCCGAACGTGTGGTTTTTATGTGGTTTTACGAAAACACCAGACCTTTAGTGAGTAAATTGTGTCTGCTGATGTTCCCTTTATGTTGTTATAAGCATTAGGTGAGGGGATAGGGATGGTGTGTGTGACAGGGCCTGGCACCACGCTCACTCAACAGGTGGAAGATATGTCATGACAATGGAAAGTAACAGTGCTGGGGGTAGGAATGACTCAGAAACAAGGCTAGCTCACAAAGCACAGAAAACCTTTGTCTGGGGCTAGAAATGACTCAAAGACAAGGCTAGCTCACAAGCACAGGAAACCTTTGTATTAGTTGCTGCTGTGAGCAATGATCACAAGTTTGGTGGCTTAAAGCAGTAGAAATTTGCTCTCCCAGCCCCAGAGGACAGAACCCCGAAGCAATGGGTCCCTGGTCTGAGGTCCCTTCTAAAGAAGCATGTGAAGATCTCCTCTTGCCTCTCTCAGCTTCTGGGGGTTACAGGTGGCTCTTAGCTGTGGCCCTGTGACTCCCATCTGTGCCTCTGTTCTGACATGGTTCTTCCCATGGTATATGGGTTCTTTCTTCTTTTTAAAGGACAGGATTAGTTCATAAACACGAGAATCCTTTGTATTGGTTTCCAAGTCCAGTTAGACAGAAGATGTTTGCTTGTGGGCTTCAGTGGGAAAGGAGATGAAGGAGGAACTGTGATTTGGCTCCATGTTATATCTGCAGCTTTCTGAGATAGAATTGGAACTGACAGTCTTTTAAACAGTGGCCACTAAACCCAGTGGTCCGTACCGCAAAGCTAACCTGTGATTCTCCACACACAGAATGCCATGCAGTCTGAACTCAATTCTGAAGGGAGCTGAAGATCTCTTAGTTGCAAGTCTAGTGTATATCTTTTCCTGGGGCTAATACATGAGGGTGTGAGGCACCAATCTAGAGCATAAAAAGGGAAGAGGGCTTCTAGAAGGTCTATTTGCATAAAGGATCCAGAGAATCAGAATGGAGCATAGCTCAGGGACCTCTTGCTTCTGGAGTCTTTCCTCTAGGGCTGGGAGAGTAAATCTCTACTGCTTTAGGCCACCAGGCTTGTGGTCATTTGTCACAGCAGCAGCTAATACAAAGGTTTCCTGTGTTTGTGAGCTAGAAGATCTCACTTCCGTGGAAGAAAGGAGGTGGACGACAAGCATAACCTTTCAACTCAGGGTTTTGGTCCTGGGTGGCATGCTACTCAAAGCCTGCCTGTGGTCTCAGGCAGAAGGTGAATTGAGAATTAATGCTAAGGTACCAGGAGTCATCACACGTGTCTGATGATGCATAGCCTGTGCAGGTTTTCTCGGGCTAAAAAAGTGTGTGTGTATATGCACCTGTGCATATGCATATATATTTGTATATATACATGTATAGGTGTATGCACCCGTTGGTGCACATGTGAGAAAAGTGTCAGGACCTTCCTGAAACTCCCCCACCTTTTTTCTCTTGTGGCTTGATTTTTTCCTGTGCCTAAAACTTGCTGTTTCAGCTAGGCAGGCAAGCTGCTGAACTCCTGCAACTCAGCCTGCCTGTCTCTCCTCCCTTCCCAAGTGCTTGTCTTACAAGCCTGTGTGGCTATATCTGGCTTTTACATGAATGCTGGGGTTTCAAACCTGGCACTTGTGCTTGCACAGCAAGCACACTTATCCACTGAGCCATATAGACTCCCTTCCATCTCTGCAGTTTTTATACCTTTCAGTCAAGGAAAGTTAGAACATTTGGAGAAGTTCAGCTGTGTCCCTCCAGTGGTGCCACGGGTGATGCCCAGGGCCCAGCCAAATACCTTTCTGCCTACTGGGATGTGACAGCGTTTCAACAGACATGGTTCTAGTCAATGGAATTGACAACTGTGCCCAGTGACATGGCATTACAAGGTGATTGGGCAACTTCCAACAGAAACAATAGAGCAGATGTCACTGAGTGGGGGTGGAGTTTAAACGTCCACTTAACAGATGTCTGGGACCCACCGTATGACAGGTAACTGGGATACAAGGTAGGTTTGTATGATGTGGACAAAAATGCATCATGATGTCCACTTTGGGAAGCTCTTCAGGGACTGGGACTTTGTTTGAACAGAAACAAAGTGGTACAGAATTTCATTCTATAGGCCAGTTAGATTTGGAGGCTGGGGCTCTATATAGCATAGGTATGCAGATGCGTGAGACTTCATGTGTAGCCCAGGGGCCTGCAAAGAATGACTTCACACTTGAACACTTTCTTATTCTTGTTTTAGTTCGAAAAATTTGATTGAAAAATGATAGGCTTTTCATATATTATGTATGTTATTTTTGAAATATATATGTATGCATATATATACACAATCTGTATATATATTTGTGTATATGATATTATATGGTTGTATATTTATAGATGTATAGTATATGCCACATTTTTTTTTATCTATCCAGTGGTGGACATCTGTGTAAATACCATTTCTTGGCAACTGTGAACAAGACTGCAGTAAACATGGGAATGCATATATCTCTTTGATGTAGTAACTTCAGTTTCTCTATGTCTGTCTGTGAAAGAGCTTGTTAAATCATATATAGTCTCTCTCTCCTTTCCCCCACACACATGTGGAATGGCTAAGTTGAGTCTATTCACATGAGAATAATACGGCATCCCCTATCTTATCAATTTTCAAGAATATATACAGAAACCACAAAAGTCTCTCCAATAGCCACCAAAGCAATCCTGGCCAAAAGGAATAAGGTTGGAGGAATTATAATGTTGAAATCCAAAACATACTGAGAAGTTATAAGGACAGCAAACTTATGACAAAAAGACTGTCACATGAGCCAACAGGACATATTACAGAACCCAGGAAGAAGTCTACACATTACTTTTCAGCAATGTCAGCAGGAATATGTCCTAGGGGAAGGACATCTTCATCAGTAAGTGACACTGAGGTAATTGGACCCCCCTACATGCAGAGGAAAGAAACTATGTAACACACCCATCTCACACACTAAAATGTGAGAAGCCCTCCCCGCCCCCCAACTGAGTAGTTACTAGAAAACTTCTTTGAACATTGGTTTGGCCAAGGATATTTTTGGACTCTGACGCCTAAATCATAGACAACCAAAAAAAAAAAATCAATAAATAGAATTCCATCAAAGTTCAAATCTGTGCTTCAAGGAAAGCTGTCTACAGAGGGGAGGAAAAGCCCACAGAGAGGAAGAAAACATTCATAGGCATTCATTTGGCAAAAGATTGGTTTCCAGAACCTTCAAGGTACCCGGATCAACAACACATTAACAAAGGACAACAGAACCAAATAATCTGATGAGAAAATGGGAAAATGACCCAGATAGACATTTCTCAAAAAAGAAATGAGCTCCATGGGAAAACTTTTAACTTCACCAATCATCAGAGAAAAGCAAATAAAACACTCAGTGTGATCTCTCATGCAAGTTAGAATACAGGCATAGGGTCCAGAGAAAGGAGAGCTCCTGTGTACTAAGAATGTAACGGAGTTAGGTGCTATAAAAAAAGAAAATGGTAGTTCCTGAAAATGCTAGAAACAGAATGTCCAGGTGGTTTAGCAAGCTCCCTACTGGATTTACCCTTAGGAACGGAAGTCAGTATGTCAAAGAAATATTGAAACTCCTGATTTTATTGCAGTCCTGTTCATAGTAGCCAAGAAATGTAATGACCCTAGATACCCATCACTGGGCGAATGGATAAAGAATTTGGGGGAAAATACCCAATGGCATATATTTCAGCCACAGAGTGAAATTCAGTTATGTGTGGCAATAGGGATGGAATTTGAGGATATTAGGTTCAGGGATGTGAGTCATGCAGAGAAAGACACTGTATGCTTTCAGAGATAAAGTTGAAAAGCTGACCTCAAAGAAATAGGGGATGGGATAGTAGTCAGATCCTGGGGAGAGTTAAGAGAAGAAAGGGATGGAGGATGGGTCATTAGGGGGTTCAGCTGGCTGCAAGGAGCTTCTTACATCCTGGAGTAGTGGGATGCTGTTGGTGATAGCCATTAACTGAGTATTTCAAAATAGCCAGCAGAGAGGAATTTGCATGTATAACAGAGAGATGCTAAACAGACATACCAATTACTCAAATCTGACGCATTATTTTCATGTATTGAAAGTGACAGTGCACTGCAGAAATAGGTACAATTACGACATGTCAATTAAAAACACTCTTTTATTAAAAGACTGCAATAGGAGCTGGAGGAACAACTCAGAGGTGAGCAGTGTGAGTTGCTTCAGCAGAGGACCCAGATTTCCAGCACTCATGTGAGATGGCTCACAATCATCTGTAACTCCAGCTCCAGGGGCTCTGATGCCCCCTTCTGAAGGTACCTGTACTCACACGCACGAATGCGCCCTCCCCTCCACACACAGTTAAAAATAAAATCTTAAGAAGGATGCAATCCATTCTTACTAACTCCTGCTCACTCTGTACTGCAACGACTTTATGCTGATGTAACCGGAAACTGTGCTCTCAACCAACCCTTCAACCCCTAACCACCTGCTGCCACTCAACATTCTACTCTCCTCTTGTATGAGTTAGGGTCACAGACTCAGCACATTATACCCTCGGGGTTCGTCCACTCTATCTCAACGAACAGATTTTATTTTTCCATTTTAAGGATGAATAATGTTTCATTGTGTGAATATTCCATGTTTTCCTTTTTTATTTTATCCATTGACAACTTCTTTATTTAATCTTACAAACTGGCTATTGTGAGCAGTGCTGCGTGAACGTGAGGGTGTAGCGGTCGTCTCCTTGGCACACGGACCTTATTCTCATCTGGCTGGTGATAACCATTAGTTTTTTTTTTAGCCCCTGATTTTTACTTGTGGTGAATCCAGTCATGAATTCAACTATCAGGGAAGCTGAGATGAGCAGCCATTGAAGGGGCGAATTGGTGATGTCAGTCGGAGGCCAGTCTTCATAATTCTAATTGCCCTGGATGAGTGTTTGTACACATGGGTCCTCTCTTCCCACTTCTTTTAGGCACAAGCTAGGCCGATCACTGCATCATATCCTGTGGCCTAGCTTTTGCCAAACTCCAATAGTTTACATGGCAAAATGTAGATGGATCCATGTATCTGTGGAGAGGCCTGAGATATTGTACTTTTAAGCCCCTGCAACCCCCAGCTGGTGAGTAGAGTCTGAGGACACCGTGAGCACATAACTTGTGGATTTGTTTGTCCTTGGGAGATGACTTTAGCAGGTCCTCCATTTACTAGCATTGAGGACGTTTCCTTATCAATTTACTGAAAAGGCCCGTCATTTACAAATGCTATGTATTTTTTTTTTTTTTTTTTTTTTTTTTTTTTTTGTTCTTTAAAGACGAAGTCTACCCGTACTCTGTAAAGTTCATATTTGGACTTCCTGTAGCACAAACTTCTTTCCCTGGTAGTGCTAACAGCACCATTGGTGGTGAAACCCCCAAGTACAAACCTGTTGGAAGCAAGAAATCCATCTTTTTGGATGGAGCTGGGCTACTTACAAGGCAGATAACGTTCTGCAGCTTGCTGAATTGATGGAGAGAGGCACCGGGACTCAGACTCACCTATTTTTCATTCTTTGAATGAAGTCCATCTTCTGAATTACATGAGCCGTGTGAAGCAGGGAAAGAGAGCAATGGTTCTGGAAACAAAAACAGAGTTCTTATCTTTTAATACAGAAGAGAGTGCCTCAGGATATTATTATTTGTGATTTATGGGGTGCATAGCAATATGACCAGTGTTTCACCATAGCCGACAGAGGACTCTGACCCTCTGCCTTTGATGAACTCTTGTAGTTTCCCAGGGGCAATTTTCTACTGCAGGATAGCTACTGTATCACAAAATTCTGACTTAAAAAAAATCATACCAAAGGAGCTACTAGTAAATTCAGCTTCTGTCCTATCCTGATCATAGATTTAGTCTGTGACCATCCAAAATGCTTAAACCCTCTTTCCACTAACAGGTTAGAATTATCATACTGCTTCTCAAGATTTATTTATCTACACGATAACTTTGAGTGTGTCTATTTGTTAATTTTGACTGGGGCTAAGGACATGACTTAGCTGTAGACATTTAATTCCAGCATTTGGGAAGCAGAGACAGGTGGATCTTTGAGTTTGAGACCAGGCTGGTCTACAGTGAGTATCCTGGGACAGGTAAGACTACACAGAGAAACCCAATCTCAAAAAACCTTAAAAACAATTGCTTGCCACACTATGAGTGTGGGTCCTCTGCACCCACATAAAGACAGTGGGGTGCAGCAGTGAGGTGAGCATCCATGATCCCGGTGCTGAGGAGGTGGAGACAGACACCTTTCTGGAACTTGCTGGCCAGCCAGTCTAGTTGAGTTGGTGAATGCAGATCCTTGTCTCAATAAATATGGTGGAGAAGGACGGAGGAGAAAAACCTGATGCTAACTTTTAGCTTCCACATGTCTATAGACACACATGTGTGCACACATGCACACACATGCACATGCACATATATGCACCCACTTATTCACACGTGAAGACATACATACACACATATACACAACATGCACCTTCCCATGAATACGTAGACACACATAACACACAAAATATTATTGGGAACTCAACTTTCTTTCTGAATATATAACAGTTTTTATTATCAAGAGCAAACTATGCAAATACATGAAATCAACTAAACAAACAAAACAGAAGATGGATTGCTGCCTTTAGAGACAGTAGTAGAAGAGGAGGCAGGCTCCTTTGTTTCCTTCCTTCCTGTCTTCCTGATTTTCCAAAACTTTATCTTGATATAATTTCAGACTCACAGACAATTTGCAAGAACAGACCAAACAATTCTAAATTTAATCCTGAATTTAACCATATTTGCTTCTTCTTTCTCTTTGTGTATGCATCTATGTTTAAGTGTTATTCTCTGACCCGCTTAAGAAACAAACATATCCCTTTATGCATAAATGCTCTCATAAATATTCTTAGGAGTAAGACATTTTCCGGCATAACCACGGTGCAGTTATCAAAAGCAGCAAACTAAATTAATGATACTATTAAATCTACAGTTACATGGAATTTGTCAATTATTTTGGTACAGCCCTACAAACACAATAAAACATACTTTTCTTTGGCTCAGGGTCCAGGCATGGCTCAGACATTGTATATAGACGCCCTGTTTCTTTTTGCTTTCTTAACCCCAATCATCAAACCAGTCACTCTCTGTTTCACAGAGAGGGTAAATTCTTGACCTTTGGAGATTTCATGGAAGCCGAACAGACAAATGTTATTTTAACAAGCAACTGTTAAAGTCAGTGTGGGAGTCCCAAGGTTGAATTCTGAGAATACTAAAGTTATAAAAATATGGCAATTATTATGAAAGTTGTAAAAAAAAAATACAGTTAGTATAAAAAAGACACAGAAATGAATCCAGCAAAAGTAAAAGTTTTCCTTCCAGTCCTTGAGTTCATCTGAATAAGGAGTTAAAGATTTTGGTACATTGTTTCAGATATTTATCTCTGTCCATAAAATATATAAAATTATAGCATGTCCTTCTTAAAGCAAAAATGGGGCCATACTATAAATATTACTCTGTAATTTCCTTTTTGAAAATACATTAGCATGCTGTACAGCCGTTTCAGAGTGGAGTTTTGCTATCCATTTGCAGACCCCTGGTCTGAGTCGAGCTCCTCTGCCTTGTCCTTGGTGCCAGCTCTGATTTATTGAGAACACGTGGAAACAGCCTTGTTCTTAGCTAGGTGTTCAAGCACCAAGGAGAATTTGGGATGCAAGGCCTTTCCGGTGTTTTTGACTCTTTCTGCCTCCTCGTTAGTGGTACACAGAGAACTTCCCTTAATTTATATCTGTTTGTGGAAAACTTTCTGTGGGTGGCTAACTTGGGTAACCTTGAACGTACTTGGGTTATCCACCCTTGACACCAACCCATTTTCCAGGTTGAAAACAAAGTATAAAGAAATGCTCAAAATAACACTGTCATTCCCTGACATCTGTTTCTTGACAGTACTGGACACACACACACACACACACAACTTTGTAAAGTTTCTATGATCACATCCCTCCACCTTGGGTGTTGATTCCTAGCTATTTGGATAGTCTTCGATCTGTATCCCATATTAGAAGCACAGCTGTTCTCCGGATCTTGGAGGACTTTACCGGGTTTCTGCAACCATCGGCTGCGCCTCTTTAGGAAGCTAAGTGTTGGTGTGGGCTGCCTTTTCTGTGGTCCCTGTCTGTCTTCCTCTGGCCCTTTCTGACCTTCAACTTTATTTGTTCTTTATTCACCCTGACCTTACGGTGCATTTAAACACAGAGGGCATGAGCTGGTTGAGAATCCAGGTTATATGTGCATTTGAAGGCCATGTTAGTGGCTTTCCCATTTCGCTTCTTCTTTGGCCTTGAAAGCTCTTTGGAGCAGGGTCTGTGTTCCTGTAACTGTCTTCCAGCTCTTGTTGGGCAAAATTGGAGCAGTGATTGAGTCCTCCCCACCCTCATGGCCCCGCAAAGTAATAACATTTATCACACTCCTTGTTTAAGCCCTCTAGAGAATGACATTTCACAGTGTAATTTTTGCTCCACTGATGTTCCCCCGTGAGTTTTAACTTTCCCTCGTATGGGTTCACCTTTTTTTCTTTCTTTCTTTCCTGTTTTGTGTATCTATGAGAAGTTGCACAAGTCAGGCATAGTAAATGGAATCAGGTCACGCTCCCAAGTGCCCTTCACCTCAAGATTCCTGATTGTTTTTTCCTTATGAGTCGTGAGCAGGCCCAAATTACCTCACCTCCAGCTGCCCTTTCCACTTTATGAAGCAAGGCACCAAGAGCAGTTCTGCTCTAAAAATCCCCGGATGACCTGCATCTGCTCTTTTTATTATCCCTTAAACAATGTCTCAGTAATTGAAATCTCGAGTAGCAGAGTTTTGTGATCTTGTCACTTAGTATTTAGTTATGTTTGGTTTATTTATATTGTGTCTTTAAACCCCAGAGAGGTCAGAGTCTGCCTCTGAGACCCGAGGGACCTAAACCAAGAATATCGTCATTCACTCAACAGCGAGAAGTTAAACAGGGGTCTAAGTGACCACGCTTATTTGAGAGTCAGAAGGAAGGAAAGATGGAGGGGTCTCCAGGAACCTCGGGTCATTTCAGAAGGAGCCACAGGGGAGGCGAGCCACAGGCAATGAGATTTATACTGCATGATACATTTTATTTATTTATGGGGACCTGGTATCTGTTCCCCAAACCCCCGTACGGTAATTTATCAGTAAGTTCATCCTGATTTAGTAGTGCATGGAGGACACCTGCTGCTAATTCCCCTTTATTTCATATATTTCTTCTACCTTAGCTCATAAAGCGTCAACACTGCCATTTCCTTTATCATCCATCTGTATTTCCTTGCGAGTCCCACTTTCGCTGATCTATAGCCCAAGCCCTCCTTTCCCACCCCTTTGTCCTCTCCTCACAGATTGCATTCCTCAGTATTGACATTTCACTCACTTGATTTATCCCAACAGCTTCCCTGATGCCAACCAGCTCATAATTCTCTTCTGGTAGCATCACTTCAAGGCCTTCCTGGTTATTTCCCTCGGCTCCTCGTGTTTGTGGATGGACGCCTGAAGAGATTTACTGGTGATTTGTCCTCTCTTTTAGTTTTCTGTTTGCTTAGATCCAAAGCACAGGTGCTAAGTTGCGAGGCTCCCAAGGGTATCTGGAATTCTGAGTTATCAGCTTTGTTCTTGGTGGGGAGTGCCAGAGGGCTCCATCTCAAGCATCTTGGCAGAAGGACCATCCTGGATTTGCTTCAAGGCGACTACTCACCCTTCTGCATTCTGCTAAGCCTTGTTAATCTGGTGCTCCTTAACAGAATTCCACGGAGCTTCTAGAAGGCAAGAGCTGGATAATGGGTTTCAGAGGGAATTATCTTTGAGAAAAGGGAACACACCTGTAAGAAATGTATATGAAATTTTGGGTCTTTTTTATTTCAGAACTGTATTTGTGTGGTCTGACCATACTATTGTCACAGATAGATGTGGTGAGGAGGGACACAGGAGAAAGAAAAAATTTTCTTTCTCTGAATTTTTATGTTAATGACATCAAAATATTGAACGCTTCACAGTACAGTTCTTCTGCACTGATTTGCATGAGCTTTCTTGTAACAGTCTTACGGTGTTTCACTCAGAGATTCTGTGACATGGATATGATTAGAGATGGTCTGTAGATAAACTACATGTGTTTCAAGGTCCTGCCCATCCCTTAAAGTTACATTACCACAGAGAACCCTTCATCCTCTTGCTGTGCTCCATAAGATGCGTGGGGCGTGGGGGACCAGGCTTATTTCCTGATAGCACATAAAAGATCTTTCAACTGTGAGTGGTATGGTTTAGATTAGTAGTGTCCCTCAAAAGGCTTATTTGTTGAAAACGTGATCCTCATCTGGTGACTTCCTTATTGAGTGGAGATTGGATCACAAAGACTTCCACTTACTCAGTGGACTGACTCATTGATGAATGGGCTGTTAGAAGGTGGGTCCTAGCTGGAGAGGTGTGCCACATCCTTGAGGTAGTATATTATATCCCTGGTTCCTTCTGTCTGACTTTGTTTCCTGGCCACTGTGAGGTGAGCAGCTGTGTTCTACTACCCGCTGTCTGTCACAGTGACCATGGATTGAAACATCCAATTATGCTTGGTTTTAATGTCTACTTGCCACAAATTTGAATCATCTGAGTAGCAGGCTCAATGGAAGGACTGTTTTGATTGCTTAGGTGACGTGGGAAGACTCATCCTCATGAGGGGGGGGGCACCTTCTGCTAGCAGCCCAGACAAAAAGGGCGCAGTGGAAGGAAAGACATTTGCTGTTTGCTTGCTTGGCTTTCCCTGCAGTCTCTCTGGATTTACCCTGTTGCTGCTGATTCCTTCACTGATATCAAGGACTGGGGTCTCTGAGCTTCCACTGTAGACTAAGGACTGGCAGCTTTCCAGGAAATCTTCAGGCTTTTCTGCTCCAGCGTGAGACTGGTGAGCACCCAGCCTTGTAAGACTAAGTAACCATCAGGATGTCAGTCTCCTTAGTGTGAGGCAGTCACTGTAGGGCTACTCTGACCACTCAACTACTGGGTTTTCAGCCTCAGATGTGAGGCAGCTATTGATATTTTAATGCTTGTTGACTTACTGCATTCTTTCCTTCATCCTGGTTGGTTTTGGTCCTCTAGAGAACTCTGACACACCTCTGAAAAGATGAGCTTAAACATACCTTCCTCTAAGTTGGTTTGGCCAGGTCTTAATCACCATGACAATAGCTGACAGGCACACTGAGTGAGGGACAGTGGTCAACAAGCCATTTGCTGGCTTCATATTTCTGAGGAAATACTGATGGTAAAGACCCACAGTACCTTTTTCTCTAACGTCCCTCCATTAGTGGAATAAAAGAGACCAGTGGACCTCCACATCTTAAAAGCAAATTTAAATGGGCTTCTGTTGTAGATGAAGAAATGTGGGTATCTGTAAGAAAAAATTTTCTGGTCAAATTGCTCACACTGTTGTATAATCCCATTCCCAACAGTGCTTCCAA
This sequence comes from Rhabdomys pumilio, assembly GCA_030674055.1. Taxonomy (NCBI): domain Eukaryota; kingdom Metazoa; phylum Chordata; class Mammalia; order Rodentia; family Muridae; genus Rhabdomys; species Rhabdomys pumilio. Next base: position 96,278,671 of record JANHMN010000001.1, read on the forward strand.
AGTGCTTTTCCTGTGCAGGGAAGACCACAACAGGTAATTTCAACTTGTGTTTTCTGATAGCACTATATGGATTTCTGCCCTATACTAATGTTCTACTGATTACCGTTTTCCCAGGAACCTGTGAAATGAGGCAGGCTCACTGGTAGAATGACCAATTATAGAAAAACAAAGCAAAAAAAAAGAAATGACCACAGATGTCAAGGGAAAAGGAAACAAGACAGGAACATTAGACAAGGAGTTATTTCCTTAGCATAAGAGGCAACAGAAGATCAAATGATTTACCCCAAACTCTACTTTTGAAAAAGAACAAAGATTATAAAAAGAGATGGCTTCTTTTTTTTTTTTTGAGCCGTATTGCCAATATTAAATTAATCAACAGAAATATGACTCATGTATCCAAAGGGTATGTCTGTTTTACTCATCCAGCACCAGAGTTGAACCTACTACGTGCATGCCTACGAGGACTAGGAATAGCTAAGAGAATTAGAATAGCACCCACCACCATGCTTTAGCAATTACAGTCAGGTTTACAAATTCAGCCAATCCTCAACAACCGAATTTCTAGAGTTCTGTGAAAAATTTAATTATCCCATCGTAAGAGGATATACTCTCTGTAGGGATATGCTTCAGGTGTTGACTAAACTGCACGGACTAATGCCATTTAGCGAGACTGGATGACAGGATTTGAAACAGAGCAGACACCTGAGTGCTGGGCTGTGGCTTTCCTTCAAATGGCTTCTTGAAGATTTCCCTTTAAAAAGTCAGTGAGAAGTACTGAGTTACCATTTATTATGGGGCATAATTTATCTGCATCGATTAAAATGATCAAGTGTGCAGTGACAGCTCTTTCTATTCCAGGTAAATGCCTCCTTTGTGCTTTGCAGACAAGAGTTTCTGACGTGTCTCGGGAAACGCTGGAGAAGTCACTCTTCGGGGTGCGCTTTCATCCGGGAGGTGGTGTGGGATGGATTAATGGCAACTCACAATAAATTATTTATCAGATAATAAGTGTGATAATTGTCCTTATTTATCATCACTATAGCTTGCCTTGTTCTCCTGTCATGTGTTCCATCAAGCCCTCTCCACAGATTTGCTGGCTAAAACAGACAGCCAGAAGGTCATTCCAACAATTTTTACTCATAATGACACCCTGATTATCTCTTAATTGAGAAATGTAAACTAGAGGCTCTGGGAGTAATGTGAGTGACCCTTGAATTTCTAGCACAGTGAAGAGAGTCATTCTGAACCTTATTCATTCTGCTACCAAGCACAATATGCAGTCTTTTTTGATGTGCTTCTAAATTAATTGGAAATAGCTTTTTTTTTTTTTTTTTGTGAAGGAGGAGAAAATCAAAACCAAAACCAACCCACATGCCTAAATTTGCTGCAAAAGAAAAAGTAGAGCTGGAACATACCTTTCACTCTCTACTGTCCTTCTGGCAGCTAATCCATTGAAGCTTAATTGTAATTATCCACCAGATCCAGGCCTGGAGAGGAATACTGATTACTGCTACATGCCTTTCCAGGGGCAAGACTGTGTATTGAGTCTGTTGCAAAGTTTCAAGTAAATTTATTTCTATTGGCAGCTGTAATGGATCATTGGTCATGGGCTATTTCTGGATTTGGTGCAATGGGATAAAATAATTCCAACTTCCTTGTACAGAGTTCTCTAAAGATTGTCATCGTAAATGAAAATATTACAAAAGTAGGTTGGTGCACGTTTATGCCCCTGTGCTTTTGGGTCAGATCTATGGTCCCGAAAGACTTGGCTTATTTTTCTTCAGGCTTACATTTCCTTCCAGAAATCTATATGCAACTGTGTAGACATATGTTTTCTAAAGGTACTACTGGGAATTGTGCTTTAGTTTGCATACCCACCCTTCAAGCCTGTGTGTTAAAAGCTTGGTCCTTAGGGTGGTGCTATGAGGGGATAGTTTTACTCAGCCATGTCCTACCACCATGATCTAATTTCTGCCTTGGTATAGGCTTAAAGCAACAAGGCCAATCAACCATGGACTGGTGCCTCCAAAATGGTGAGTCTTTTTTTTTTTCTTTTTTTTAATAAGTTAACTATCAGGTATTTTGTTAGAGTGATGGAAAACCAACTAGTGAATTGTTTTACAGTCAAAAAGAACCCCATATAGCACTCTCTTTTCTCTCCTTCCTCTTCTACCCACCCTCCAAATTCAGAGCTCAGATATAACGCTCTGTTACGCACACTAGTCAACTCTCTCCCCTAGTTTGCAGTCTTTTTGGATCATGATGCTCTCATGAGACCTATGGACAAATTTACTTAACATGTCTTAAAATAGTAAGCATGCAGTATCTTATGTGGTTTTTCGTAAGTTAGGAATTTTGGAGTGTTTGTGGTGGCCTTGGCACAGGGTCTGGGACAGCAGTCACGATGTTGGCGGAGCTGTAGTTAATCTGAAGACTTCACATGATGTTTCCAAGAAGACTCACGAGAGTATCTGCAAGTACTGCATTCATTATTGTACACATCCCTCCGCGGGTTGCTGAGTGGTCTCACAACGCGGCAGCTGGCTCTCCCCAGAGCAAGCCACCCAACACAGCAAGGTAGAAGCTTCAATGCTGCTCATGGCAGTCACTCTCTGTCAGGTCCATAGGTTTGCTCTATTTATTGTGGAGGAATGTATCCCAGGGCAGGAAAACTAGGTGACAGGAATCAAGGGGGGCCATCCAGGAAGCTGGCCACCACAGATGTGTAGACTCATTTATTTTACATTACTTTACTTTCCTGCTCCTCTGTGCTTAGAAGGTGAGGGAGTTAGAAGAGAGGAGTTGGGACTTGCTCAGCTGAAAGGAACAGCAAAGTTCAGCATTTTGTTACAAGGGTTACACTGGAGAAACAACTCTCCAAACTACCATAGTTGAGGCAGTTTAGAAGTTCAGTTCATCCTCTTGGCAAATCAACTTCTCGATTTCCACTGTGACTATCCTAGAAAAGTCTTGTGAAGAGCTTCTTTGAACTGTTCTGTGATTAAACTTAGAGAATGACAACTTTGATGGTCCACTTAATACCTCTCACAACCCCTGCATTAGAGATCCTACTGTTTGTTATTATAATTATCTATTGTTAGATAATTTCACACATTTACACACACACACACACACACACACACACACACACACACACACATGCACGCGCTACTCTCATCCCCAGTCTCTGTGTTCTTCCATCTCTTACTACCCCTTTTCATCCTCTCCTCCTCACAAATCCCTCTCATGTTCTTGTCTATTGATTTTGTTTGGTCAAAATGTGGTGTGGTTTGAGTGAGAATGGCCTCCTAAGGCTCGCATATTTGAATGCTTGGTGGAATTCTTTTGGGAAGGATGAAGAGGTATAGCCTTGTCAGATGAGGTGTGCCACTGGTTTTAACATTTCAAAAGTTGACTCCAGGCTCAGCATCTTACTCTTTGCTTCCAATTTGTGTGAGTCCTCAGCTCCTGCTCCAGCACCATGGCTGCTTGCTGTCATGTTCCCCACCTCGATGGTCAAGGACACATTCTCTGACATTGTAAGTTATCCCTTGATTAGATGCTTTCTTTAATAAGTAGTCTTGGTATGGTATCTCTTCACAGAAATAGAAAAGTAACTAAGGTGGTGACCCATTGGTTTTTTTTTAGGACTGTCTGATTGTGGGAATGGTTTGATGGAGCCTTGTTTGATCAACAGTGACTACATAGCTAAAGACAGTGACTCTTCCTCTCCTAGAATCTGTCAGTATCTAATAGTTTAGTAGTAAAGCAAAGGACCTTGTGAGCCCTGACCCCTTCTATGACTGGTTGGTGAGGGGGCTGACTTTGAATGGGCCCAGAGCAGGTGAGCACAGTTGTGAGTTAATGATTGTAATGACTGTATCTCTCCAAAAGATGCCCTTCACCCTATCTTCCAGTTCTTAAAAAAAAAAAAAAATCCCACCCCCTCTTTTGCAATGTTCCCTGAGCCTTAGAAGGCGTGGTATAAATGTCCTGTCTTTGGTTGAACTCATAACTGTCACTTATACTCAGCATCTCAGCATTCATTGGCCACTGTTCATTTTAAACACTCTCCGAGGGAGTCTGAAAGCAGCTTTTGTCTATGTGCACAAGCTATTGGAAGGCAATTTGATGGGGGTGTTGGTTTAGTTAAATATCAATCATAAGTTCCCTACTCGAGACTGTTTTTAATAGTAATTTTCAAACTCATTTGTCCACAAATATGATTTTGTTTTTTGTCAAACTAATAATACCCCCAAAGCAAGTGCTCGGGGAGGTATGCATTTTGAAGCACCAGTTTAAACTGTTAAATGTTCTCATTCTGTATTATTTCTGAAAGGGTTTAACCTGCTTCGAGGCTAAAGTAACTCTGTTTTATCTAGCTTGGATCATAGATGTTTTGACCTTGTAGGGCCATCTTATAATTCATCTTATAACTACAACACTGAACCCAGTACCACGATTGCTTGCTGGAGATCCTCCATCACCCACCATCTTCTCAGTGCTCTCAGAGCACCCACTTTTGGGTTTCTCTACCCTTATCTGAAATCTTTATTGGAACTGGACTCAAAGACTTTCAAAGCCCATTAACCTCCTTCCCTGAGAATGAGGAGATTTTCTCCACCTACATATAAACCCGGAGAAGCATTGCTCTGTTGAGAGTAAGCATCCCTTAGCTGGTGTTTTATGGCTGAAGTGTTTGTCTTGGTATGTTAGCCTCCGGGGCATAGCCATTTCTTCTTATGAGGCTGGTGTAGCACTCAGTACACTGTCAGCACTCAACCCGAAATAAATCATCATCATAATAGTTATAAACATAAATCAAGGGAGCACAGTTCCACTTATTTATAGCCTTACAGGAGAAGCACAATGGAAAAAAGTGCAGTTACTTATCATGAGATTATCCTACATCATTTCCAAGCCAATGTCATGCTGCCCACTAGCCTGTAACCAGGTAATAAAGGATCTGGTGTAACCCCCACAATTCCATGGCGCCAGAGGCAAGAGGTGTGAGGCTAGGAGCTCATGTTTCCTAAGTTTGTATAATTAAAACCTGAATTTCTAGGGCTTATTAAGATAATATTTAACATATAATTATCTTGACATTTTAAAAAGGAAACGCATTTAAGACAAATTATGTGGTAATGTTTAATCACAAAAACCTCCTGGCTCTGCTCATTTCTTCAAAGGTCTGCTCTCTCTGATTTCCAAGGTGAGCCTACAGCTCAACAAAGAGTTTTAAACTAACGTTTCATCTATTAGTGGGTTAGTTAGTGGGTTGGTACTTGGAATATAGAAAATGCTTTTATGCCTGGAGTACTCTTGCCTCTCTGAAGTCAGACATCCTTAGGTTGGGCTTGCCTCTCCCCTATGTCTGAATAACAAGCTATAATAGTCACTTTTGCTATGATGATGACGACGATGATGACGATGCTTCAATAATTTGGAAAGCACACTTGTATCTACAGACATATACATACAAAAAATAACTCCAAATATATACACTACTCACCACTCATGAAAACCTCTTAAGAATCCCCCAAACTCTGGTGCTAGGAATTGAACCTAGGCCCTTGTGCATGATAAGCAAGTCCTCTATCACTGAACTATGAACCCAGTCTACTTGAACATTTGGGAAGACATGTTTTTAGCCAGATTTTTGCTAAACATATATTCTGTTTAAAACATTTAAGGTTTTTTTTTTTTTAATTTTAAAAATGGACTTTCAAAATTTCATGTATGCATTCATCTTGCAGAACATGATGTTTTGAAACATGTGTGTCTTGTGGAGTGGCTGTGTGTGTTTTGTCGTGTGGACACCAACTCTGTGGTGAGGACACATAACATCTGCTCTCGACATTCTTCAAGAGTATGATATTGTCATTAGCTATAGTCATAATCTATTCATTAAACATAATTAAAATTTATGTACTTAAAAAATTTAAAAGTATTTTGTATTTCAGGAAGATTTCAAATCCCCTTCAATTCTACTTGTATGTCTTTTGTGTTTGAGACAGAGTCTCACTAAGGATCACTGACTGGTCTTGAACTGGTGATTCTGCCTCAGCTTCTTAAGTACGGGATTGTAGATCTGAGTCATCATATCTGGTTTTCTAACTAAATTTTACTCTTTCCTCGCCTCAGTTTTTAATGATATTCATACTCTTAGCTTGGTTTATATTTATTCCAAATGGTTGAATTTATATATATTCATTTTATCAAATGTATGCTATTGTTTAGTAACACAAAAAGCATTATATTGTGCTTAGTCATATTAAATATAAATTAATTTAAACCAAAATCATACAATATACAGTGTGCATTCATTACCTTAATTTACTATATAATATTCCCCCTAGAGTAGCCAATGTTGTATTTAATAATCCCCCATTTTATATAATATTTAAGCAAAGACTCATGTATGCTTCAGTTTTTCTACATGAGTAGATATTAGAGGTATGGAAAGTCTGGGTCAGATCTGAGCAGTGCTTGCTTGAACAGGTGGTGAGAAATGAATGCTGTAATTCTCTGGCCCTCACTGATGGCTCACTCTCTAAAACCTTGATGCATGGCATTTTCAAATGTCAATTTTCTGTCTGGTGAAAAACAACTAGTGATTTAATTTGCATTTCTCTGATTATTTCTATGGGTGATCTTATATTCAGATATTTTTGTTTTGATTTTGGCTATTTGTATTTCTTCTCCAATGAATTGCATCCCTGTCTTAGTTTTGCTTTTTGAGACAGAGTCTTACTATGTAATTCTACCCTGGAACTCATTAGGTATCCCAGGGTGGTCTTGAACTTGCACCTTCCTGATTGCTAGAATGGAGTGAGGCACCATGCCCAGCCCTTGGTGTATTTTCTTGTTGGATAGTTCCTTTTCATTTTAATTTAAAAGATTTTAAAAATATTTTTTGATATAATTTTTTTTGCAGTCCATTCCCCAGCCTTCCCCCCCCCCTTTTTTTTTTTTTTGGGCAGAGTTTTACTGTGTAGCCTGGTTGAGTGAACTAGATAGACCAGACTGGGCTGAACTTGGACTCAGTGCTCTCTCCACCTTTGAGATTGATTACTGGGATTAAAGTCCTGTGCTACCCAATCAGCCTTCCAGTTTGCTTTTCAAGTCAGATTTGTCTTGTCTTTTGCTGATGAGCAGTTTAAGAGTTTTCAGGAAATCAAATTATGGTTTTTTTCTCTCCTCATTTGCTTTTCTAATTTTAGAAAGCTAGAGTCCTCTCTTCTTTCTGTCCTCTGGTTGCTGTGAGCTGGTGCTAGTGCCCGATGTTAATTTGATCAGATTTGTATAGAGCTGACACCCAACAGTCACTAAGTGGTCCGATGGAGGTAACCCGTGGAGAATCATAGAGAACCCCTCTATATGTGCACTCCATTCTAACAAAGATGGCGCAGTGACTGGATGCCTGACTGTGTTATAGTTAGCAGTTAAGTAAGTTCCCTTTCTTCGTTATCCAACTCCATCTAGTTAGACATATGACAACTGTGATCGAATGGCTTTTTCATCTATCACTAATACTACTCTAAGAGCAGTTGTTAGGTGAAATACGAGAGAGCATGCTCACCAAGATATGTCCAGTGCCAGAGAAACAAGGGCCTCAGAATGGGATCAACAGTATGTCTGTCCATTTGTCTGCGACTTTCCCTCCTCACACACCCCTGGCCACACTTCCTTTTTGCACTACTATTGCCTACTTCCAAGACAATCCTTGGGTGATTCTTACTTTAGGAGGACGTTCAGAGTAAGATGATATCAGACTGGAAGGCAATTGGAGGTCTTAAGCAACAACTCCTTGCGGTGGAGATGGAGTAGGAATTCTAGGGAGACTGGGAGAGCCCTGAGGTATACTGACCCCCAGGGACCCTCTAGAGTTGTCACACGGGATAACTGAAAGCTACCCATCGTGTGATGACAAACTCTCATTTTGACAGCTTCCTCATGATTCCAAGATCATAAGATCTTATTGGATATAGAGTAGAATTGAAAATGTCTTTTTTGAGGAGAATGTAAACATAATTACATGACCGCTATCATATAGGATATTTATAATAGTTTTTGCATATATTTTGTGTTTTTTTCCCTTCAAATTTTTTTTTTGTCTATTTCTTTGAAAATGAAATTGTCATGATAAAAAGTCTGGGATTGGCAAGGCAATAGTGCTGTAATATTGTGTCACAGGGATAAGCCAACCCCCCTGTCTCATCCCTGGTCTCATCCCCACAGTAAACCTGATTGCTATTTATTATTGTTAATTATTATTATTATTATTATTATTATTATTATGCATTGTAATTACATCTTTATCAGGATATAAATTACATGCTATACACTTCACCTATTTAAAAACATTCAACTCAGTGGTATTTGGGTCAGGCTAGACTGTCGTCGCTAAGACTCAGAACCAGAAGATGTAGATATTTATCTCTCACTGTTCTGGAGGGTAGAAAGGCCAAGATCCAGGTGTGGGCAGATGTGGTTCTTTGAATCTTCCTCTATCTCTGTCTCTGTCTCTGTCTCTGTCTCTCTCTCTCTCTCTCTCTCTCTCTCTCTCTCTCTCTCTCTCTCTGTATGTGTGTGTTCTTTTGAACCTTTGGGTACAGAAGCCAGCACCTCTAACATGTTAAGTAAATGTTTCACCATTGAATTCCTTATATCTCCAGCAGTTTTAACATTTTTATTTTGAGACTGGGTGTCAGGGAGTTGTCTAGGCTGGCTTTCTCTTACTCTGTAGCTCAGACAGGCCTTGGTCCTGCTGCCTCAGCTTCCTGAGGAGCTAGGATTACAGGCCTGTACCATGAGGCCAGCTGAGGTTCCACTCTTAGTGAGGACGCCTTTCAGCTTGCAGATAGTGGCTTTGCACAGTATCCTTTAGCGGCACAGTGCCAGCTCCCAGCTTCCTTCACTGGCATCGTGCTCCACCATTAACTTCTGATGCCTTGGTAAGTGACGAGGGCAAGCAAATTTCTGGCTGACATGCTAGTTATGATTTGAAAGCATGGGGGTAGGGCAGTAAGATGTCTTGAAATCTGTCCTGGTTCCAAATCTGCCAGGACTAAGCATGTTGCTTTCAATATGTTAACTGTGGACATTGTTTCCAATGCAAAGCAAGCATGATGGCCATGGTGAATTACAAAGCTTGTGATAACCCACAACTTATTTCAGGACTACCTTGTACCTGATACTAAGCACAGCTGTAATGGACCTCTTGAGGTTGAGTTTGGACAATGTGAGGGAAATCTCTCATATGTGGAAGAGAACACCGATCAATTTAAATGACTCCCCTGAGGGCTTACTGATGACCACTCTGCACCACGTACAACATTAACAGTCAGATGAATGGGCCAAACATCCTGCATTCAGCAATTTATGACTTGAAACTACTGATTTCACCTGTCTGGTGTACAAGGTCTTTGTCTATTTTGTACTGCTGTAACAATACACGATGCAGGGTAATTTATGGACAGATACTGATTTCTCATGGCTCTGGAAACTGGAAATCAGGATCGTGGCAGTGCTAGATTTAGTGTTCTGTAAAGGCAAAGGCTCCACTTCTGATAGCACTTTCGATGCTGCTTACTCCTAAGAGGAGGAACAGTTGCTGGCATGGAAGAAGAGTGGAGGATGAGAGAGAGAAAGAGAGAGAGAAAGAGAGAAAGAGAGAAAGAGAGAAAAAGAGAAAGAGAGAGAGAGTGATATTTATTTTTATTCCTGGATAGCAGCATTAATTCTGCAGGCAATGGTAGAACCCACAGGCCTTTCACCAGCTCTTAAGGCCCCACCCACTGATCCTTTTAAGGAGGCAGTTGAAGCTCATCATGGACTTTGGAGGGGTAGATGGATCAAAAGGCAGCACAGATAAACCAATGAAGCTGGATTTAGTGTGGCATTTGGGAGAGACTTCACATATCAGTTGATTTTCAAGTGTCCTGTTTCATAGTTGAGAGAAGAGAGTCCCATGAAGTTACAGTCTTTTTTTTTTTTTTTTTTTTTGAGACAGGGTTACTCTGTGTAGCCCTGGCTGTCCTGGAACTCACTCAGTAGACCAGGCTGGCCTCGAACTCAGAAATCCGTCTGCCTCTGCCTCCCAAGTGCTGGGATTAAAGGTGTGCGCCACCACCGCCCGGCTTGAAGTTACAGTCTTATTAAAGCCATAAAGTGAAGGTTAGTCTCTTTAGGCTTCATCTGACCCATTATCCTCAAGACTCAGCAGGTGCCTCTGGCAGGACCCATTCTTCTTCAGAGTTCCTCCGATTTCAGCCACTTTCCAAGGTTATTATCACTATTATGGGGAAGCTGACTGACTTTGGGTCTGGCCCTGGTGTGCTTCCCAGTGCCTTCCTGGTGGATGGCATAAGCAGGCACAAAATAAGTGCCCTGTAAATACCTGTTGGATGAATGAAGCCCATGCTCACTGATACTACACCCAATTTTCTTTTAGGCTCATGTTCTGGCTGGAGTAACTATGTTTTTCTCAGTGAGACAGTTTCTTTCTTTTTCAGTAACGTGAATACTTTGGGGCAGGGGTTTGGTTGAAGCCCAAGTCAAGAAGCCAGAAACCCCATCTTTTGGTCTTGCTTTTGGGTTGGGAGAAGATACATCTAAAATTAGCACCCTGGCTCCACAGCTCACATTCTAGACTTTTAAAGAGATGGGAACTGATACTGAAAGCAAGACTAGTTATTGTATGTTCAACAGTATATATCCTGCTGTGGAACGGCAATCATTCACCAGCTAACAGGAGGCTTGCAAGATGTGTGTTCATTTGGTCCTTCCAACAGTCATGAGTGAGTACCTATATTTACCAAGTTACGTCTTAATAGCTAGGAACACAAAATAGACAGAGGATCACAGTATTTTATTTCATGAATATTATAGTGTGAGAGAGAGCATGTGTGTGTGTGTCTGTGTATGAGCATGTATGTGTGAGCCTGTGTATGTGGGCATGCATGTGTGAGCATGTGTATGAAAAATTTTATTGATAATAATGGAAAGTTTCATGCAGGAATGACATTTTTAGACAGCCCTGAAGGAAGTGAGAGAATTAGCTAAAGACTGTGTTAAGATTGAGTTCCTTCCTCCCATCTTCCTACAAGAGATGCTTACGACAGAAGGGAGCCGGGGTATGATCCTGATGAAGGGAATCATTTGGCTGGAATTTTGTAGTTCAGATCTGGTAAATAGGCAATAAACAGGAAAGTGCTTTCATTATCAGTGATCACCATGGAATGTGGCTTCGATTGGCTAATTATGTTGAGTCCTGATTTGAGGCATACACAGGTTGCCCTCCCTCCCTCCCTCTCTCTATTTCTGTGAAGGAAAAAGAGTTAAAAAGTTTTCCGAAGAGGACCTTAAAAAAATAGGTTATAGTCTCAACTAGGGTAGCTTAGGAAAGGCCTGGCCTGAAGACAGAGAAATCTCACAAGCCTCATTTCAGCCCAGAGTCTCTGTAATAGGCTGAGCCTCTCTCGGCAATCTCAGATTCTTTTTATTAACCAAGGAGAAAGTTCTTTAGCCCTGCCACCTCTCCAGTTCTCCATGAATCAAGTGCAGAGAAAATCCCAGGCATCGTATACCTGAGATGTGCCGGAGAGCCTTTGTCCATCACTTAGACCATGAGCCGCATCATTAGAGCAATGCCAGAGGAGACAAGTCCCGAGGGGTGCCTGCGTGAGGCTGATGGCCACATCGCTACAGACCCTATTTTCTGAAATGCCTCCCTTGTTTCTTTCCAGGGAGGTTGTTATCTGTTTCTCTAAACAACTCTTTCTGTAGCTGTGTCACTTGTGGGGAGGACAAGTTATGAGGTTCCGAATTGGGCTGCTGATGGGAGAGACAGAACCGAGACCAAGGGCCTTTAAGTGCTATTTGCACATTGGCTTTCCTTTGGAGCCCAGGCTGAGCTCCATGGAGTATGGTGTTTATGTTTTATTTAATGACTGCCTGACACTGAAAAATGGCTGCTATATAGCTTTCTAGTGGACAGCCCAAGAGAGTGAGTCAGAACAGTACAGAGGGATCTTGAAGGGCAGGAGATAGACTCTGCTCTATCATTACTGTTCATACCCTTCGATTGTTTTCATCTGTTTAAATGCCACATCCCGCGGCTCCTCTGAGGACCAGCACCGTTTCATATGGAGTAAATACTTGATCACTGTTGTGGAGTTGTTAGTAAGTGGTCTTGGTGGATAGGAAGAGGGTGGAGGAGACAAGAAGGAACATTTTTGATAGTTCCAGGCTTGTACCAAGTCATGGTATTTCATGTAACAGTAGCATATCTTTTGAGTCTCATTCTGGGTATGGTAACTGGATTTTCATGGTGTACATGGAATAGATGCAAAGCTCATCATAGGCCACCTCGGAAGCCATCTTTTATGCTCACCGTAGGGATGTTAGAAGCATTAGCTTCCAGGACCTGGGGACATAACTCAACCGGTAAAGTGCTTGCCTCATAAGCATGAGGATCAGAGTTTGATCCCTGTTTTTTTTTTTAAAGCAAGCTGTGTTGGTAGCCACTTGTAATGTCAGTGCTGGGAGGCAGAGAATGGGGGATTCCCAGGGCTTGTTGGCTAGTTAGTCAAGCTTACTTCATGAGTTCCAGGCCAGTGAAAGACTGTCTCAGAAGACATGGTTGTGTCTTCTGAGCTCGTGAGTAATGGTGGCAGAGGTTGGCCTCTAGTCATTACACACACCTGCACACACATGAATACATGCATGCTGCGTAGCTTTAGACACTGGGGAAGTCAGGCTCTGAGCATTTGCAGGCTCTCTGGCTGTGAATAAATCACTTACGTTCTGAGTCTCCAGTTGATTCATGAGTAGAAATGGAGGTAATGATTCTTCTCACAGTGGACTGTTGTGACAGAAAGTCTTTGGCACAGGACAGAAGCTCAGCAAACGTCAGTCCTTCCCATCCTTTCTCTTCTGTCAGTGCATTAGCACATCAGGCTGAAGTGCAAGCATCATCGTAGCGTATTCAAGAAGCTAGCCAACTCTGATGAGGAACCAAGCCATTCCTCATGCTGTCTCATGCTTTGTCCAGGATCTGATGACTCGCCCACTGCTCTAAAGGCACCTAAGAATTGTCCAAGTCGGTCTCTTGCAATGGCTTCAAGGACTTCTCTCATTTGGGCCTCAGAAGCAGCACAATGCAGCTGCTCATCTCCTTGCTAACTGTCAACTTACCTTGGATTATGGATTTCCTCTGGGGGTTGCGATTCAATATTTTTAATTTTTTTCTCTTTCCTTTTCTTTTTCTTTCTTTCTTTCTTTCTTTCTTTCTTTTTTTCTTTCTTTTTTTTCTTTATTTTTGCGACTCAACATTTTATGTTAAGTTTCTTCCTATTTTGGGAAACAGGAGGAAATAAAACCTAATCAAAAAAATGCCACTGGAGTGACCATTTTTGAGGATCTCCAACAAACGATAGAGGCCCATAATAAAACACAGGTATCTGGCCCAGACTCTACAGGACAACTTGAAATTCCTTGTCCTGACACTGAGGTTGAGGTAGAGTTACTGGATACTTCCTCCTTATCGGATGCCTGTTTATGGTTCTGTCCCTGGCCAGCTTCTTTACAGAAGCAAAGACTAAATAGCTTTTGGAAAGACAGTTATTCTTCTGAGATTGAGGTTCTTTTGTCTTCTCTTAAATTAGTGTTGCTCTGTTGTGGAGACAGTGGCTTTGGCATTATTGATTTCCCTGAGAAGCCACCTAGGCCATTAGCATAAAGGTTGTGGTGTATTAAGGTAAATTTCTGTTCTCTAAGCATCTGAACATACACATGTTCATATATCCCCATCAGGAAAGTGCTAGACAATGCTAAGTGTTTTTCAGGAACCTTGGTGGCCTGGAATCTCTACTCCTCTTGCCTTTCTCTTAGTGAGATTCTCCCTTGTTTAGTTGCAACCAAATTGATAGATTTCTGAGCCTGTTCTCCTGGGGGCAGTGAGGGATTTGTCCTGGGAGCTTTTCCTCCCTAGATTTGAACAAACCAAACTATTGCATCAAGCTAAGGAATCTACCACAGTCCAATTGGTTGAAGCAGTGAGCTCACTCGTGTTCAGAGGAGCATGAGGGAGGACTTACTTATTAAAGGCAGCTGCAGGGCAGGAGAGATGGTTCAGCATATAAGCATGCTTGTCCTCAAGTCTGACAACCTGAGTTTGATCCTTGGGACCCATGTGGTAGAAGGAGAGACCCACCTCTTGGAAGTTGTCATGGCAGATGTGTCTCTGCCTCTATGTGCAAAATGATTAAATATAATTTAGGGGCTGCTGCCTGGCTTAAAAGCATTAAATGCCTGGGTTGCATTCCTGGAGCTACCTCCCCTCCCCCATCATTGGTGGCATCTTGACTGGTGATAGTTTCCCACAGGCAGCACCATCTGTTGGAGACCTTGGAGGTTTTAGTTTGTCCTGTACTTGTGACATTCATTTACTTCTAGAACCTCCGGAACCTCCCTCCTGCTTCTGGAGGGAGTGTTTCAATTCCCAACAGAGGCTAGTTTCTGCACCAGCAGTAGGCCAGCTTCACTGTGGAGGGATGATTGATTTTTGAATTACTGCTCTTGAACTCCACACTTGGCAATTAACATCAACCTTCCCAAAAGTTCCCTGGGAAGTAAAAGCTAACTTCTGCTATACCACATAACATTGTTTAACCATTTCGAGATGGAGCGGGAGAGTCTTCCTTTGGTACCACGTTCGGATGCAAAACACTAGCCTCAAAGGCTTCAAAACCTAACAGCAGCTGCTGGCTATCTTTGAAGACTAACACTGTTTAAATAACAGCAGTACTTTTTAATGTTTGTTTGTTTGTTTGTTTTAAATCAGTCAGGTTAAAGTAATCAGCCTGATTACTTTATGGCTGCAGCTGAGATGGATGGAGAGACAGACTTATAAGCACATCGGGTGTGGCCCCAGTGACAGCTGATGCTGGGGGTTCCCTGATCTCCACCACCACGGTTTTTCTCCAGTCATTATGGTACTTATTGGTGCTAGTCTTATTTTCTCCATCAAATAACTTTAAAACTTTATTGTTTTAATTTTCTTGCTTGTGCACATACCTTATGTATAATAAAGGGACAATGGAAAATGAAAGCACAGTCAGGATGTGGGGGCCAACCGCTGCCGTCTACCTGAGGGCAGTCATGGGCTATTCAATATTTTCAAATTTATTTATTTATTTATTTATTTATTTATTTATTTAGATATCTTGCCCACATGTGTACATGTATGTGCACACACAGACACGCACACCCACGTCTATCTGTCTGTCTATCTATCTATCTATCTATCTATCTATCTATCTATCCATCCACCCACCCATTAAGTGTTTTCAGAGGCCAGAGGAAGGCATCAGATCCATTGAAACTGAAGTTACAGATGGTCGTGTGGGTGCTGGGGATTGATTCTGGGTCCTCTGAGAGTCAGCCAGTGCTCTTAATCACGGAGCTGCCTCTCCAGCCTCTGTTTTATTCAACTCTATTTTTTTTTTTTTTTGTTCAGGCCTTTTCATGACACCTGAACTGGCAACTTTCTTTTTGTAAGGAAAGCTTTTGACACCTGGTTCTAGGCTAAGACTTTGTTCTCTCCTCTCTAGCTAAGGCTGTCTTATTGCTTCCTGCACTGTATTTGAGTCTCTTGATGGGTGGAAACTGCCAAACACTTCTTTATCACTTCCTAAATTTCATCTGCTTTGTTCCAATTTTTGAAACGCCGCTTTAAAATCTGAACTCACGGTAAGAAAGGATAGGCTTAATAAGATATGAGTATTTTAGCAGCCGTTGCCATCTCTCATTGGGCACATATGTGCACATGCCCCACCCCTTCCCCTTTCTGGGTTCTTGTCTTTTTATGACCTGTTCTGTTTGTACCATTTGGGTCAATGGGATGGGTTAGAGGGTGGGGGTTTGCCACCAAGTCTGATAACCAGAGCATTCTCCCAAGTATCTACACAATGGGAAAGTAAAGACTGTCTTTTGCAAGTTGTCCATTGATCTCCACAAGTGTGGCTTGGCTACATGTACTCATATACTTGTGCACGCACACTCAGGCATGGACACAGGTACACATGCCTGCAAGCATGCATGCACATACACGGGTACACACACAGGTACACAGATATGAGTTTCTACTAATTATACAGCTTTCTCTTCAGAAGGAGAACCTAGTGCAGCATTTTTACAGTTTGGTAGCATGCAGAAATTGGGAGAGTATGAGAGAAATCCGATGAGTGGCCCAGTCACCACAACTTCCTGATCACCACACTCACATTTTGCTTCAATAAACTCTACTTCAAAGCAATCTCAATCCTTCATCAAAGAATTTTCCAGAACCCTCCCAATGGGTTAACATAAACCCCTCTGTTTTCACTCTTCCTTTTCCTTTCCAAGTTGCTTAAAAAAAAAGCAGTCCTTGGTTTCTGTTTCTTTAAATCTTTTATCCCCTGACTGCTACCTCTGGCTGTATGGATTACATATCAGCGGTTAAGAAAATTCCACAAAAAGTCCCGGCTTGTTCTCACCCCGCAGAGCTTATGGTCACCATCGCGATGAAAGGAATTTGAAAGGCACAGCCAGGCCGATCCTGAACCGGCTCAGCACATTCCCTCTCCGCGGCTTATCGTGCCATGGATGTTCTTTTGACTAGCCATCAATCATGTTTGAAAGTTTCCCGTGATTCCTGAGATATGAACCTCTTTGATACAAGTTAACAATACAGCACACGCAGCGTGGGCTGAGGAAAATTCTTTTGAATGTGAATTAAAGAACCACTTTGTTCCAGCTCGGATTTGTACACTTTCTGGGGTGGGGGTGGGGGATTGTTCTGTTTTGCTTGGGCGGCTTCAGGGGCCCCCTATCATAGAAGTACCCAGGGATGCTTAAGTGGCTGCTGAGGCAGAGAAGAAAAGGGCCTGGAGGACGGTTGAGAGGAACAAAGGGCTACAGAGGAAGAGATGGAGTGGAGAGCCAGAAGAGGGTGAAAAAAGAAGAGATGAGCACACGGAGTCTAAGAAGCCCAAGATAGTTCTGTGAAAAAGCTGAGCACCAAAGGAGCTGTCAGAGCAGACAAGACTGCTGAAGGGGCGGCTCGTCTCAAACAGGAACCCCTGCACTCCGCCTTGCCATTAACGCTCTGTGGAAGAGCCATTTTTGAAAGTGTTCTTGGGAACTCAAAAGTTCACTCATTACTCATACTGCACCTTGTGTGATTCATTTGTTGAAACCGAGGTAGGTTTCACATTAACGATTTTGAAATTGTATGCCTCATGCAGATATCATGGTAGATATCTCTGGTTTGCGGATGAGAGGCAGGCTCAGAGTTCCCACGCCAATACTTAAATATCACCGGGACCCAAGAAGCCCTCAGAACAATCAGGCCTGGCTTCATTTTCAGTGAGTTTTAGCTGGAAGAGAAGACAGAAGCTATTTGTAAAATTAGCAGGCTCTGCACCGTCACAGAGTGCATTATTTTGAATGGACAGGGCATTGATTACTCAAGTGCTATGGGGAAGCTGTTCATTAAGTAAACTATGTAACAAACAAGCACAGTCTACATTCCTGTGTCCAGGCCAGGATACTGGAATTAAAACGTGACCCTTTCTTTTATCTCCAGATGCAAACTGGAGGTGCTTCCCTGGAGAGATGATTTCTCCTCTTTTTCATGAGGTTGGGATGATTCCATTTGCCTTTTGGTTACTCAAGTAAAACACTCAAGTGGCGTTTAACAAACCTGTTGCCTCTTCTTAATTATTCTGATCTATTGATCTGTATCTCTGGAGAAATTCTGAAAATGTCCATAAAGTCTTTTGGAGTTTAAAATACGATTCCCCAGTGATTAGCTTGGATAAAAGACTAACCACACAAATCTTGTCTTTGAATTCCTGGTGCCAGCTCTTCCTTCATGCCCATCCATTCTTAGCTCTCAGGGGCCCGAGGAATGATGGAGTCTATTTATCACCAATAGACAGCAAAGCAATGGAGCCATTCATATTTGTTAGCCAGAGATGAACCTTTGAAGAAAACGTAGAAAACAAGTTGATTGTAGGAAATAGGAAAGGAAGAACTTGATACAGAGACTGTGGAAGGATGAACTTCATTCTGCCAGATGCCACAGAATTAAATTTCTCCTCCCTCCACTAAATTCTTTGAGGCTAGAGCCAAATAATCTGCTATTGGCAATGGGGAGGAAAAATGGAGGCAGCCTTCTTTGTACTTCATTTGGAAACACAATGATTGGCTTTTGATTTCTTGGAGCACTCGGAGTGAAAATGCTAGTGAGCTTATTTTTCCCAGGGCTGACTTTTCCTGCAGAGAAGACAGCAGAAAAATGAATGATGGTCTTCTAATTCATAGCTATGGCTTTATCTAGCTCAGACGTTCCATTAGAAGATTGGTTCGTCCTACCAGCATCCTGACTGCTTTTTAAAGATGAAGAGCTAGGAGTAGTATCACTGGGTCTTCAGGTTGAGCTATTTCTAATTTTCTGAGAAACTGCCAGATTGATTTCCAGAATGGTCAGACAAGTTTGCAATCTCACCAGCAATAGAGGAGTGTTCCCTTTTCTCCACATCCTCACCCGCATATGGTGTCACTTGAGTTTTTGATCTTAACCATTCTGATTGGTGTAAGGTTTGGAATCTCAGGGTTGTTTTGAATTGCATTTCCTTGTGTTGTTTTGAATTACATTTTCTTAATGACTAAAGACATTGAAAACGTCTTTAAGTGCTTTTTGGCTACTCGAGAATTTTTTGTTTAGCTCTATATGCCATTTTAAAAATTGGATTTTTTTTTTGAGTCTAGCTTCTTGAGTTCTTTATATATTTTAGATATTAGCCCTCTGTCTGGCGTATATCTTTTCCTAACCCGTAGGCTGCCATTGTGTCCTATTGACAGTGTCCTTTGCCTTACAGAAGCTTTTCAGTTTTGTGAGGTCTCATTTATCAATTGTTGATCTTAGAGCCTGAGCCATTGGTGTTCTGTTCAGGAAATCGACTTCTGTACCAACTCATTCAAGGCTTTCTGGATTTAGTGTATCCAGTTTTATGTTGAGGTCCTTGATCCACTTGGACTTGAGTTTTGTGCAGGGTGGTAAATATGGATCTATTTGCATCCTTCTACATGCAGACATCCAGTTAGACCAGCACCTGGGCATATACCCAGAATGCGCTCCACCATACCGCAAGGACATATGCTCTACTATGTTTATAGCACCTTTATTCATAATATCCAGAAACTGGAAACAACTCAGATGTCTCTCCCCTAACTCTTCCATAAGGGTCCCAACCTCCTTCCAATGTATGGCTGTGGGTATCTGTGTCTGTTTCAGTCAGCTGCTGGGTAGAGCTTCTCGGAGGACAGTTATGCTAGGCTTCTGTCTGCAAGCATAATGGAGTATCATTAATAGTGTCAGGGATTAATAGTTCAGAGATTTCCTGAACCAAGAAATGGATACAGAAAATGTGGTTCATTTATACAATGGAATACTATTCAGCTATTAAAGATGAGGACATCATGAATTTTACAGGCAAATGGGTGGAACTAGAAAATATCATCCTGAGCAAGGTAACCCAGACCCAAAAGGACATTCATGGTGTATGCTCACCGAGAAGTGAATAATAGTGTAAAGCCCAGAATACCCAGGATACATCTTCCAGACCCAAAGAAGTTAAACAAGAAAGAAGGCCCAAGCAAGGATGCTTGAATCACACTTAAAAGGGGGAAATAGTCATAGGAGGCAGAGGGAGAAAGGGAAGTAGGTGGAAGAGGGGATGGGAAGGTTGAAGGTAATGGGGGTCAGGCTCAGGCATTCAGAAAGACAGGAGAGAGACGGGGGGCCAGGAGAATAAATGGAATTCTGTCACTGCTGCTGCCAGGGTTGGAGTGGGGGAAGTTCTTCAGGAAGTCCCAAAGACCTGAGATGGGGGAGGCTCCCAGGAGTCAATGTGGGTGACCTTAGTGAGATGCCTAACAGTGGGGACATGAAACCTGAAGAGGCCACCTCCTATAGCCAGGCGGGACCCCAGTGGAGGGATACGGAGATCAACCCACACACAAGACGTTTGACCCCAAATTTATCCTGTCTAAAAGAAATGCAGAAACAAAGATGGAGTAGAGTCTGAAAGAATGACCAATCAATAACCAACCCATCCCATGGGCAAACACCAATCCCTGATACTATTAATGATACTTCATTATGCTTGCAAACAGAAGCCTAGCATAACTGCCCTCTGAGAAGCTCTACCCAGCAGCTGTCTGAAACAGACACAGATACCCACAGCCATACATTGGAAGGAGGTTGAGACTCTTATGAAAGAGTTGGGGGAAGGATTGAAGGCCCTGAAGGACATGGGAACCCCACAGGAGAACCAACAGAGTCTACTAACCTGGACCTCTGGGAGTTCTTAGACACTGAGCCCCCAACCAAAGAATACACACAGGCTGAACCAAGACCCCTGATACATATGCAGCAGACAGTGCAGCTCAGTCTCCATGTGTACCCCTTCAATAACGGGAGGGGAGGCTCTCCCTAAAGCTGTAGTCTGACTGTGATATCCATTCCCCAACAGGGCTGCCTTGGCTGGCCTCTCAGTGGGAGATGATATGCCTACTCTGGCAGAGACTTGATGCGCCAGGGAGCCAGTATATCCAAGGGCCTTTCAGAGGAGAAGGGGATGGGAGATGGGGAATGGGGGATGGGGGAAGACCTCTGTGAGGGGACCTCAAGGGGTGATAGTGTTTGTGATGTTAATTAATTAATTAAAAATAAGCCAAGAGAGGCAAAAAGTTCACACCTACATTACAGGGTTGCCGTTCTCACACTCCTTTTGATTTAAGAGTGTTTGAATTTTAGTGTGGTTTTTAATTTGTCCTCCGTTTTCTCTGACTTTGTAGTTTAAACAATAAACACTGATAAACAAACCTGGGTGGTTCACATCTCTTCTTGTTCATGCTCCAGTCTTGATATTTGGATCACGTTTTTCCAGCTTGGTTATTTTGACTGTAGCTAGTGTCTTGCTTTAATAGAAGATGCCACTAGCCAATCCCCAAAAGGTTGAGAATATGCACTGCTCCTATATAACAGAAAGCGTACGGTGCCTACATGTCTTAAGGTACTGAAGTGAACCCTCCTTTTGTGCTCATTCTTGGATTAGGCACTTGAGAAAATTACACCCATAGTTAAGTGTTCTGAAAGTCTGACCAACTTCCATTCATATGTATGTAAAAGGAAAATTGAAAATGCTCCCCTAAAGAAACAGTTATGTCATGTGCTGCTGTTCTTAGAACAACAGTTTGTACTTCAGCAAAAAGCAAGGACAAAATCCACGTGTTGACGCCACCATTGCCCTTTTCCCAAGTCTAAGGAAACCACTTCTCTTCCTTCAGTATCTTCTTTAACTCTTGCTGCTTTTTTTTTTCAACAAAGAACACTGAAAATAGGGGCAGAAGTCAGAACATAGGTAAGGAGGCCTGTGGGCTAGCTCTGTGCATCCTTTGGGAGCTAGTACCACATTTTAATTTTATTCTTAAAAATAATTTATTCTGGGAAACTTTCACACATGTGTGTACAATGCATTTTGTTCATATCTAAACCCACTTCCTCCAATCTCCCCTTTGAAGAGTTATTTATTATTGTTCTTTGTGTGTATGTATATGTGTATGGCGTGTGTGTGTGTACACGAGCGCACAAGTAGGAGCAGGTGTGGAGGTCAGAGGGCAGCTTTTGCAAGCAAGCACTTTTTCCCCCTTGGCTGTCTTATGATATTCTTTTCTTGTCTTAGTCCCATCCTTTGTTTTGCTGCCTAGGCTGGCCTTGAAGCAGCCATGTTGTGGAGGTGACTTTGAACTTATTTTCTTTCTTCTTCTTCTACCTCTCAAGTGGGAGGATGGCTGACACACATATCACCTCTGGCTTTATATGGTATTGGGAATTGAACTCAGGTCTTCCTACATCATAGGCAAGCACTACACTCACTGAGCAGAGCTCCCCACCCCTCCCCCCATTTTCTTTACTATTTATTCTATCCTCAGACTGTCTTGGTCTGCCAAAATACTTAGACCATATCTTGGTGATCACTTGAGTGAACAGGAATGTGGGATTTGTCCAGACTAAAGTATGGTTCTTTGTAACATCAGGGTAAATGTATATTGCACAAAAGTATTATATGTAGAAGAAAATAGATTTAAAATATTATGGATTATATTTACTTTCAGAGCATCAAAATGTACACTAGTATGTTAGAAGGAATATGGGTAAATGGTACCTGTTAGACTTGATTAGCACAGGTTTCCTCAAGTCCATTTGATCATGAAACTTTTAATTCAAAACATGTTTCCTGGCTGAAGACCTTGCTTAACTGTGTAGATGATTTGCCTATATGTATAAAACCCTGCTTTTAACCCTCAGTAACACACAGAGACAAGAACATAGACAGACAGATGCACGCACACACACACACACACACACACACACACACACACACACAGAGAGAGACACACACAGACATACACAGAGACTTAAAGAGAGAAAGAGAGAGAGAGAGAAAGAGAGAGAGAGACAGAGACAGAGACAGAGAGAGACAGAGAGAGAAGAGAGAACATCTTTATGCCTCACAGAACCAGCCATCTGATTGACATCCTGGGTTAAGATGGATTGGGTTAGACAAACAAACTTGTCTTCTTTAGGCATTAAATTCAAGATGTACTTGGACATTCTCCATGTCTTTAAATATCATGAGAAGTCCCATTAAGAAGAAAAAGAAGACAATGAAGTAAAAGTCTTAATTTTTCACTAGGTTAGAAAAAAATTGAGTTGAAACAAAATCTTGATCTTTTTAGGAAAGAACTAAATGCTACTTTAACAATGAAATGTCTATAATAGAAAGCAATGGCTTAGCATACTCAACCATTTGCTAGTGTGGGGCCATAAGTCTAACACAGAGACAGTACACTCTCTTAAAATAGATAACAATTTGGGCTGGGAAGGCTGAGGCTGTTGATTTTCTGTGCTTTTTATTTTTTTGTTTTGCTACAATAATAGTGGGTTGAAAAAAATAAGTTGCTAAATATCCCCGTGTTTGTAAGTCTTGGGAAGAACTTTACCATGCCAAAGCCGATGTTTGGCCTTCCCAGCTAGCTTCATTGAGAATCCTTCTGTTCTGCATATCATTAGAATCCTTGTAGGAGAGAAAAGGGCTCCATCATTTCTTCTCCATTCAAACCTACAGGAGGAAGACAGCGAGGAAGACAGCAGTGATGTGAGAAGCTTCTGCATAGCAGTCACCTTCTCTTTATTTCTGCTCTCCTTTCTTTCTGGGTAATGAATCGGGGTGTCGTTAGCTGCCTGCCTCGTGTTCATCACTGTCAGCACTGGCAGGGTAACAGATAACGGCAGAGATTCAAGGCCACCCAGGGAATGAAGCCTGACAGGACCTCATTCATCACTCCCCTTTTAGGGGGTCTCTGTGGTTGCACCAGCTTCGAGGCTATAATCGAAGCTCACCAGGTCGCGTGGGGGCCGGGCACAACTGCTCCGCCAAGAAGCAACTTGAGCTGTCAAATCTACTTTGTAAATGAACTGTTTTCCTAGAGACAGTGTGTTTATAATTGTCATCCTCCATGTAGCCCCTCAGTATCCAAGATCTGCTCTCTATGTGGTCCCTTCTTGTTTCTTTCACACACATCCAACTTCTATCGTAGAGAGAAAAAGACTTGCCAGAAAAACGTGTTCCTTTGACCTTGGACATATCTAAACACGCTTTAAATCTGAGGTTTGTGTTTTTGCCTTAAAGTGTTGGAGTTTAATTTTCTTGGCCCAGTTAGGAACTGTCTGACTTGGGAGTTGTCTCATCTTGTTCTTTATCCTGGATGGGTCCATTTTTGTGGGCCACCTCTATCCATCTAGGTCAGTGGCTCCTGGGTCCACTTCTCAGTTCCTCAAGTGCACTGATGAACTGCATGTCCATTCTGTATTTGGACAGGCCACAGACATCTCTGGCTAGTTCACATGCTAAGTAGGAGGCATCATCCTTACACCAAATTTGTTCCTCATCTATGTTCTCGGTCTCAACAAGTGCACTGCAGGAAGAGAAGAGGATTCTTTACAACTCGTCAGCCTTCTCGAACTTGAGTCAAAGCTGAATTCTGTTGCAACCAACTTTTAAATGTCTCCAGTGATGATTCCTCCCCTCCCAAAAAGTCCTTGAGTTTTTCCCACGCTTCCTAAATGCTTGCCCTCTCCTTACCATATGGAATTGTTCTCAAGGTTCATCAGTGATACCCCATTGGCTGATGGGAGTTCTCCCAAAACCTCCCTTCAGCATTCCAGGTCTTCATAATTTGGTCACTTTCATCTCCTGGACTCTCTTGCCTTGAACTTTATAGTTGACAATATCAAATTCTCTGCTTGTCATAGAGCGTGCCACTTCCTTTGATATCTCTGTACCTCTTCATATTGTTCTGTCTTTTACGAATATTCTCCTAACTCATGCCCACTTTGCAAGTCCTATTCTGTATTTGCCACAGTGCAGAACCTCATCAGACTCCCAGTGACTTGCTTTAGGTTACCAGACTATGATTTATGCCCATTTCCCATGATAATTCAAGTGACACTTATTGAAGACCTCCAGGTGCCAGGTACCAGTTTGGTTTCTCTATAGACTGGTATTGAATCTTCAAACTGGACCATAAGGTCAGTATCACCCAAATGAAACTGAGATGCAGAGTAGTAAGTCATGTTGAAAGCGATGCAACTTGCGATGGGTGGGAGCAAGCTTCCATTTTAAGTATTTGTGACTCCAAACCATTGCTCTATTTGATAAATTAAAAATGATTGAGTTAGTGGATGAGTGCCATAGCATTTGTGTGGCAGCCAGAGGACAACCTGAAGCAGTCCTTTCATCCTTTCCACCGTCAGTGACTTCCAGGGATCAAGCTCAGGTAATGAGACTGGGTGGCAAGCACCTTTACCTGCTGAGTGTCTCGCTGGCTTGTCGGTTCATTCAGAGCATGTCTGCTGATGTCTTCAGAGGAAACACTGGGTATTTTTTGCTTCTTCTTCTTCTTCTTCTTCTTCTTCTTCTTCTTCTTCTTCTTCTTCTTCTTCTTCTTCTTCTTCTT
>JANHMN010000001.1:96303814-96315778 GCA_030674055.1 Rhabdomys pumilio
TTCTTCTTCTTCTTCTTCTTCTTCTTCTTCTTCTTCTTCTTCTTCTTTTTAGTGCTGAACTCAACTTCGTCTATATAGTGGAGATTCAGCAGATAGCTGAGTAAAGCTAGTTGAGATGAGACCAACAAAAGCTTCTATCGGTCTGTACTGCTCCTATATATAGCTCTCATTTTCATACCAGCTTTTCTTTATATATGTATATATGTATATATATATATATACGGCTGTGAAGGGATACCTAAGTATCAAGGTGACTGCTGAGGTAAGTCATGAGACAGAATTATTTTCTAGAATCACAGTGGAAATACGTCACCGGCTGTGTGCATGAGAATGTTTCCAGAAAGGCTTAAGAGAGCAGAGAAGACTCACTCACCATGTGGTGGCATCATACTATAGGTTGGTGTCCCAGACCTGATACAGAGAGGGAGGTTGAGCTGGTGGCCAGCATGCATCACTGCCTGCTTCCTGACTGTATACAACTGCCTGCTTGCCATTCCTTCCCTGTCATGGTGGACTGTACCCTTTAAAGTGTGAGTAGAGGGAAATCTTCTCTTCTTTAAGGTGCTGGGCTTTTGTCAAGGCAGTGAGAAAAATAACTGAGAGTGAACCCACGGTCTCCACTTTCCCTACTGGCTTGGAATGATTGACAGTGACAGAACACCAAACAAAGAGAGAGGGAGGAGGGGGAAGGGAGGGGGAGAGGGAGAAGAGAGAGAGGCAGAGGGAGAGAAGGGAGATGGAGGGGAAGGGGAGAGGGGGAGGGGGAGGGGAGAGGGGAAGGGGAGAGGGGGAGGGAGAGGGAGACGAAGAGGGAGAGGGGGAGAGGGAGAGGGAGAGGGAGAGAGATATTACAGCCTCAAGTCTTTCGCCGGTTATTATGTATTTTCTCCATCCCAATTTTTCTAAGAAAACTCTGAGATCTCCACCCTCCCTCTCTTCTCTTTATTCAGACTGGCTATTCACATTTTTTTTTTAACATACCATGGTTACTGTCCCTGCTCTCTGATTTCACCCACATTCTTTCCAGGGCCCGAAGTGACCTTGTTGGCTGCTATACCCAGCACAACCCGTATATCTCTCAAGGACAGACTGGAGTTCCATCTTCTCCACAGATTATTCCCTGTAGCTCTATTCTTCTTGGTCTGGCCAAATGGAATGTTGAATCGCCCTCACATTTTGGTTCTGGTTACATAACTCTATTGCATCGCACTGTGCTATTTTGCATCCTGTAATTACATCAGCATCCAACTTTTATTCCCAAGAACATTGCAAACCCTTTGACCAGAGGGCCTGTGCTATATATTTCTTTTATTTTCCACACAGGGCCTAGCACAATTCTGGGTGGGCACTCAATAAATATTTACTGAATTAAATTGAATATGGCACAGACTACATCTAAAGCTTTGAAAAATTCCTTTTCATAAATTATATGGATCTTGACAAGAGGATTATTGGAGGGAGCCACTTGAATATATTCATTCTGGGCGAGTACACGTGAGATTTGCAGGGTCATAATGCAGGTTCTTGGACAAAGAAATGGCTAAGCTGGGATTTGCAGGCAGCCTGGGAGGAGGAAGGTGTCTGGATGAGGGAGGACTGAGTTGTGGCTGCAGCCACAGCAGGGACTGAGATTCATAAGCTAGAGACGTGCTGCCTCAGAAAAGAGTCTGTAGAGAACTTTTGCTTTGTAAAGTTATAAACAAGTTAAATAATTTGACAATTGGGTTCTCATGAGTCAGGAGGTTTCCCGGAATAAACTCCTGCTAGCTCAGCAAAAATGGCTGTTTTTAATAATTTCTGCACAGGTAGAATGTAACGTTTTACGAGTTTTATTCATAAAAATGCCTATTTCTTTATACTGTTCCCCTTTCCCAGGCCTTTCTGTCTCTTTCCAGGTTTATGTCTCTTACACATACATCAACAGACCTGCAAACTCTCTCCTTCAGTATTTCCTAAGTATTTGGAAATCATTGCAAATCACCTCTAACAAGTAGACTCTTGAAGATGCAGTGATTTCTCTTACCCTTGTCTTGGATTTACTGTTTGGGTCTACGAAGGATGTTGTGTCTCGAACTTGACTCATTATGAATGACATTGGCTTAAACGTACATTTGAATGAGAGATGACATTGCATTAAATGACCCTCAGTGGTTAGCACAGTTCTGGGAAAATTTCAGTAATCTTTGTGATTTTTTTTTTTTCAAAACTGAGTATTTTCTGTCATTTGTTTTTATGTTGGAACCTCTGGATTACTCCAGAAACGCATTCCTAAAAGGTTGTAAGAAGTTAGAAACCTTATATTCCGAAAAACTATCCTGATCATATCTTTGCTACAAGTCACATGACACCTCCATCCATTTGATTGCAGTGAAAACTCCTTTAAGTCTCTGGGATAAAATAGATACTCATTTCACTAGGAAATAGTTTCTGGTATGTCATAAGTGATATCTAATATTGCAAAGTGTGTTTTCTACCAGGAAGTATTTTCCTCTCTTCTTTTCCTCCTCCTCACTGCTTGATCTGAAGCAGTGAATGGCTTTCACTTGAAAGCTGCTCTCTTGCCAATGAGGAAACACTTTTACAGGAACAGACAGACACTGTCAGCTGGCTGACCCATCTCAGACCCAGGCACTTCAGCCCACAGCTCAGCATGACCACAGGACAAGGTTATGGCCCACAATGTAAACAGAGGGAGATGAGTGAAGCTTTCTTTGTAAGCCAAAAGAGGACAGATGTGGCCAACCAGGCTGCTGGCTTTCCTTTCTTCTCTCCCTCCCTTCCTCCTTCCTCCCACTTCTCTCTCTTTCCCTCTCTTCCTCCTTCTCTCCTCTCTCTCTCTCTCTCTCTCTCTCTCTCTTGAGTCTTACATAATCTAGGATGATCTCAGAGCCTCAAAACAGCTATGCTGCAAGGTTGACCTTGATCATCTGGTCTTGGCTCCTTCTGAATCCTAGGATTATAGGCATATGAAAACAAAACTGTTTTTATGGAGTGTTGGGGATTGAATCCAGAGACTTGTGCAAGCTAGACAAGCACTTTACAATGAAGCAACATTCCCTAGATCTCCCTTGACATTCCATCCTTTCTTCTTGGGATGTGGAGGTATGGGGTTAGAAAAGCGATGTCCATCTGGTAGTGATCATGGGGCTAAAAGTGTGAAGAAAGACGAGTATGTGCTAAAGACAGTGAGCTCCAAAAGATAGAGAGGCTGGGTGCCAGCTGAGGCACTGTGGCAGATCTGCACCTCCTACCCTTGGGTAAGGTCTGAGTAAAACCTAGCCCTTCATTGTGCAATCATTATTTTTCATGTTTCTGTCAGGATCATCCCAGCTCAGACCTAACTGATCTCGGGGGTCTTTGCCTCATTGTGGTTACAGGAAAAGCCAGTGATTCTCCCTGAGCTTCTGGAAGGAACACATCCCCACTTGCAAACGTGTAGGGGAATGACTGTGTTGTTTCAAGACACCAGGAATGTGGCAAGTCTTCCTGAGCAACGGGAAACCAATCCTTGGTTTCCTTGTTTACTCGCTAAGCTATTTCTCTTACTTAGCTTCCTCCACACCTCCTGGCTCCCCTAACTTCCACCAAGGGACTTAGTAGTCTTATTAATCCCTGGAATTTTAGACAATAAAATAGGGATAGTCACTTACTAAGTTCCTGTTCCTTGGTGTCATTGCTCTCGGGTGTCTAGTAAATATATTCAATGCCACACGGAGGATGGTGCTGTTGAGCCCACTCGGGCAAGCCAGACAAGCACTTTACACTGAAGCAACAGTCCCTAGATCCTCCTTGGCATTTCCCCAGTCCTTTCTTCTTAGGCTGTGGAGGTGGGCCCTCCTTGACTGCCTTGACCCTGGCTTAGTGTGGAAACCTCTGGGTTCTCCACAGTGTAGTGAAAGTGCTCACACCATTCCGTCTCTCAGCTAGAAAAAAGCTGATCTTTCTATCATACCATCTCTGGCTTCCCACGGCAGCCCCTCTCTAAGGGGCCATACTGTTCCCTAGCCAATGGAGTCTGCACTAGAATTCTGCTCTAGGTCCCTATCAGAAACTGGGACATTCTGTTTGAGTGTGTTTCTTTCTTCTTTGTCTTTGCTTCTCTTCCTGTAACAGATTCCCTCTCCATCTTGTCTCCCCTTTTCCCTTCTTTCCTTTCTTCCTCCTTGCCCCTCATTGGTCATGGAGTATTCTCCTGGTGATCTCTCCTCTCCTGGTCTGTGAAGTGTAGTTGATGTCACTGCTGTGATTTTGCTTGTGGGTTGGAGGCCGTGTTATTGAGGTCACTTTGGCTATAGGGTAGGGTTCCACACCTGGTAATGATGTGAATGAAATGATATTGAGTCAACGCTATTCTCTCCTGGACTTCTGAACTCTTCCCTCAAGAGTATGTTACCTGTACTATAGAATCCATAAAGAGCTAGCCATGGGTGGCAGGAGGGGTAAGTAGATGAGATGCCCCAGAAGCTGATCATCGAGTCAGATAGGAAACTTGGAAGCAGCTGTGTGGGGAGCCGACAGAAGGCGGCTATCATCCTTGCAGCCATCTTGAGCCATATACCCTGATAAGAAACTTGATTACAATAGCCTACAACAGCTGAGCATACTCTGATAACATCTTGTTTTAGATACCCAGGATCTTCCCTTGGGTGTGTGAGACTTAAAGGTGTGATTTAGAGCCGAGACTTAAGGGTGTGACTTAAGGGTGTGACTTAGAGGCGTGGCTTAGAAGTGAGACATATAAAAAGTGAGAGGCAGACAGAAGAAGGCATTAGACACAGACACTTGGATTAGGCACTTGGCACTTGGAGGAAGAACTTGGATTAGACATTAGACACTTAGCACTTGGAGAAAGAACTTGGAACTTGGAGGCATTAGGGACTAGGAACTAGTGACTTGGAACTAGGGACTTGAAGAGAAGAAGAGAGACCGAAGAATAAACGGAATTGAATCACACTGTCTGGTCTCCATTCTTCTCGTCCGTCCTCACTCTCTCTCTTGCTGAACCCTGACCCACAGACCGGAGCTGCTTGGGGCAGTGAAGGCTCTAACAGTTTAGCCCCCACAGCTTTTGGCAGTGCAGGTTCCAATATTGATAGAGCAGCCCGAGACATTTTTGGTGCCCAACGTAGGGCAGCTTGGGGTCGCAAGACAGCTGGTTCCAAATCATCTCCTCATTCAATCCCTGGTACTGCATAAAAACTAAGTAAGCTGTCTTTGGGAGAGCTTGGCAAATAAGACAGTTTCATCTCACAGAGTGAATGAATAGTCTTTTTAGAATATTCCCATAGCCTTTGCACTCCTGTCTTTGTGTGCATGTGTGTGCATGTGTGTGTGTGTGTGTGTGTGTGTGTGTGTGTGTGTGTTTGAGTATTTTGTAGAGATGTAGCCTATATGCTAGATGTGAAATTTCCAGCTTGCTCGAGGTCATTTGTCTTTGGTATGTAAGTAGAATTTCCTGTAAACCCTCATTCCTGTGCAATTTCTGTCAGCATTTCTTCCGTCATTTCTGGACATCCAGGGAAGTAGCAGGCTTTGGTACTGGGTGCTGACAGAGCTTCTAGTGTAACTCTGATTTTGATCTTCAGACTGCATTTTCCCCTTTAAGATGCAACCTCTTTCCCTTCAGTATGCTTTCGTGCTACATCTATGATTACCCAGTGTTTCCTCTTGCAGACTCAGTAATTTATAACACTGTGTCCTGTACAATGATATACTAAAGATTTGGGGGTCAGCAGTAGGGCTGGCCTGGAGAGCAATAGGTTCTGTGTTCATTACTTTTACCGAAAGTCTGTTTGTCTTGTCTCTATGTCGGACATGTTTGCCTTACGAGCTCCTGGTCCTCCCTTCTATGTAAACACTAGGCTTCTGCTATTCTTGTTTCCACGTCTCTCATGAACTCTACACCCAGATGATGATTCCTGCGGTCTTCTGAGTCACAGACCTCTAGCTCTGTCTTTGATGGTATCTGGCTCTAAATTTATTATCAAACATATCTGTTTAGTTGTGTTTCGAGATAAAGATGACATTTTCTCCTGTTACTAATGCAGTAACTTTTTCTCATTTACCAGGAATGGGGTGGCAAATAATAACTACTCACGAAAACTAAAAATAATGTTTTCATTTTGTATGCTTATATGTTGGTATTGGAGGTGATTAGGCTTTCTTTTAGAGTGCTTTTATTTTCAGTTTTTTTTCCCCCTATAATGACCAAGTATTAGTTTGCTCTCAAGTAAAGTACACCACATTGGAAAAAAAATGAACAAAAGGAAAATTATTGAACCTCATCAATATTTATGTACTGGTAGTTTATGTTTTTGAAATATTAACGTATGTATTAGATTTAGAATTCAAGCTCCTAAGGGCATGGAAGATTTAGTAAGTTCTTGAAGGACCCGAGGCAGTGTGGCTCATGGTAAGTGTGGAATAATGTCTACTTGATTCACTTTCTTTAGCTGACATATTGGCACTGTTTCAAGACATTAAACTATTTTATGGGGCAACTTGATGGGTACAAGTTATTGCCCCATTATCAGTGTAAGACACAAAATAAAATAGCCGCAAGTTGGGCCCGTGGGAATAAGACCTGTAAAGTCAGAATAACTTAGAAGAGACAGAAGTAAGGAGGTAGAAACAGATGCCAAGATATTGAAGATACACAAATATTGGAGAATGATATAATAAACATGGGCCCATTTTGGACCCATTTTCCTCCGCTTACTTCATCTATTCTGCCATCACTTTGCTAAACCCACAGTTCAGTTTGGGCCAGCTGCTCTAGTGACAAAGCTTTAAATAAGGAAGGAGAAATAACCGAGAAAAACGATGGAGTCATCTTTTACCATAATATATTTTCATGGTGCCTAACAGTTCCCCATTTAATCAGGAGATTGGCAGGACAGGGAACAAGTTGGTAATTTGCAGTTGGGATGTAATAAAAATGTTATAATTCATGGATGAGACATCCTGACTACATTATGTATTATGAGTTTAACTTGACTTATAAGTCTTTCTGGAATTTAAACTGTCATATCCGACCATATGCGTTGACTTTTATAGTGATTTAATGAGTTGTTTGGTGAAAATAAATGTTGACAAAGTTATGAAATTTTCTGACTCTATTCTTTTTTTTCTCCTTCTTGTTCCTTTTGGATACACAGCTGGTTGTCTCACAGTAACTCAAGGGTTCCCCTTCCCACATTAACTATGGCTTTCCATAGTCTTTTCATGGTCTTTCCACAGAGAGTGCTCATTTCTTACACTTGGCCTTTGTAGATAGACCATAATAAAAAGAGCCCAATGACAACATATGGGTCAATCTCCCATGGCATCGATATAATATCATAAACCCTGGAAATGTGTTCTCCAAAGCTCTCCCATGTGAGGCTTCAGTTGATGCACCTGAGAGGTATTTCATCTTCAGGATGTCCACTCAGACTATCCAGAAAGGCTGTAGCAATTCAGATGGATGGTCTTGGTGGCTGTTTGCATTAATTGTCAGATTGTAAGAATCTAGGATCACCTGGGAGAGATAGCCTCTGAGCATACCTGTGAGAGATTGTCTAGATTAAGGTCAACTCTGAGCATGAGAGTGGGGGTTATATTGATTACTTTAATGGATGTGGGAAGGCCCGTCTTATTTGTGAGTGGGACTATTCCCTGAACAGGGAGCCTGAATTATATAAAATGGAGAAAGTGGGCTGAGCATTCTCTCATCCCGCTCTGTTTTTCCTGACTATGGATGCAACTGACCAGCTGCTTTGAGCTCCTGCCACCTTGACTTCTGCACTATGGTGGACTGGACCTGAAGTGTGAAATAGGACCTCCTTTCCCCTTAAGTGGCTTTCATAAGAGTGTGCTATCACAGCAACAGAAAAAAGACAAAGACGGTCAGGAGGTGGGTTTCAGGGGTGAATAATTATTTTTAAGAAGCAGCGCAGTTCCTGCAGAAGCTTATAGGAGCTCGAGTTCCTATGATTGATGCCATAGAAATAAAAATAAAAAGAGGAAATAATGCCAAATTGTAGTAGTCACAGAGTAAAGAATCTTGTCAGTTGAGCCGTAATTTGAGCAGACACACATTTTACACTCATTAAGAAAAGTAAGGAACAACTAATTGGCTTATTATGTATTCTCTAATTGGCTCATCTCACTTTCAGTCATGGGATAAAGGAATAGACAGAAGACTAGTCTTGGTGGATTTGGCAAGACCAGAGAGACCTCATGGGATTTCCTTACATGATTAAAATGGTTATATGCACCACCACTTAGTGAACGTCACAAGGGAAGAACTCACATTCTATGAGAAGCTGCCTATTCTGGCTGTGTAATCAGTGGAACAATAGTACCAAAACTCGCCAGAATAAAGTGATCCGACTTGTAGGAGGGCTGACCTCCTCACAGTCTTTACCTCACAGGAGTGACGACATACTTCTGACCCATGAGTTTTAGCCCAGGTACCCCTGTTATCTGTCACTGTACAGGGAAAGGGAAATTCACTGGTAATTGCCTAGAATTTGAACCAAATGGCACCTCTCCCCAATATACTAATTGCCTTGACTATGCTTTTCACTTTTGGAATATGGACCAGATTATGCCATAGAAGCTATCAAAGAAAGAAATGTTCAGAAGTGTTTCCGAGACAATCCGCAGTGGTATGTGTTAGTGATGTTCCCCATTGCTGTGACAAAATGCCTGGTGGGAGCAGATGTGGAGGAAGAGTGTTGCCTCTGGTCCGAGGTCGCAGGGGTTCATGGGGGAGTGTGTGGTGGCCGGAGTGTGAGGTTGCTGTCACATTGCAGCCCGGGCAGAAAGCTGAGTGAGATGAATTTGGGCTTGCTGTTCCCTATCTCCTTTTTCTTCGGTCTCAGACCTGAGCACATTGAACGGTGCTGCCGATATCCAGGGTGGGTCTTCCTATCTCAGATAAATTTTTCTGGAAACTTCCTCACAGACACACCCAGAGAGATTAGTCTCAGAGATGGTTGTAAATCCACCAAATTGACAAGCAAGATCAACTGTAATCTGCTGGCGATATACAGCCCAGAGACATTCCATACAGATCTTCTCACTCTTGTATTTCTTTGAGAATTCACTATGCAGTTAGTTCACATACTGAATAGATGGTTTGTTATTAAATGGTGTTTAGCTTTTCCAAGTTTTTATGTTTTCTACCTAAACTCCCTGTTTGATGCGTACTTGGCAAGGGTTTTTCCTCCCATTCCGTAGCCCATCTCTTCACTCTGGTGATTGAATCCTTTGTTATGCAGAATTTTTTTTTGGGGGAGGGGGCAGGGTTTCTCTGTGTAATCCTGGCTGCTTTAAACAAAACAAAACAACCAAAAGACAAAAAACCAGAATCTTTCTCTATGGACCTGGCTGTCCTGGAGCTTAGTAGACCAGACTAAGCTCCACCCTGTAGAGACAGATCCTCCAGTCTCTGCCTTCAGAGTGCTGGAATTAAAGGCTTGCACTACGCCCAGCCTGCAGAGACCTTTTTACTCATCTAAATCCATTTGTCATCTCTTGAGACTATTTCCTGTACAGTACAGTTCCTTTCAGAACCCTTTTCTCTTGGAAGTTTCCCTTTCAATTTCCTCCAGGAGTTTCAAGCGCCATATTAGGGCCTCTTTATCTATTTTGATTTGGCTTTCGTGTAGGCTGAGACTTACGGGTCCATTCTCACTCATCACATGTGGAAGTCCAGTTTTCCCAGTGTCTTTGTTAAAATGGCTGACTCATCTCCTAAGCATGCTTTGGACAGCTTTGACAAAACTTAGGTGGTTGTACCCCTGAGAGTTTAATTCTGAGCTTGATAGTCTATTCTGCCGGTCTACACGTCTGTTTCTGTGCAGGACCATGATTTTTGCTACTATGGTTCTGTAGTGCAGTTTGAGATTGACTATTGTGATGCCTCAGGCTTGGTCTTTTTGCTCAGGATGATGTTGTCTTTTGTGCTTCCATGTGAAGTTTCACATTTTTTTTCTAGCTCTGTGATGAATGTCACTGGTATTTTGATGGGGAGTGCATTAAGTCTATAGGTTGCTTTTGATAACAAAGTCATATTTAGGCTATTAATTATGCAAGTTCATGAACATAGGAGTCTTTCCATCTTTGTCTTCTTCAACCTCTTTCTCTAGTGTCTTACACTGCCACTGAAGAGGTCTTCTACCTCCACGATTGTCCTATTCCATGTCATGATAGCTCTTTAAGGTAACTGTGAAGGGCATTTCCCCTGGTTTCTTTCTCTGTGTACATTCATTATTGGCATAAAGAAAACTATAAATTTTATGTGTTGATTTTGCATTCGGAATTTAGCTGAAAGTGTTTATCAGGTCTAAGAGTTTTTGGTGGTATCTTTGAGGTCTTTTAAGTATAGGGTTAAGCCATCTGAAAATCAAAATAATTTATTCTCTTTATTTTAAAAAATGAATTATTTCCTAATTTTAGCTTATTAGTATTGTCTATATGCAGTTCACATGTCAGGGCTTGTGTATATGGGCTCTAAGGATTGGACTCAAGTCACCAGGCATGTGTGTTAAGCACCTTTACCTACTGAGTCATCTCACTGGCTCAGATAATCTACTTTCATCTTCTTTTATTAAAATTTACATTCCTTTGTCTTAGTTTGGGTTTTATTGGGTTTGTTGGGTGAAGAGACACCATGACCACAGCAACTCTTCTTATAAAGAAAAACATTTAATTGGGTTATAGGTCAGAGCTTTAGTTCATTATCATCATGGCAGTCAGGCAGACATCATACTGGAGAGGCAGCTGAGAGTTGGATCAGCACGCAGCAGGAAGTGACAGTGAGACACTGGTCAAGATTGAGCTTTGGAGATCCCCTCATGACACATTTCCTCCACCAAAGTCACACCTACTCCAATAAGCCTACACTTCCTAATAGTGCCACTCCCTATGGGCCTATGGGGGCTCTTTTTATTCAACCCCACCCACCCATTTTTTGGTATTATTGCTCTAACAAAAACTTCAAGCAATATATATATATATATATATATATATATATATATATATATATATATAATGAGACAGCATTTATCACATTACTGAAAGTTTTCTGGTAAATTGACTTAATTTGGAGGATGTGGGAAAGGGAAACCCTTATTTAGCTCTGATGGGAATATGACTTTGTAGAACTACTGTAAAAATAATTATGGAATCTTCCTCAGAAAACTAAAAATAGAATTAGTATAATGTCCAGCTATTCCACTCTTGAGAATTTAGTGGAGGACTCTCTCTCCTTATGCACTTATGAGCTTATCCCAGTCGCCTACCGTCTCCTCCACATCCTTGGCTCAGCAGCACCAGGCCTGCTGTTCTCTACACTTGTCTCTCTGGATTTGCCCTCGCCCGGGGGCTCTGGCAGGCTGAACTGAGGCTCCCTGACCCATGGATGTTCCATGATTTCAGGCCCTTGGGGCAGCTCATCTTTTAATAACAGGCTGCTCTAAGGATGACTCCAGGTTGTTGTCCTCTGTGTCATATGGCTTGCCAAAATGGGATTTCTCTTTGCCTCTAAGTTGCCTTCCAGGGGGAATGCTTGTCTCAGAGCACCTGAAACTGTATTTGTGATGGCTGAGGGCTTGTCCTGAGGATTAAGGAAAGGCCAGGGAACAGTTTAATTGACCCTGTGTTTGACTGGGTCACACAGAAACAGCCTCAAGCCTGTCATCTTACCTAGAAGTCAAACTGGCCTTGTGTTATTAAAATACAAATTAATTTTGCTATTGTTCTACTAAGGTCCATCCGGTGGCATCCAATCTTACTTATAGTAAAATTTCTGTTGCTTCCTTAGTCTAAAACAAGATACAGTGATAAACTAAGGGCTGTGGTCCAAAGTCCCAAGAGGTTGGCCCCTTACCTTTGTACCTCCTTTCTATTCTTTTTATTCTATTCTATTCTATT
Organism: Rhabdomys pumilio; assembly: GCA_030674055.1. Lineage (NCBI taxonomy): Eukaryota > Metazoa > Chordata > Mammalia > Rodentia > Muridae > Rhabdomys > Rhabdomys pumilio. The sequence continues at coordinate 96,315,737 of JANHMN010000001.1, forward strand.
CTATTCTATTCTATTCTATTCTATTCTATTCTATTCTATTCT
>JANHMN010000001.1:96315788-96329174 GCA_030674055.1 Rhabdomys pumilio
CTATTCTATTCTATTCTATTCTATTCTATTCTATTCTATTCTATTCTTTAATTTACTTTACATCTCGATCACACCTTCCCCTCCCTCTCAAAGGACCCTTTGTTTCTGTGCCACCGAACTGGCTTCCTAATCATCCTCTGACCACATGCAGGGCTTTCTGCCCTCATGACCTCTTTTCTGCTGTTTTTTTCTGCTGTAATGTTGTCCCCTAATTATCAACAGGGCTCAGTTCCTTCACAAACTCTGCTCAAAAGGTCCCTAATCAAAGAAATCTTCCACAGCCACGGTAGATATATAAAAGGCTGTATTTATGACTTCCTCTACATCCCTTCCATTCCCTTATAGATTTCTTCATAGATGCTATCATCATTGGGCATTTCCCGTACCTCTCTCTCCTGATCTGCTTCTTGTCAGGTTCCCCTTGCCCCAAGAATATATATAGGGTAAAACCCTCCTGCCTTTTTGCTAACTTGTCATGACAAGATGAATTTTCTCCCTCTCCACCCATTTTCTTTTTTCTTGAATAATTTGAGACTATAACTGGTTGTCCTGGGATTCAGTATCTTCGCCCTCAGCCTCCTGCATGCTGGGATCACAAATGTGTGTCACCAAGCCCACTTTAGGTGGCGTTTTCTAAGTTCTCACTGTAAGGTGTCAGTCACAATGTGACATTGACATTCTTCTTATCAAAGGTGGAGTGTGCCTTGTCATCCCCCTCTTTGGTCCTCATCCTGGCAGGTTAGTGACTATTGCAAAGAGATTTGGAAGAATAAGTCCTAAAAGGCTATGTGACTTATAGATAGTCCTCTTGACACCATCTGTCTTGGAACCCAGCTGGCATGCTGTGAAAAAAACCCAGGCTACCCCAGGAGGCTGTTTAGCTGCTGCAGTTGAGGTCTTCAAGGACAGCTAGATCACCTGTCAAATGTGTGAGGAAGCCTTTGGGATGACTGCAGACTGCTGTTGCTGTCTGGTTGGAGCCATGTCAGATACTCTGGAGTTCAGGTAACCCTAGAAGTCAGACTGCAGAACCACAAGGCATAATAGTCAAAACTTCCCCCTGCCCCCAGCGTCTTAGAATCTTTTTCCCCACAGTGTTAAGAATAGAACCTGAGACACCAAGTTACATCTATATGTCTTGATTGTTATTTTTTGAACCACTACATTTTGGGATTTTTATTTAGCATCAGCAGATACTCAGAGGACTGCTATGTTCCCTAGAGCCTAGGATAATTCCTAGAACATACTTCTTCGGTAAACATTGTTGAGCACAAATGTTGCTCTGCTCTGGAGGTAAAAGCATGTTTTTTTTTTTCTTTCAATTTTTTTCCCCTATGTGAATATGTAAATCTTTAACTTATTATGTAGATTATGTAACTTGTTTGTTCACTCCACAGCTCTGCATAAGTGGAAACTTCATGGTAACCATTCCTTTGATGTTTCTGAGTATGCACACGTGACAGGAGACTGTCCACAAGGCCTGAGTAAAGAACTAAGTTTAAGATATGAGTCGCCAGGTGTGGTGGTGCATGGAAGCGGAGGCAGGAGGGTCAGGAGGTCAAAGTCATTAACAGTCATCAAGGTCATCCTCTGCTGGGCTGCACAGCTGAGTTCCCGGGCACCTTGGGTCATAGGAGACTGTGTTCATCATTTTTTTCTTTGGTCACAAATGCTCAACAAAAGCAAGTTGAGGAAAAGAGACTTTATTTAGGTTTATGGGTCAAAGGGACACAGTCTATTGTGGCAGGAAAGTCTCAGTGGGAGGAACGGGTAGATGGTTCGTCATGTTGCTTCTGCAATCAGGAAGCAGTGGAGTGTGATCATTGTTGGTGCTCAGCTTACTGTTTTCTCCTTTGTATCCAAGTCAGGAACCCATCCCCTGGAGCAGCACCACCCATGCCCTGGTGTTTCTTCTCACCTCAATTAACCTGCTCTAGATATTCACTCATGCACATGTGCCCAGGGTCTTATTTCTGTGCTTATTCTAGGTCTGATCAAGCTGATGGTTGAGATCGCAGGGTCTTTGTTACAAAATAATACACAAACAAGGTGGGAGTTAACCATTTGTGGTTTTTATTTGGTCATTTTCATATACACAAACATCTTCAACAGAGATTGAACCAGACAATTCTTTGGCATGGACAAGGCTGAGGCCCTGGTGCACCCTATTCACCGCTTTCATTTTCGCTACATTTTCCCCAGGCATAACTGCTAATCATTCCTGATGGACATTGATAGACCTGTTCTAGCTTAGACTCTGGGTTTTACTATCACCACAGCAGACTTTCAGATAAAGAAAGCAATGCAAAGCCCCCATCAAAGAAAAGAGAGAGAAAAAGAAACCAGTTTTCAATGTCACCCTGACCTACATGAAGTGAAATCGCTTTAAAATGGGCTTTCTTTCTCTCAGTTGAAAAGGCTTTTTACAACTGGGGTTGTGTTGTTAGCCACCTCTGCTAGCTGATGTCAAAACAATGGGGAGTTTTAGGGCAGAACCCTCAAAAATTGTCACCTGTCTTCCAACTTTCAAACTCAACCAACTCTATTTGGTTAATTGGCTTTAGATGTGAAAGAGTCAAACATCTGTCTCGGGTCTTGGGATAGTTTCAAAGAGATGAGGGAATGACATATCTTTATGCTTTGATCTAGAGTGGCTTGTCTTTTTGCCAGCCATCTATATTCTGACAGGCAGCCTTGGGGTACCTGCTTGACTGTCAAAGCATTAAACTCAAGTCTGGTAGAGATGTTCGGTGTAAGGCTGGGATGACTGTGGTTTCTTGGCTTTGAAAACATGCTGGAGCCCTGTAGGAAATGGTCGTTCATCTTAGTTATTGTCCTGAGATGTCTAAATCGCCCATCTGTGCTGGCTCTGAAAGGGACTCTGAGAGCTGAATGACATTGCTGGGTAGGTGAGCCACTTTGTAACCAACACCTTTCCATTTCCCACCATTCTTTGGACCACAGCCTCAGGGAGAGGAGAGACCTCTGTGGGTGAGGGTTCTGTCTATGCTCTGTGCCCCATAGTCTCTAATCTTCATCAGTTTTTGCTGTTTCCAGGGGATGGGAATAAGTTTGCAAATCAGCATGGTAATTTAGGACACATTAGGAATTTGGAATGCGTTAGAGGCAGAGGTTGAATATAGAAGCCAGAATTTAAGATGTGGAGGCCACAGACTGTACAGCAATGGCACTGGGTTTCTCCTACTCATCAGAGCTAAGACCTACTATGTGCTTCCAGGTGGAGCAGAGCCAATTGCTTCTTCTCAAGCCATGTACTGATTAATTAAAACACTCTCTGAAAGTCAGGGGATAGCGTTTCCTAGGTGTGTTAGTTACATCTCTCATCATTGTGACCGAATACCAGACAAGAAGCAACTTAAAGAGGAAGGGCCCCTATTGTCTTACACCTTGAGGGGTGCAGTCTATCAGGTGGGAAAGTGTGGCACCAGTGTGTGATGCAGTTGGCTACTGTGCACAGTCAGGGAGCAGAAGCATGCTCTCAGCACACGTTCTCTGTTCATCCAGTCCTGCATCCGTTCAGTGGGATGGTGCCACCCACATCCAGGGTGGGCTTCCCTTTGTGCAAACACTCTCACAGATATAACTCAAGGTATATGTGGTGATTCTAACTCTCATCACCTTGACAATGAAGATTAACAATCAGTGATGGGTTATAATGTAGGAAGGGCTATAGGAGATTTCCCAGTCCTACCTGTGAGGGAGAACTTTATCTGTTTCTAGTTTTCATATCATCTTCTGGCTCCCGACACGGAGAACTCGTTTCTGTTGAGTGATTTATTCATTGAAGACTCTGCATACTGATTTCACCCTATGGTAGGCAAATCTTAAGGTTTATTTTAACCAAGTTGTTTTCTGATACAAAACTGATAACAAGGGGCATGGAAAGAGCCCTTGCTGAATTGTCTCTCTGCACTTAGTTTCTACTCCCAAATTTAAACACTTTCTGTTTCTGTCTCATATTAACTTTAAATTCTTCAAAAAACCTATTTACACTTTATAAAAAAAACTTTGCCTTTTAGACATTATTTGTTGACTTACCAACTCTAAATGATACATTTCAGGCTGAAGGGATGGCTTAGGGGCTAAAGTGGTTTTTATTTCGCCTCTATTTTGTTGAGAACTGAGTTCTGCCTTCTAGCAGCCACGTAGAAACTGGGTATAATAGTGTATACTTCTATTTCTAGGACTTGGAGAGTGGAGACATGTATTCTGGGAGTTCTATGGCTAGCCAGTCTAGCTGATATTGTGAGCTGCAGGTTCAGTGGGAGACCCTGTCTCAAAAAAATAAAGAATGATGAAGGAAGACACCCCGAGATAGTCTCAGGCCTCAACACCCCAAATGAATGAATACACACACACACACACACACACACACACACACACACACACACACACAAACACACCATGAAGAAGAAAAGAAAAAGATAAGAAAGGAAAGATATACATCAGTCTTCTTAATTGTTCATTTTCTCACCCTCTATAACACACATGATTATTTCCTAGCATTTACAGCACAAACATCAGAATTTTGAGGGTAAGTCAGTGTTTACTATCTTTGTTGCTATAACGATGTAAACTTGATGTGGGCATGCATTGTTTACTTTCCTGAATACATTTCCCCCTTAGAGTTAATAATTATTTTCCCTTTTGCTTCACTTTGTGCATAATTTTTTTTTTAGCACTTTAGTCTGAAACCGTAATTTGTGAATATAATAAAATGCACATTCATTCTGAAGTGAAATGATGCAACTTCTGCCTACTATAAAAATAAGTAAGATGTATTCGTTGTGCTTTTGGGGGAGGCTTCCTGCTTTTCGCTAGACTGTGTGCTTGCTAGGAGGACCACACAGCTGTGCCCTGGGTTTCTTTATCTTGAATTTCTTTCACTTATGTTCTGGATTTCCTGTGAGTTGGTTTCCTTGTGCTGTGTAACAAGTCACCCTAGCATTTAGCAGCACAAAAGGACTGATTGTTGCTTTTTCTTACAGTTTCTGTGGGTAGTGAATGCAGGGACATCTCAGATGCATGGCTCTGCTTTAGTTTTCTCCTGAGACTGAAGTCCTCTGAAGCTTGGATTTGGCTGGAGAATCTGCTTCTAAACTCCATATTACTTCACCCCTCCCCCTCCTACCTTTCCCTTCTTCCTCCTTCCTCCTTCTCCCTCCTCCTCTGGTTCCCCCACCCCCACCCTCATTGTCTCTCTTGTTCTGTAGCCCAGACTGGTGTCAAACTCAGTTTGTAAGTGAGGATTGATCCTGAAGTTTGGTTTTTGTGTTCCTGAATGCTGGGATTATGGTGAGCCACCATAATCTGGCTTGTTCTGCTGGGGTGGAACCTAAAGTTTTATGTGTGCCTGGCACATAGTCTCCTACTAAGTGGGCTGCATCCTCAGCCAGGGTTCATTTCTTCGTATTGCGTTTTGGGATAGGTTACCTGGAATGCAATCTTTTTAGAGTCTACATTTGCGTACATGTCCACACTCTCATCTCAGCCCCGAGGGACGACCTCTTCATGGATTCACTTTTCTTGAGGATTTTGAAGGCCTTGCTTCATTGTCATGGTTTCCAGAGTAGCTAGGCAGGTTTAATGCCAGACTGAGTCTCTTTGTCATATGTCTATTTTTTTTTTATTTCTGAACTTTTCGGATCTTTTCTTTTTCTCTTGCATTCTGGAGTTTTATATTTATGATTTCCTCTTTCTATATTTGTGTATTTTTCTGATAAAAAATAAGATCTCTCAAGTTTGAAACCTAAGCTCTTGCATTCTACATTTTTTTTAAATGTATTTAGTGAAATAGAAAAATGTCTTAAATCTTTAAGTGGCCTCTTTCTGGGGTCATATTTGCTCTATATTTAAGTTGTATTGATTCCTGATTTTCTAAGAAATATTTTTTCCATCATTTCCCCCCTATTTTCTAAAAGCCTTTAGAAGTGGTATCTTTCAAAAACATGTATTGAATTTTAAATACCTGATTTTGTGGTTTTAACTTCCTGTGGTACCTAATGAACGCTCCTTCTTTTTGTTTACTCACACTTTGCCCTTCTGTTTTCTTAGAGTGTCTGGTTGAGTTATTCTGAACTATTAGCACATAAGAATGTAGCTAAAAATGTGTTTTAGGGATAAAGCTTGTTAAAACTAGAGCAATAATTTAGAGTAGTTGATTGGAGCTATTTCATTGATGGATATAGTAACACAGCATTTTTCCCCTGAATTCTTCAGACTCTTTGGAGAAAAATTACAAAGTATTTTGCTGTGTGTGTGTGTGTGTGTGTGTGTGTGTGTGTGTGTGTGTATTGAGGGATGATTAACAAACCAGGCTATCTGGACTCTCGAAGCGCGCTAGGGTGAGAGGGAAATAATAAGATCTCATCACATCTTATATGTGACTTCACCAAATCTTTCTGTTTTAAAGAATGTCTTTCAATTCTGCATCCCTGTGTCTGGAGACTGTCGGAGTTTACCTTCTCAGTAAGTTGCTAGTATGGAGAGAGATTGTTGTTCAACTATGACAGCTAAGACAGAGGTCCCAGGGCATGGGTTCGTCCTTCTTGTTGGCTCCTGTTAGGGCAGCATTGACCTTGTAATTTCTGCATGTAGAGGAGCATTTGTTAGAAAGGCAGGTTTTCCGATGTGGTCCTGGAATCTTTGGGGTTTGAAAGGTCAAAATATTTTTTATAGTAGTAATAAGCTACTATTTATCCATCCATTTTATTTTTATGTTCCTATGAGCACACTAGAGCATTTTCCCAAGGCAACATGACCTGTGTTATCACAACAGATTGGACGCGGAAGCACAGATGAGACTCTAGCTGGCTTCTGTTAAAGAAGAGATTTGAAAAAAAATTGTTTATCAAGGCCATTTCTTTTTTCAAGTATTTTCTTTTTGGAGAAAAGAAATTTTTTAAAAAAATATGTTATGTTAGTCTATACTATAATTGTTAGTACTGTTGAAATAAATGATTACATAGGTAATAACAGTAGGCTTTATGGTTAATTGCTGACTGTTATTGCGGGCATTAATTAGCCCTCAAAGGCACGTGTATACAAGGCTCAGCCTTCTTCCTGCAGTGCTGTTAATGAGTGGTGGCCCCTTGGGAGGTGGGGTCTGGTGGCAGGAAGTTAAGTCACTGGGGGTGTGCCATGAAGGGAATATCGGGATCTTGACTCTTCTCCCTCTTTTTGCTTTCTGGCCACTATGAAGTTTTGCTTCACCATGTACTCACAGCCAAGATGGTTTGCCTGGTGTCAGTCCAAAACCATGGGGCCGACTGCCTTTGGAATCTCACATTTTCCTGATAATGTGAGGCACAGTAAATATCTCTTGTCATTATCGAAGGCATTTCCCTACAGAAATAGTAAGGTGATCGCACCAACCAAAACAAAAGCTCAAGGGGTCTTGATGCAACCTGAGTAGCACAGGTCAACCCTTCTTTCCCTCACCTTTCTTTTGGGAAACCCTAAGACCCCAGCTGTGGAGATTTTGCTGTCTGCAAGAAAGCATGTGTTGGGCTGAGCATGTAGCTCAGTTGATAGAACTCTTCCTTTTTATGACTGACACCCTAAATTGATCCCTAAGTAGGAATGGTGGCACCCACCTATAATTCCAGCACTCTGGAGATAAAAGCAGGAGGATCAGAAGTTCAAGTTCATCCTTGGCTACCTAGTGAGTTCAAGACCAGCCTGAGTGAGATACATGAGATTCCCTCTCCAAAATGTGGGGAGGGGGAATGCAAAAGCGAAATCAGAAGTAAGCATGTGCTATCCTCAGCCTTCCACCAGGGGGCAGATAAGACAGCCTCTGGCTCTGTGCAATGGTGTGACTTGATTTGTTCTTCACCACTTACAACCGTGATTAGGAAAATTGGTTTAGTTGAGGGGAGATAAAGTGGGTACAGTTTTCAAATTCAGAATAAGCTGTTTCTTAATATCAGTGTTCTTAGTAATCAAGGAGACATTTCACTTTAATAAATGTTTTAGTTTGAAGTCATTTTGGATTCATAGAAAAGTTGCAAAAATTGTATGCAGAGGTCTTGTATACCCTTTATCCCGCTTCCCCTAGCAGTGACATCTGACTGAGTACAGACTGAGACTGAAAGTAGGATTGTAACTTTAATTTTTTCAAAGTCTACTTTTAATGATGATTCCTAAACACTTTAACCTCCCTTATAGCCCAACACCCACCAGAAGTAGCAGAAAAGAAAGGATACTGGGGAAGTAGACTTGTTTAGAAAGGGTTCTTGGGAGCAAATCCTGTCTGTGTTGTCAGGAAATTGGCAGTTCAATTCACAGGAGTCAGCAGCGACAGCTCGATCCACTCACAAACACTTCACTGGATACACCAGCAGTCTAGTTTGGTATTGTCAGGGTAGCAAACATGAATCAGCAGCGGTGGCATGACCTAGCAGAGGCAACCAGGCCTTATCCTCAGCAGGGAGGACCAAGGCCAGGAAAAGTTCTCAGTTATACCTCTCTCAGCAAAGCAAAGATGTGAGATCAATAAGCATTTGCACAGCTAGCTCTATAAGCCAGCCAAGTTCAGCCTCTGTCACTGTCTGTCCAGTCCTTTATATACTCCCTCCAAACATCACGTGTCCTCCATGGGTCTTGCCTCAGCATGTGTGTCTGTCTCAGTTGACATAACTGACAATCAGCCCGAGTCCAGTCCTAACAAATGCAGCTCAATTATGCAGTGTAAGGTAGACCAATACATGTGCCATGTGTGTCTTTAGCAAAGAATCCCTCATCATGTGTCCTTTCACATGCTTGCTTTAGCAGAACATCCTATCTCCTGTGTCTGCTTCAGTCAAATGTTCCTTCAGGAGTCTGCCTTAGTCTTTTACCTGTGTCCATTTCAGGAAAACACTCCTTCATGTGTTTGCCTCAGCAAAACACCATCTAATACAACTGACTCTCCAAATAACCCTTAAATTTCCACTTTATAAAATATTCAGAATATATTAAAACTATCACACAGCTTTAATCTCAGAACTCAGGAGGCAGAGGCAGGCAGATCTCTGTGAGTTCTAGACTAGTCAGAGCTAGTTCCTTGACAGCCATGATTATACAAAGAAACCATGTCTTAAAAACCAACCAACCAATCAATCAACCAACCAACCAACCAACCAACCAACCAACCAACCAACCAACCAACCAACCAACTAACCAAAAAATTAAACAACCAAACAACCCCAAACAACAACAACAACAACAACAACAACAACAACAACAACAAGCCAATCCACAGATCTAAATTTGGATTTCACTAGTTTGTCTACATGCTTTTTTCTCTGGTCCAGAATCGAAGCCACATTAAGGATGATATTTTGCTCTCTTGGCTTCTGGATCTCATATTGATAACTCAACTGGTATGTACTTTGTTAATGATAAAAAGGGTGCCAGCACTGGCTTGTGATATATCACCTCCAAATCTTGTATTTTCTGGCATTCTATGTCCTGAAGGGCTCAGTTTTTCTGTCTTCTTCTCATATCCCCCACTCTGGTGGCTTCCAGCTCCTTCTCTCTTTCTTTACTCAGTCACCACCAGCGGCCTCCCATCCTTTGCTGATCCCTGTTCCCCTGTTCTCTGCTCCCTGTGATTTGCTGGCCGAGAGACATTTTTTTTTCTCTCTTCCAGTCAAAGGTCAACAGCTGAGCCTCGTTCAGGCTCTGAGGGTTGGGGAGCTAAGTATGTCTTTATTCCTTTAATATTAATAGTGTTTAAATTTCAGGAAAGAGTGGAGATAAACGAATAGATTTAATCTTTTTGTTTAATTAGAAATCTGGTCCCAGATGCATAATCCTCCATCTGCATGTTGCTTTTCAATCGAGAGCCTCATTTAAATACCTTTAATGATTATAAAACAAAGCTCCATAGTCAAAGCCATCCTTAAAACCTGGGGAAACTCTGGGAAAATTATGGAGGCCCGGAGCAGCTTTCCCTCTCACTGGGTAGGGGTATCTATTTGTTGAAAACAAACACCTCTGGGCTCCAGTTAGACTACTTTCCTTGTAACCTACCTTGCATTTCTTATCTTGGAAACAAAAGCCAGGTTCCAAGATGCATGCTGTCCTTCAGGCTTGGCTGGCATCTTGGCTCCTCCAACTACCCAATGCATGGAGATCAACTGTGAGACTCTCATCGTCTCCTTCCCCAGTTTCTGAAGGAAGACTTGCCGGGAGGACAAAATCCCATCTCATCTGTAGTTTGCAGCTCTCAGCATCTCCTATCATTTTCTTAAACTCAACCATAAAGGAAGAGGGAGACATAGTTGTGCAATACTTTTTTTATACTGAAAGTATTTGATTACTCTCGATTAATTTCACTTGCATTAAAAAGGAATTAAAGTGGTTTGCTGCAGCTTATAGCATTTGTAACGAGACTAAACCATTCCCTTCTCATTTCTTATTTTAAAATTGTCCCTTGGAATAGATCCATCCCTTGTCATTATACTTTTGCTTTGTAGTTAATTATACATCCACACACATGTGATGTGTGTTTGAAAATTGCAGGCATTAATGTTGGGGTGTGTGGGGGGGTGAAGCTTGGCAACGGGATGGAGAAGAGACTCTAGGAGACAGGGTCTTTGACTTTTCTGTGCATGACAAAACATTTTTTTAAATTGAAAATAGATCATTTTCTCACATAATATATCTTGATTATAGTTTCCCCTCCCTCTACTCCTTTTGGTTCCTTCTCCCCTTCCCTCCCCTCTGGATCCATTTGCTTTCTGTCTCTCATTAGCAAAGAACAGGCTTCTAAGAGCTAACAACCAAACATGACAAAGTAAAATATAGTAAGATGAAACAAAAACTTTCACATCAAAGTTGGACCTGGCAACCCAAGTGGAAGTTAAGACCCCGACATGCTCCCAGGTGCGAGAGTCAGAGACCCAGTCATTCTCATGGTCAGGAATTCCATAAGAATACTAAGCTGATAGCTGCAATATCTACACAGGGATCTGGTGCAGACCCACGTAGGCCTTGTGCTTGCTGCTTTGCTTCAGTCTCTGTGAGCTCATATGTGTGTTTTGTAGTTAATTAAGAGGGCCTTTCTTTCCCCTAGTGTCCTCCATCCCCTCTGGATTTTACAATCTTTCTGCCTCCTCTGGTTCATCTTGGAGATAGTAGTGGGAGTTTATAATGCTTGTACTCACCTTTCTCAAGTGTGGTATGCTAGAGGAGGAGTGAGGCTGATATAATGTGTCCTCCTTAATTGTTTTAACATTATTATTATTATTATTATTATTATTATTATTATTTTGTTTTTTTGGTAGGAGAATTCTCACTGAACCCTGATCTCACTAAGCTGGCTAGATTGTTGGCCAGAAATCCCTAAGGATCATCCTGTTTCTGCCTTCCCATTGTTGGGATTATATAGGTATACGGCATGGCACCTGGCTTTTATTATTATAAAGCAGTGTTGGAGATTTTATTAAAGATATTTTAAGATAGGTTTAAGTACTAGGACTAAGAGAAAAAGATGCTCACAAGAAAGTCTGACATATCAAAATGAGGGTATGTGCTCCTAACGTGGGCTTGAGTATATCAGTACTGGGCATCTGAATTTAGGACTTAGGCATGCAAGGCAAACACATCATGAATTAAGCCATCTCCTACCCATCTAACGTTTTAAGATTTTAAGGTCTACATTTGAAGAAACTAGATAACTTGCTTTGAACTTGGTTTTCTGACTTCTGGGAAGGAATCATTTTCTGCGAGTGGAGCGATTCTATCCAGTTGAAACTTTTAGGTCTGTGGGCCACACTTTACTGGCCACTTTTACCTTGGTATGCATCAGTGTAACAGCAGTAATGGAGCGGTGTTTCTGTCCGCCTTTTCTCATTGTTCTAAACCAAGTCCAGCCTCCTTAAATTTGGCAACATACGATGAAAGTCTCTAAGACCTCAATAAAATCTCCTTTATTGGGTGTTCCTAACACTGTCTGGGGGCTGAAGATGTCAAATAATGCCACATATCCCAGAGCCCACCCAAGAAGCATGGGTACTAATGTGTTTAGTCACATGATGGTTGGCAAGGACCTTGATAACAAAGGTACTGAAATCATTACCATGGCTGTACACAAAGGTGCAGATCCTACCACATGGCAACCACTGTACAGGGCTGCTGATTTTCCATAGTCTACAGGTCCAGTGGGGTGAGGTTCGAAGCAAGAAACATGGAGGGTCCTCTTGGCACAACTTGCCATGGGTGTGGGCTGGAGGAGTCGCTGAGTGTCAATCAGTGCCATGTGCTTTCGCTTCCTTCTGTCTTCTTCTTCTTCCTTCTGTCTTCCTTTTCTTCTGTCCTTCTCTTTCTTCTCTTCCTCCTCTTCCTTCTCTTCCTCCTCTTCCTCCTCCTCCTTGAACTCAAGACCTCTGGTAGAGCAGTCAGTGCTCCTAACCGCTGAGCCGTCTCTCCAACTCTCCTTCTGTCTTCTAAGCTCAGCCTACAGATGGTTCCAATGGCTAAGCTCTTTCCTGTGGCCATCATTGTAACAGAATCTTGGAGAAGCCTGTCTCAGCACTGGCTCAGGTATCTTACAGTGTTCACATAGACTATTTCTGAGGCGAACACAATTTAGATTAGAGCTGAGACTTGTTACAACTTCTAAAGCATTTACATTTTAAAAGTATAATTTTAAAAAGAGGCATTTTCCTAATATGGCTTATTGACCCTCCAGACTCTAGAAATTGCTCTTGCAATTCCAGCACAGACAACTATGAAAACGAAGTGCTCTCAAGTCTCAGGGGATTATCTTTAAGACAAAACCATAATGATGACTTTTGATATCTGTAAAACATGACCTAAATATAAATGTTGGTGTGGCCCAGAGTCAGGATATGAAACGCAAAAGGAACTGTATGAACATGAAAAACCACAGTGAGTTCAACGGGACTAATGTCTGATCAACAGAACAGGAAGACGGGTCAGTGACAGTAAGCAAAGTCACAGTGAGGTTCCTTTGGCCAGCAGCACCGTGCAAAATCTATCTGACTGGACAATTTATAAAGCAGAAATTTGGGGCTGGCAAGAGGAATAAATGGGGAAAGGTGCTTGCCACCAGGTCTGGGACCTGGGTTCTATCCCTGGCACCTACCTATACAATAGAAGGAAAGGACAACTCCTTAGGTTGTCCTCTGGCCTCCATGTGTGCATCATGGCATGGACATGCTCACACGTGTACATATTTAGACACATAAACTGAATAAATGAAATGATATAGAAAAAAGTACAGAGCATTATTTCCCCACTGTTTTAGAAACGTGGGAAATTCCTTATCAAGATGCTGGGTTCAGTATATGATAAGGGCGAGAGAGGGAGAGAGAGAGAGAGAGAGAGAGAGAGAGAGAGAGAGAGAGAGAGAGA
>JANHMN010000001.1:96334594-96354594 GCA_030674055.1 Rhabdomys pumilio
TCCTTCCTTCCTTCCTTCCTTCCTTCCTTCCTTCCTTCCTTCCTTCCACTGCTTCTGTCAGTATCGCCACAGCAATCAGAAAGCGATGGTTCGTATTCTCCTCATTCTTAATTGCACAGTTCAGTGGTATCGATGTGCTCTTAAAATTCCCCAGCGATTCCTGCTATCCACATTCACAGCCGTTCTTATTTAATAAAAGTTCAACTCTAATATTAAACAATAATTCTCAATTTCCCTTTCCACCAACCCCTGGCAACCACCATTTTATTTTTTTCCCTAGAGACCCGCTGAATTTTAACACTTGATTATTTATGTTCTGTTGTGTGTGCATATTCACACTCTCAGAGGTCAGGGGAGGTCATCAAGTGTCTTCCTCTATTTCTCTGAACCTTATCTTTTGAGGCAGGGTCTTTCTGAACCTGGAGCTACCCATTTCCCTTAGGCTGACTGGCAGCCAGCTCCTGGTATCTGCTTGTCTCTACCCCCAGTGTTGGGGATACAGGCATGTATGGCCATGTCGAGCTTTTATACGGATGCTGAGAATTTGAAGTCAGGTCTTCTTGCCATCTCCCTAGATCTAGAGTTTTGTTTATAACAACAAAATATAACATGTAGCTATATATTACTTATGTATGCATAGCACTAGGTCTTTATGCTAGCCATTTTATCTATCTATCTATCTATCTATCTATCTATCTATCTATCTATCCATCCATCTATCTATCATCAACTCTATGTGTGTCTCACTTGATGTTGACTAGATAAAAGAATCACATCTCTCATTTACATGGTCCTGGTTTCTTCATTTAATCCACTCAGTGATCCCACAGGATGAGTTTCCCATCTTTTGCTTCACCTAGAATCATCTGAGTCTTAGTCATACATCCCTAAGTGGCAGAGCAGGATGTTCCTAACTTACACACAGCTGTAAGCTACACACATGCTGTCAAGTCTCCTCATTGGTTCGGTACAGTGATTAAATTTAGTATGAGGCTTGTTTTTTTTTTTTTTTTTTTTATTTTATGTGTTTCATCTCAAAAAACTGAACCATTCCTCAGTCACTTAAACTGAACAAAACTCAACAGGTATTATTGTAAGCACAGTGAGGCAGGCAGAGTTTGTCTTCTCTTGGCCGGCACACTAGCTTTAGCTGTTAGAACATTTAATTTAATTCACAGGTGAGAGGAAGCAGCCCGTTCAACCGATTCTATAGAAATGAGCTAAGATCAATGGGACTTGGGCTGCCAAAGAGAGGGGAGGCGAGGGCACCATTAAACCTGCAGCTTAAGCAGTCATTTATCATGGTGGCTTCTGTATGTTGCTGCCTAAGTATGTCACGAATAATCTTCTCCAAGGGGGACTTCCGTGCATAGCTTGATTGCTTAACACAAATGGGCTTTTAGATAAATCTCACATATCTGTTCCACATCATCCTTTGTTGCTGAATTTTAAAATGCCTACAGAACACTAAGACAGTGAGATGCTACTTAGTGGTTAGCTACAGAGCGTAAGTGTGGCCTGATGGTGATGAGGCCTCAGCTGCTACTCAGCGCCACAACCCTGGATCATAGAAACTGCCCACAGCTAGAGATTTTCCTTGATAAATTCCTTGACATATGTTTTTAGCATGATGACCATGCAATTCTAATGGCATTTTTATTGTTCAGAGCAAGCATCGCATCTTTTATTTTGGTGGCACTAGACTTAGGAAGACTTTGGAGTATTATTTCATAAGTCCAGGCCTTGAGTGCTTCTCTACAGATAGAAGGCTATGGATGCCAACTCTGATTACTCCATGAAGTGTCGGTCATGTGACTTACAGAATAAAGAACATCCAGACTTGTTGGGATTTGTGTTGTACTATATGAAAGACACTGGGCCCTTCCCGTAGCACCTGTAGAAAGTGGGACAAACACACCTACTGAAGCCTGGCACCATTTGTACCTCAAGAGACATAACGTGATTTATGGCAACACTGAATCCAAATTACAGACAGCAAGAAGAACCATATGGCACTTGGTATTTTTTGGCAACAAATGTGATTTATTTAATGAACTATGGCTTTAAACTCAGAGTCAGAGAATTATCTAAAGATGTGAAGGATCTTTAGATTTAGCCCAAGATAGTTTGGACCAATATTTTTGTTTTCAGTGAAAGAATTTGACCCCAGAGTTAGCAGGAACTATATTACAATCTCAGTTCTGGGGGCATGGAGACAGACAGTTCCATCAGTTTTGTCTGCTCTAGGCCAATGGGAGGCTCTGTATCAAATAAAAAGCAAAAAGAAAAAAGAAAGCTGGATGGTTCTTGATGAAGAATCACGTAGGCTGATCTCCAGCTGCCACAGGCATATGCACACAACATACACACAGATACCTGCATGAATGTAAGCACTTATACAAGCACACACACACACACACACACACACACACACACACACACCATAACTGGGGAGGAAGGGTGGAGGGAGAGTAAGAGAGAGAAAGAGAAAGAGAGAGAGAGAGAGAGATAGGGAGAGACAGAGACAGAGAGACAAAGAGAGGAGATAGGGAGAGAGATATTGAGAAATAAATATCTTCATTATTTAATTTCATCAGCATGGAGCCCTAGGAGAGTGGGCGTAACTATTGTTATTCCATGTGACAGTTCAGGAGCAGATCAAGGGTTTGGACCCAAATCACCCACAATAACTTCCCAGTGTCTTGTCGGAGACTACACCCAGTCACTGTCTCTGCTCAGGGCTGCTTTGAGGGCACCCTGGCAGCAGACACTCACTTCCCAATGATGGCCGTCTTTTTCTCTTCCACAGCACCGTCTCTATCCTCCTCTTCACAGCTGCTTTTATTTTCACAGCCTCGAGCTCACAGACTGCCCGAGGCGTCCCACCTCCGGCTGCCATTTCTCAGCTGCCCCGCAGGCTACCTTCTTGTTTTATTTATACTTTTGATGGTAAAGGTCCTTAGGGCAGACAATGTTATTTACTGTGTAAGCCTCTGAATTCTGTTGACACGGGCATAAATATGAAAATAACAATGTTCTATTTTGATTGAAGGGGACTCCTTTGTAGTCTTTGTTCATGCTGCTTTTCTTTTTGCTGCTGGGGATGGAAGCTCCTCTTGCATGTGGAGCTCCACCACTGAGCTCCACCCGGCTCCTGTGGTTGTTCTTTACAAAGAGCGGGTCATTTGTTCGATTGTGACTGAGAGAGAAGCTGTAAGTGGGCCCCTCATTCTTTTAAAAAAGAAAAAAAAAAACAAAACTTGCTCATTCTGTATATTGAGGGCAAGGATGTGTAGTTTCATTCAGCTTTTATTTCAGCTAGGCATTGTGGGGAACATTTCTGCATTAAGAGTGTTCCCTTATTTAGTTGAATGGTTTGCTGTGTCCCAGCTCTGAATTTAAGAAAATACACTGTTTCTGGGGGTGACGAGCATAACATGAAGGCAATTTAAGAAAATACACTGTTCTGGGGGGTGACGAGCATAACATGAAGGTGCTTTATCCCTGAAAGCATTTTTCTACAAAGAGCTAGAGTTTGATTTATGGTGTGGATATTGGTAAGAGGACGATAAATATGCAGTCCAGATTCAATTTTGATCCCAGCCACCCAAACTGCACAATTTCTTTTCTTCCAGGGTCACTCAGTAAGTGATATTTGGATGTGGCTGTAGCTGGCACGTTGGCTTGCTTCAAAGAGCAGTTCAGGCATGCCCAGCACAGCTAATGAAGCAGGAGCTAGGCTGCTGAGAGGCATCTCCTACTGGGCTGTGCAGGCTCCCAGGGAAGTTAAGTGGTGTCCCCCGCTGCAGGGAGGACATGTCTGGGCCTCTCTGAAGACCTGTTTGGGGATGTCCACTGAAGTCTACTGCAGAGTCATGGAGGATAATCCTGGGATGGCATTTATCTTTAGTGAAGGAGAGAAGAGCCAAGCATGACAAAATTGATTCAGGAGCAGGTTGCTCTGAGTATTATGGGCTGTTTGTGACTTGCATTTTCCTCCCATGTGCAGTCTTTCTGAACTCCTGGCTAGAAGCAAAAGTCAGATCTGTTTAGCAATACTATCAAAAAATAGAAACTATGCACACCATAGGAACTAACAAGAGACCATAAGAACTAACAACGGTTCATTTCACTTCCCTGTTCACTGTAGATCATGCCTAGAGGGGCTCCAGGAGGCTGGTCACAACGGCCTTCTCACAAGGAAGAGCTCCAGGAGAGGAGTAGTTAATCTCCTGCTTTCTAGAGTACCGTCCGAATCACCATAGCACCCCTCTCATGGAGAAGCCCTTCTCCTGGGAGAATGACATAAAGCTGTAGGTTCTTGGGGTTCTTGGCAGAGCTGGTGTAAAGTGCTGTGTAGTTGTGGAAGCTGAAGGACTGATCTGCCCTGGGAAGTCACCTGACTGTGAACTAGCCCTTCCCAGTCATCGAGAGAGAAGGAGGCATCAGCAGGCGTGTGTGTCTGTATTGCACGCGTGTGTCCGTGCATCCCGAAGTTGCATCTAGTGTTTTCTAGTCTGTCAAGTGGTCTTAAGCTCATTGTCTCGTTTACTCTTTCCTCAGCCTGTCGTTCTTGGCGGAGTGCGTGCCTCAGTGCCCCTTAAAGCTTGGTAGTCAAGCCTGGTTTCAGTAGCTGCAGTGAGAACCAGTCACAGTTACAGGTGAGTCCTGTGGCACATGCTAATAAGACTGGACACAGACACAGACAGAAACATATTCAAATGAGGCCATTACGTCTCATTTCCATCAGAAACTTGAAAACCTCAGAGGGATCAAAAGTTCTATGTGATTTTTTTTTCTGAGAGAAGATAATTGCTCTGGCATTAAAGACAAAGCCTCAGAGATTAGTAAACAGTTGCAGACCAGGAATGTGTGTGTGTGTGTGTGTGTGTGTGTGTGTGTGTGTGTGTGTGTGTGATGACATTTACAAATCCTGCTAGGCCAGTGAGGTCAGGGTTAGCTTGGAAAAACAATGAGCATCTTCTATCTTTTCCAGACCCTCCTTTGCTCTGTAATGATGCTGGGTCTCTTTTTTCCATCTGATAGAGCCCTCCTCATTCTTTACTGCTCCTCATTCTTCCTTGGCAGTGTCTCCCCATGTTCCAAGACAGGTTAGATATCTCCTACCCCTTACCTGGAGGACCCAGCTGTATCAGAGTATCTACCAAGAAACAGAACAAGGCTGCAGATTATTATGTAAAGAACTAGATCATAAAAATTTCAGATTTTGCTGTCCATATGGTCTTTGCTACAACTATTCCACTTGGCTGTCATGGGGTGAAACAGTCAATAGGCAATATGCAAATGAACAAGCCTGGCTGTGCTCCAATAACATTTAATTATGGACTCTAAAATTTGGGTTGCTTGTACGCTGTACAAAGCATGAAATATTCTTTCTCATTTTATTTTTTTTCTCTTAAACATTGAAAACTATGAAAGTCAGCCAGAAAAATACACATGGGGTTGACATTTGGGCTCCACCTGCTCGCCTTTGGTGTAGGACATTGATTTAGACTCACATCTTCGTCTTCTGTTTGACCCTGGGCAAGTGGAGCTCAGTGAGTGTGACCCTGCTCCAGAGACTATAATAGCTCCTGCAGCTGGTAAGAATTCAACGAATACTTGTCATGTGAATGCTTGTGTAGGAGTATGCAATAATAATATTGCCCAATATTTTCTGAGCACTTATTATGATGTCGGCTGGTTGACAAATGCTTTATTTGTACTTTCTCATTTAATTTTGTTATCTTGGGACACTAAAAGCGACAATTATCATTCTACTCTGCTAAACGTTGCAGAGTCTCCTTTAATCTTCTCAATAACTCTACAAGTAAATAGGCCCTGCTCGGGTCTTTCTCAGTTCAGGGAAAATACTTTTGGATAGATTATTTGTCCATAATAAGGGGGATGAAATGGCTGGTTTGTCAACTCAACACAACCTCGAAATACCAGTGAAGGGAGTAAGTGTGAAGAATTGTCTACATTGGGTTGACCTATGGGCAAGTCTTTGGGAATTTGCTTTAATTAAGTTAATTGATGTGGGAAGACTCAGACCACTGTGGGCAGCACTATTCCCTAGGCATGAGGCCCTGAACTGTGTAAGAGTGTGGAGAAGCTGAGTTGAGCATGCAAACCATTCCCCTCTGCCATTGGCTGTGGGTGTGATGTGGCCAACTGTCTGAAGCTCCTGGTGCTGTGACTTCTCTGTAGTGATGAACTGTAGCCCAGAATTGTGAGCCAAGGCAAACCCTTTGCTACCCCAAGTCACTTTTGGTCAGAGTAGTTTATCACAGTAACAGAAATGAATTAGGACAGAATTGGACTGGTGTCCTCTGCTGTAGAAACTCAGGGCCTAGATGCTCTTCTTCATGAACTTGAACATGAGGTGTGCTATGCAACTGATGTGGTTGACACTGCTGTTGGTGATTTTTTTCCACGCCTTTCCTGCTCCTTTGGTTGTATCTAAGGCTTACGGTGCTTATTCTCTAGTGATCTGTATAATGTTTAAAATGCTGCTTCAACTCCAGGCTTCTTTTAGAAGAGCTGAGAGGTTAAATTACAGGCTGTCAGAAATCTTCTCTTGTGAGAGCTTCTGTGCTTTGGTCCTCTGATGCCTTCTCATTATTCATTGCCGTTGCGTGTCTTGGTTCTTCTAGCCCTTGGTTACAGAACTTTCAGGTGTCTTGGGCGTGAACCTGGTGGGGACCAAAGGAGAAGGGAACCTAGAAAGGGAAGGTTCATCTAGCACATATATGTTTTGAGTCCCCAGAATGGCTGCTTCAAGGGAATCTACTTTTCTAATTTTATTTTTGATGTAATGCTATCCTTTCCATGGTATTAAAAAAAAGTAGCTATATGACAGTCATGACATTCTCTTCTATTTCCATAGCACTGTTTAAAAAGTTTGAAGGCAATGTTTACTCATCCTTCCAATACTTCTTTGAGATAGATTAAGAGTATTTTGTTTTTATAAGAACATTTTACATAGTTACAAGATGGGGCTTTTTGTTTTAAGCCAAGGGCAGTGAGTGGTCCAGAGTGATTTCAACTTCAGGGTGACTAGTCACTTCTCAGACTGATGTCCACAGTTATTTGGTTGTTAGCTTAGCCTTTACTTTAGTCATTACTGAGTGATCTCTCCAGTCCTTGTCCACAGTTACTAAAATGAACACACACACACACAGACACACACACACACAGACACACAGACACACACACACACACACACACACACACACACACACACACACACGTACATGCAAAGACACACACAGCTAATGTGCTCCAGAACTTCTAGAAATAGAAAGATTTATCTTATTTTCAATTATGTGTTTGTATGCGGATTGGTGTTTGAATATGTGCATGCGAGTGCACGTACCCTTAGAGACCAAAAGAGCATGTTGGTTCACCTAGAACTGGAGGTACAAGCAGTTGAATGGTCCAGTGTGGATGCTAGGAACTGAACTTAGGTTCTTTGCAAGAGCAGAATGTGCTGTTAGCTAATGATTCATTTTTTTGCCTCATTTCCAGAAATGTAAGGACACATTTCCCATATAGCACAAATATGGCCTTGATATTTAAAGATTCAATGTCCTTGTTTGACTGGTGTGTGCATCAGCCAGTTGAATGAGATGGAATTGGAAGATCCAGCTCGTTCTAAATAAATATTTGCTGAGACGTAGAGGGATTGTTGATTCAGTATTTGGAAAACAAGCAGGAAGAGATGGAGCAGGAAATTCTACACCATGTGGCCAGAGCACCGAGCTCAAGTCAACTTCGACGGCAAGACTGATGGTTTCTTTAAGATTTGTTTAATAGACAAAATGGGATGTGTATTTTAAAGTGATGTTCTATTTATCCTTAGATAACAAGGCATTCTCAGTGTGGCAGAATTCCTGTAAATAAAGTAAAAAACTTCCAGAATCCCCGATAAACAAACATTTCAGATAATGAACAACTGTTAATGTTACATAAAACCAGCCAAGTCTTTCCATTAGGAGCTTTTAGCAATCTTGTACAGTTATTATCACAGGCATAACCTGGCAGGCAGGACAGGTCATTAGTAACACGACAGAAGAATCAGAATGTGTTTGGCAGACCTCCTATTTCCTTTGGTACCCACATTGCTACATCTTTCAGTGCTCCACAAGAATGTTCTACTTACGTAAACCCCTTTTAATTAAAAATATATTATTTATATGCATGTATGATGTGTATGTGTATATGGGGACTATGCTTGTGTCACAGTGAGCACATGGAGATCAGAGGAAAACAGGTGCTAGTTGGCTCTCTTCTTTTACCCATGTGGATCGTTGGACTGGTGGCAAGGGCCTTTACCCAGAGAGCCACCACTAGGGTCTCAGACTTAATGTGTCACCCCAAATTCCTGTGCTGAAAACTGAATCCCTCAATGCCATGGTGATGGGACTGAGGGCTTGATGAAGTGTTACAAACAGGCTCTGCTCTCACATGTACACTAAGGCTGGTATGAAAAGAGCTTTGGGGAGTGGTTATGATACCTTTTATCCTTCCACCTTCTTCCTTACAGAGATGCAGTGAAGATCAACACCAGTCGCTGATGCCTTTAGGCACCTCACAGCCTCCAGACCTATGACAAAGAAGCATTTTTGGTCCTTTATTGTTTACCCAGTTTCAGCAGCAGAAAACAGACTAAAACCCAGATTCCAGTCAGCTCTGCTTCCTATCTTCTCTTATCACCTTTGTTTTTTTCTTAATTAGTTAATTAGGGCATAAATACGAACTACCTTCTGGATTATGCGAGCATGGAGACCAAAGGATGACATTGTGTGTCCTATTTCATAACTGTTTGCTTTAATCCCTCCTGACAGGGTCACTCACTGAGCCTAGAATCATGCAGCCAGCATGTCCCATGATTCTTCTCTTTCCACCTTCCTGGAGCGCAAGGGTTACAGGTGTGTGCCTTTTGTGTGGGCATGCGCACAAACACATCCAGACTTGGACATGCTGACTGGGGACTTGAACTCAGGTCCTCATGCTTGAGCAGTGGGTGCTCTTATCCACTGAGCCATCTTTGTAGCCCCCTTAAAACACTTCTTTACGTAGAAACAAAGCTGATAAGTTAGTCATGGTATTTCTCCATGCTAGGCTTTGGGAATTTATGAAGAATGAAAACGCTGAAAGCTTTAGAATATCAGGTATTTTATTCAGCTTATAAGGCCATAATTTTATGAAATAAAAGATAGCTGAATACCTATAAGTTGTGATATACAACTTTACAGTAAAAATAGTTGCGCCCAAAAGAGGACTATTTGCAAATTTTTGCTGATGTATATTTGAAAAGAGACATATTTTAATGGATTGGATTCAATAAAATTGCAGTGTTCAGTATTATGTTATAAAATCACAGATGAAATTGTCAATTGAACAATCTACATCAAAAGGTCAAAATCATCTAACATGATATGGAATTAAATGTTTTTTTTTTCCCTGTAGTCACTATCTAACATCACATTTCATAGGGAGGAATTTGACAAAAATGTAAGCTCCATTTTCAAACTCAACGTGTAATGTTCTAGTTGAACTGAGAAGCTTGGGAGCTTCCTGGCTTTCCCCACACCCCCTTTGGAGGATTGGTGGATGAGGAAGGAAGTCTTGTTAACTTCCTGAGAGGAGGCCACAGACCAAGCCCCGCCCCTCCCTCCCGCGTAGCATCTGCTGACACCTAGCATTGCAAGTGAGTGGCTTTTTTCATCTGACATGGGACCATGAACATGAACCTAAGGGACAGGCTGTGAGTAGAAGCTTCCCTTCCAGCTGACACTGTGCAGGGCCACCCAGATCCTGAACACTGAAAGATACCCCTGCCTTCCAAGGATTATCTGCCTTCGAAGGGCCGATTAGCTGAACAAATGTTCCATGCCTTAGTTTTAGAATATGCAGCAGTCTTCAGAGAGTTGGTTAAAAGTCCAGCTAACTAAGTCTCTCTAAGAAAACTCCATGAACTTAAGTGCAAAACTTCAGGAGGTTATAATAGAGTGGCCCTGTGTGTAGTGATTTAGTCTTGGGTCTTTTACATTGTGCTTTCCTGTCCATAAAACTAGATACAGATGTGATCGGTGGAATTATAATTAGATCCAAACTGATTTACTGCTGTAGTAAATCACAGAACAGTTGAAATACCATAAAACAAATACTTTCCATTTGAACTTCAAAACCGTTATGGAATCTAACCACTCAGACCAAGGCCTCCTACTTGAAGGTCTTGAAGAATTCCTGGTGTAATAGAACACAGTGACACTGCAGCATGAACTTGTCCATTTGCTAAACCTTTTATTTTCTAAATATTATGTTGATGCAGGTATAGTTTATATAACCCTGACCTCGAATTCTCCATGGCTAGCATATACTTTATGAAATGTAAGGTAGACTGTTTATGTGAAATTCTTTTTTTGGTTTGTTCTTATACAAGGTCACACTTTGTAGTTCTGGCTAGCCTGGAACTGACTATACAGACCAGATTGGCTTTGAACTCATAGAGAGTTCTGCCTCTGCCTCTTGAATGTCCTGAATACCACTACCATGCTTAAATGGGTCCTTCATTTTTTTTCTCCAATCAATTCACTATTATCAAGTGTGGCTTTTTATACATATATACACACATACCACAGACATTGAGTTGTTTCCCTCCTTTGAAAATCCCTCTCTCTGTCTGTCTCTGTCTGTCTGTCTGTCTCTCTCTGTCTCTGTCTCTCTCTCTCTGTCTCTCTCTCTCCTTCTCTCTCCCCCATCTCTGTGAGTGCACATGCATAAGGAAAGCAGTAGCAAATGTTTATCTACCCCATGTTTTGAGACAGGGCATTTAACTGGAACCTGGGTTTGCTTGGTTAGGTCAGGCTGGTGGATCAGCAAATGCTATTGAACCTCGTCTCTCAATATCCCCAGCCTGAGATTGCAGATGTGCCTATGTCTAACCCAGCTGTTTATGTGGCTGCTGGGGATTTGAACTCAGGTCCATGTACTTGTTCAGCAAGCATTTTATCAAGTGGGCATCTCCATAACCTCTCTTCAGACGTTTCTACTGTGAGCATGTCAAAAAGGAATAGTATGGTATTTGGTATTTTTATATGTTACCCCCAACTTTCTCATCTGATAAGCTGTCAATTTGTAATCTCTTTAAAGCATCTAGATACTAAAGACCACCCCTCAGCTAACAAACCAGTGTATTTTTGGGTTGATTTTCTAATTATTCTCCTTCTTCCTCCCTTCCCATCTTTCCAGTGTTCTAAGCTCCTAAATTCCCTGGCCAGGTGGCCGACTGCCTTACTCCACCCTCTTCTCTGTATCTAGAATGCAAATAGTGATTACCTTTCTCATAAAGAGAGATTGAGATCTATTTTGGCTTTGATAAACATTCCTAGGCAATATACACAGAGAAGATTTGCTCCAGGGCTGGGGTCTTAATTGGACTCCATCTTATCAGGCATTTGTGAAGAAATGCTGAGCAGAGCAGGACTGACTTGGGCTGCCTAATGTGGTAACACCCCTGCCTGGCTCTCTAGTCAGTGATACTCTTTAGCCTAGTCATAACTCACTCAAAGTAGGACTCAAAGGAACAAAATTCGAGCTGCCTGCTTAGTCCTTCCGAACATGGAGACAGGAACTGCTGTGTACTTGGGAGGCTGGCTCCAGCACGTCCTCAGTGACATGAGCCTGGTGGTTTAACTTCTACCAGTTCCCAAACAGCTCCATTACTTAGCAACTAAGTCTTTGGGAGACCACTCAAGATTTGAACCACAGCATCCTCTCCAATCCACCCCATTGTCCCTTTAAGCCCTTCAAGGCCTTTTGACATTCAGTTGTAGTCTTGTCTTAGGAGTCATGACAGGAAGATCTTTTGTTCATAGAGTCTCCAAAGATGGATGGCTTAGAATTACCACATTACTGAGTCTGGAGATGGTGGCATAGATTGGGCTGCATATGTATATTTCAAACAACACTATGGAAAGAGTCCAAGTGCCAAAAAATCATTTCAGCTTTACATTTCTAAAGGCTATGATAAATAACAAAATCACATAATTCACAGGTTAATAATTATGTAGCATCAGTAACCCCCACATCTCTCAGCTGACAGACATTACTAAAAAGAGTGATCCAACCCAAAGGACACATGCACTGAGAAAGCATACTATTAGGATTCTGTGTGAGTGCCTGTTTTTGTTGGAAAAATACCTGAGGCTTTTCAATTCTAAACACTGCAAATTTTCACTAATTTAACTCTGTTCCAGTTAAATGACCAGATAGTTTAGCATTGCCCAATCTGGGTTTATTTCTTCTGGAGTGTTACTCTTGTCCTCTTTTGGGCTTCTCTGCTTTATAGTGTGTGTGTGTGTGTGTGTGTGTGTGTGTGTGTGTGTGTGTGTGTATGTCCGTGTGAGTGTGCTCTCATGTGTGCGCATTGGAGATTAGCAGAAAACAGCCAACAACATTACACACACACACACACACACACACACACACACACACACACACAAACACACACAAACATAGTCTTTGAGACCCAGGATTTGCAGATTAGAGTAAGTAGGGTGGCAGCAAGCTCCAGGAAGGCACTTGTTTATGCCTCCCAGGTACTGGGATTATAAGCCTGCATCACTCTGCTCAGCATTTTACATGGGTACTGGGGTGTAGAACTCAGGTCTTCATGCATGTAGCTGGGTTTTATTTAATGAGCTATCCCCCTCCCTCATTGTTTTCTTCTTGACCCACTCTCCGTCTTGAGGCAAGATTAATGCCCTTTTTGGGTTAAGGGTAGTTACTTTATTAGCTGCCTGGCTGGCTTTAATATTGGGATGCTGGTTTCCATGAGAGTCGGCAGTGTTTCTGGGGGAAGTGTGTGCTTGTGTGAAGTGTGACTGATGGAGTCCTGGGCTCTGCAGGGCACGCCTGGTTTGGTGCAGTCACTGGAGCTCAGAGATGCTGGCTCGATGATGAGTCCGGCTTGCTAGAATCACTTCTTGCACTTCTTTCTCGGCTGGAGACATTTATTCAGGAATCACCGCCATGGCAGGCTGAGTGAAAGGGGTCACCTTGGTGTGTATGAAGCAGCGGCTCACATGGTTCACATCTATCAATCCTAGATGTGAGCATGGTTAAGCCTGCTGCTTGAGAAGGGACAGACTCATTCCCTTGGTTGAGATTTATCTGATGCTTGTTATCAATTGCACTTAAATCTCTGTCCCCCACCTGCATTTCCTGCTGGTGTCTAAGACCTCTTTTGCACACTTCAAGTATGGAGGCTGCAGTTACGGGAGGAAGGAAGGTTGAGTGGAGGTCAGGTCTATAAAAACATCAGGGGGAAGCTTGGGTAGGTTGAAGAATTAGTATTAAAACGTTTTAAAACCAGTTTTTCTCTGCCCTGCTGTCTCGCAAAAAAACGTATTTTTTTCTCCCAAATGAACTTAAATCCAAATTAAAAAAAAAGCAATGCTGTCTCTTATTCTAAGTTAAAGTCACACAACACCCTAAGTATGTGTTTGATTGCACCCATCTTACATATTGATTAAAAGAATTAGAACATGACTCTTCTCTTTCGAAGATGTGTTTTCTGAAGAGTTGCCACTACCACGAAGCTCTTCCACCAGATATCGAATAGGAATATTCACGCAGAGCTTTTCCCCTCTGGCTGCTTAAAGATCGCCTGTCATCAGGAATAGCTTAGAAGCTAACCTCAGACCGGCAAGTTCATGACCAACACCACTTTAGAGAGATTAAATGGTCATCTGTATCTTTTAGCCTGGACCAGAAACAGAACTTGAGCTAGAATTTCAGGGAAAAACTGGCCAAAGTACACAATCTCACTTTCGTTGTTTTTGAAATTGAATTCAGAGCCCATTTTGCTGGTAAGGATACAACTAGATTCCTTAGATTATGCAAAGAATATTGAATTATAACCTAAGAGGCCCGTGTTAAAAAAAATAAAAACCCCAAGGAAACACGGAAAGGAATGCAAGGAGAGAAAGAGGAACTGAAAGGCCTGCAAGGGTTGGGGATGGGGCTGTCAAATTCGAGGCAGGAGACAGACATTCTAGCTGGTGGGGGAAAAGAGAAATACAAACTGATGCAGCCCCTGTGAAAATCAGGGGAAGTTTCTCAAAGTACAAAAGCCAGGGCGACCATATGACCCAGATATATCACTCCTGGGCATCTACCAGAAGGACTCCGCCCCACCCCAGAGATACTGACACATCCATGGTTATTACTGCTCTATTACAAAGAAGGAAATCCAATCATCCTAGATGTCCATAAACAGATGATTAGATGATAAAAAATGTGGTACATAGACACTGCGGGACTTTATTCAGCCATAAAGAAAAATGATATTATGAAGATTTCAGTAAAATGTATGGAATTGAAAAACAAAGTAGTAAGGCTAACCCAGGCTTGGAAGAACAAATATAGCATGTTTCCCCTCGTATGAGGAGTTCAGCTTCTAACTTTTATACATGGATATTTATGTTTCAGGAGTGAGCGTGTGCCTAGTTCATGACAATAGAAAGGAGACTGTGGGACTTGAAAATGTGGTCTTGAAGAAGAGCATGGAAGGGTAAGGGGACATTAACCTTATGTGCTACGATAGGGAAAAGGGAACACTGGAGGGTAGCATGGCGCATGCGCAGAACAGGGCGCGTGCAGTGGTGTGGGAGGGAGAGGATACAGGATATAGGACAGGGAGAGGATAGGTTAGGAAGGGAGATTATTGTAAACCAAGTGTGGCTGGAGATCACTGTTTGTTTGCTTATCAAGCAAAAAGTGAGCCATGGTATGGAGCCACACAGTTTCAAATGACTTGGTAAAACTCTCATAAAAACAATTGGAAGATTGTAAAATCTTGAATGGGAGAGAGAGGAAAATCCCAAACTAGCCCTTCCTACGCTTTCTCTAAGAGACTCCCATTTTGTAGCCTGTAATCCAAGGCAACTCGATGCTTCCTTCATTGGAGAGGTCTGAACACCTGGTATCCGGTCGCATTTCCCAGTATTCCAGAGCCCCATCCTTTCTCTCATCCCAGTGTTTCCTATGCTCCCCTTGGTGGTGAACATCCTCCATAGGCCAGGCCATAGAACAGCAGTGATGGGGCGTCCTCTGCCCTTGAATGCGAACAGATCATGACTTTGGTGTTGGGAGTGGCTCCTGGGCTGCTTGGTCTAAGCTTTTGTTAACAGTCAGTTACGAATGTTTCAGTGTCTTAAACACAGGAGGTCGCTGTGTTTCAGTCTGTGCTCCGCGTCCATAGTGTAGAGCGGCTAAGGCACTTATCCCAGTATCTTCTCAATTTTCCTTAGAACGGCACACCATTTCATGTGTTTTCTGCCATGTGAGTTTTCACAGATTGTGGGACTCAACTTTCCATCATAAAATATCTGGGATAATCAGTGCAGAGATGGCTCTTAGTTTTGGGGGATTTTGGTCTGAGAATCACCAGCCCTGTTATTTGGACCATAGCCTGGTAGAGAACGTGGAGCAGAATAAACCCAGCCACTCCATTGCCGGAATGCCAGAAAGCAGAGGAGCATTCAAAGCCACTCTTCATTTTTCACGAGTGTCCCCAACAGGGGCCAGGTCTTCAACACATTAGCATTTGGGGGGGGTACTCTCACTAAATTGGAGCACAGGTGAATATTTTGCCAAATACTGTGTCTCGGAGCAGTAAGTGTTGCCAATGTTGCAGTTTCTAAAAGTAATTTCCTGTCTGTCCTGTTGTGTAACTTTCATTTTAGATTTCTATTGTTATAGTAGACTTCCACCTGATACTAAGTTCTGAATTTATCAAGAATGACTAAGCTATGTAGCAAACAGGAGGAAGTTCAGTCAGTACACTGCCTCCCAAACAACCATGAGACCGTGAGTTTGATTCTCAGGACCCATGTAAAAAAGACAGGTGCGGTAGTGTTTACGTGTAGTGTTGGTACTGGGGTAGAAGAGACAGGGAGAGCCTTGGGGCCAGAGTAGCCTGGTAAGTTTCAGGCTAGAGAAAGACTGTTTCCAAAAAGTAAGATTCATCTCTGGCCTTACCTGTACACACACACACATACACACACACACACACACACACACACACACACACACACACACGGAGTGAGTGACAGACAAACAAAGACAGAAAGCTACACACAGAGAGAACAAATTAAAAACAACTCTCGATGTCTTAATTGACAAAGGGTTATTTCTTAGTGCTATTACAGTAGGTATCTTGGGCTGGGAGACCCAGGCTGATGGATGCCATGTACACTTTTATAGTCAGTTGCCCAGGCTGATGTCTCAGTTAATTGTTGTTGAATATAAACAAGTTTTGATCTTCGTAGTGAAAAAAAAGTCACAATTTACTTATTTGCTGACTTGTAACTTGGCTTGTGTTTAGGCAACTGTTATTCTGAGCACCTGAGTACATTCCGTCTCTTGACTGTTGGCTGGGGAGCACTGGCTGTTAGTCAGCCTCACTCATGTGTCTTGGGATCCCTGGGAAAGCCGTGTCTCTCCCAACATCTGCTGTTTCATCTTTAATGGAATCTAACCTGGCCTTGAGTACACCTCAGCTTCGTCCCAAGTAAGAATGAGAGGTCATATGTCAAAGCTTCTTGTGGGCTAGCTCAGATAGCAGGGAAGAAACACGTTCCAGTTTTTGATGTGAGAAGACTCAGAGAATTTATAGCTATTTTTAAAAGTCCACCATAGAAGGAAAATGAGACTGGAGCACCTGCTCTTAAATCTGTCTGGGAATACCAATTGTTACATTTTCTCACATCCCATAAGCCCTGCAAGTCATACGTGACCATTCTAGTTTCAAGGGAGGGTGGAAAATGAACTCACCTTTGTTGAGCAAGTAAAAAACTGAAAATATTTGGACATTAGGAATAATGATGTTAAGTTTTTCACTTTTATCGCTGATAATAAAGCCTTTCATGGTTAGGAATTGATGGCTTTTCTGAATGGATTTTTAGCAGTTCTTTGTTCAAGTTGAAGAATTAACCAATCACCATGTTCAAGACATACGTCATTCTTGAGTGTGTTTCCGGCTTCTATGGTGCTTCTTTATATATGACCACAAACTCTCTAATGCTTAATCGTTCTATAGACCTTTTTAGATTAAGAATAAACTTTCATGGCCACTTTATCAATTACTTGTCACTGTGGTATCTCATCACAAAGGACATCGTCTTTTAATATTATCTCATGTTTATCACATACAGCATGAGCCATCAACATATCTTATTTCCTTAGTTGAAGAAGAAGAATGCCATTAATAGATACACAAAAAGTGATGAAACACTAGTCAATCTTGGTTGTCGAAAATTTAAATTTAGTAGAACTCTTTCTGATGTGGACTTTGAGGAGACATCATCTTGGGTAGGGATGGTCAATGTTGGTAGGATGGAAGGCTGATGAAACGGAGGTTGGTCAGTGTGAGTCATACAGCACTCTTAACTTTTCCTTGAGATCAACAAACCAAGTCAAGACAGTTAAATACAACTACGTGTGCGTGTGTTCATATATATATATATATATATATATATATATATATATATATATATAAACTTTAAGAAAAATTCACAAGTACAACTTTAGCTGGAGTGAGAGAGTCTTAACAAGCTGTTGAGAAGGCAGCTGGCAGGGCGATGCGGGAGAAGGGAGAAATCTGCAAGGCTAATGTAGGATAGGAATAGTGCAGTGGTGGGGAGTAAGGTCGAGTGAGCCTGGGTGTTCAGGCCCCGGCTCCTCTGTTTCCTGGCCGTGAATCCTGCTTGACACCAAGAGTGTCAAGGATGGCTCCATTCCACAGCATCCTTGAGATGTCAGTGGTATATGACATGACATGGCCCTTGGAATGAATCTAGGAACAGTCTTAACCACTCTCTGGGCCGGGAATAGAAAGACTCGTGAGAACCTCGCTCTCTTCCCTGTGAGCCAGATGAAAGGCAAATTGTTGGGGGAGACTTGGAAGAGGTCCAAGAAGATTGAAAGAGCTTTGGCCCTTGGATGCATTTGAGGTGCAGCCCCACCATCCTCCTGTTCTTGCATCAAGCTGACCCACAAGCAGCAAAGCTTTTGTCCTGCAGCTAAGATGCAGGGGGTGGAGGGGTTCTCTGTCACAGCTTCATGTGTTATTCTAGTAAAGGTGTGATTTTAGGTGAGTCCGTCCTAATCAGCTTTCTCTCTGGATTATGAGCCAGAAGAGCTCATAACTTCCTGTTGATGTTTCTGACAAAACGTCAAAATGAAGACTTCAGGTACTTAAGAACATGCCTATCGGGCAGTGACTAGGGTTCTACATTGGAAGGTTAGTGTTTGATCTTCTCTTTCTCCCCTCCTTCCTCCCTTCTCATTTTTTCTTTCAGACAGGGTATCATGTATCTGAATCTATTTTCAAATTTAATATGCCCCGGGGGATGACCTTGAACATCTAATCCTCCAGCCTTCACTTTGTGAGTGATGGGATTACCAGTGTGTGCCACCGGGTCTGGTTTTATGTGTTGGTGGTTGGGTCCAGGATTTCATATA
This sequence comes from Rhabdomys pumilio, assembly GCA_030674055.1. NCBI lineage: Eukaryota > Metazoa > Chordata > Mammalia > Rodentia > Muridae > Rhabdomys > Rhabdomys pumilio. Next base: position 96,353,132 of record JANHMN010000001.1, read on the forward strand.
TGCTAGGCAAGTACTTAGCAGTTGAGCTGCATCTCCAGACTTGAGTATTTCCCTTTTGAAGTTGGAGTTAGCAGTCTTGAAAAGATATTTGTCCTGATGAAGTCAGTTATGATAAATATCTTGAAAAGGCTATTTTACAGTTGACAGCTTACTGCATGATAGGCTGGACACCTTTGTTTAGGAAAGAATATGGAAGAACAAATGTCCCTTGGAACAGTCTCTGTAAGCCCTGTGAAGTTGGAGGCCCCTAACCTCCTGAGGTACTGGATGTCAGTAGGTGTTTGGTGAGACCTGAGCTGATTATCCAGGTTTGTTCATTCTAGGCTCTGTCAAGGTGCTTGGAGCTGCCAGTTTACTTCACCCTCATAGGCCCTGCATAAAGCCAGGACACTCTTACTTCCGTTTTCCTGCCATGGAAATTGAGTCTGACAAGGCTACTTGAGTTAGCAAATGGCAGAACCAGGATTTGCATAGGATGGTCAGGCTCCCAGATGGACACTTTGAATCAGTGTGCCACCCAATCTAGTTTATACAGACCCAGTAATTATCCACAAATACTGTTCAACCATTGAGAAATGCTCCTTGGTGTCTTGGTTTCGTTTTCGTGTTGCTATAATAAAATTCTCCGACAAAAACATTTTAAGGGAAAAAGTGTTTCTTTGGCTCATATTTCCAGGCCACAGCCCGTCAAAGTAGGGTAGTCAAGGTGTCGGGAACTTGAAGAAGCTATGAACATTGCATCTAAAGTAAGAGCAGAGAGCAGTGAATTTATGTATGCATACCGGGCTTCAGCATAAGCTCCCTTTCTCATTCAGCCCAGGGCCCAGCCCTTGAAGTGTATCATTAAGATTCAGCGTAGGTCTTCCCACTTGGATGAATTCAATTAAGAAAATCTTTCACTGGCATGCACATAGGCTGCCCTAATCTAGACAATTCCTCATGGAGACTCTTCCTTGGAGGTTTTAGCTTGCGTTGAGTTGACCATTAGAACCAACCATCACACTTGTATATCTTCAGAGACCTACCTCACTTGTGTCTAATCAGAGCTTTCTGCACAGTAGTTAGAGTCTTGATCCCTTAAGATATTCAAATCTGTTGAGAGGAGGGGCTGTGAGACACTGTAATGGAACAGTCGTTCACGCCATTTTAGAGATAGGCACAGCCTCTGCTGGTGTGGCCCGTACTTTACCGCCTAAAGACAAATAAGCCTCAATGTCCATTTTCAGACCTCCAGAAGTTTCAGATACAGATGTGGTGTACCCTCCAAAGACACACCAGCCAGCATCTTGAAGTCCCCAGCATCTGCCTCTGCCTTGGAGGAAAGAAAGTGTCCCTCTAAAGTAGAAGCGGAAATTCACACTTAATATTCCCCAAATCACTTTCGAGGCTTATCTGCGTTTCCAGCCATTTTGTGATGTGTACCACTGCTTATTTTATGTTACAGGTTACTCACAATGGATGAT
>JANHMN010000001.1:96359594-96416949 GCA_030674055.1 Rhabdomys pumilio
AGCCATGTTCTTCTTGTGAATGTCTGACTGATTAACAGTGTGTCTTAGATCGGCTCTGATTTCTTTCCATATTAGGACTTTTCTTTTTGCTAAAAATTGAGTAACACCCTTATGACAGAAGATGGGGGTGCTTTCTAACTACCCACTTTCTAGACCTCCAGACTTTGGTGTTCAGTTCATCATGTGTAGTTTCTTATCTTGCATCAGACATTTCCAATTTCTCTTTCTTTGTTTCTTTGTCTTAGTCTTTGCTTCTCTCTCTTTCTTTCCCTTCCTTCTTCCCTCCCTCCCTCCTTCCTTTCCTTTTTTTCTTTTTCTTTTAAAGACAGGGCTTATATGTGTAGCCTTTGCTGTCCTGGAACTGGCTCTGTAGACCAGGCTAGCCTCAAACTCTGCCTGCCTCTGCCCGCAGAGTTCTGAGAGTAAAGGTCACTGTCACCATGCCCAGCTTCTTTCTCTTGAGGGTTTCTCAGACACGTGAACCTTCAACTCCCTATTTTTCTTTGTCTTCCATTTCTTTGCTCCATAAATATTTACTTTTATGTAAAGGGAGCGTTCAAAAAAAAGCTTTATTAGGTAAAAGTCTTCATTTCTTGCATTTAAATCTTTATTCTAATGACCAAATTCTTAGTTATCATGGGACAACTTTTCTAACTTCCCTGATATGTCAGAAAATTACAAAACACTCTGTCTGGAAATATCACAGTAAATGGGTATTTTTAGTCATTTCCTACAGTGATGACCTTAAGTATCATATACATGACTCAGTGAGAAGAGTTATTTAAGGATAATATTTCCTTAGGTCAATTATGGAGAAACTTCTTTATATTCTGTTTCTTCTTCTATCTTTTCTCCGTTTCTCTAGTTCATTTACCCAGATCACCTCACAAATGGGGAAACATGATTTTATAAGGTTTCTTGTATTGCTTTCTCCCAATATTTTCCATCCACATTATTTATTGCACATGACTACATCTCACATTTAATTAGAATCACAAGTCAGGAGAATCACTTAACCATATCTCTTATTTACTTTTTAAGATTTATTTTTGTGTGTGTGTGTGAGCATGTGTCTGTGTGAATGTAAGCCATGCATGCACAGGTGCCCACAGAGGCTAGGAAAGGGTACCAGACCCCCCGGAATTATGCATTGTATGGGTTTAAGCAGTCTGGTATGGCTATCCTGAACTGATTTCAGGTTCTCTGGAAGAGCAGCAAGCTATCCAATTGGAACCATCTCTCCTGCTCAACCTTTAGTGTAGAATGAATGGGTGTTTGTCATTTCCTTCTTCAACCCATGTTTGCAGAGTCTTTTCAGTTTGCTAGGCATTGGGCCATGTGCTAGAAAGTCAGGTGTGAACACGAGAGTCCCATGAATGAAAGTTCAGAGTTACCCAGCCCAGCTTTTCTATATTGTGCACAGTTCATAACCAGTTCTAATATGTGACTAAGTCCCTTCTGTTTCACAATGGTGCCCTATTAGCTCTTCTGGTTAAATAGTTTGTTTATAGTTCTGTAAAATATTGATAACCAGAAGGAAAATCTAATTTCTTAGAAGTTTAGCTTGGACTAAAAGAGGATTATTTTATTCATCTAAACTAAAAAAAAAAAAAAAAGAAAAAGAAAAGATTTAAACTGCTCTCATTGTGAGCGTTCCTCATTTGTTAGCGGAGTGGACTGGGCTGACTGACAGTTACGGAATCCAACCTGGAGAGGTGTATTAAGAACCACACTTGGCCTCTGAGCAGAGGAGGGGAAGCTGGTGGGAATAGTTGCCGAACAGGCATTTTTAATACATGATAAAAATAACCTTTTCGATATTTAAATCATTTTGTTGCCAAGGGCATTTAATCAGGCCCATTGCCAAATGCTAATTAATGATACAAGTGGAGAATTTTATTTAAATTTGTTATACTAATATGTGGAAATATAAATAGAAACTGCCAGTTGAGAGGAGCTTGTCAAAGGCTGGAGTGTGGAAGGCGAAGGGCCGACATCATATTTTAAAGCAATAGACCCACGATGTTTCAGAAGCTAATTGAGGCAGAAACCTTGCAAGGAAAGTAATTTATTTATTTAAAAAAATCTTTTAAAGCAAGATTTTAAAGGACTCTGACCCTTGGAAATGATATGATTTAGGCTAACTTGGTTGTGAACAAGGTCACTGCTGAGTGTGTCTGAAAACAGCTTCGCTTCCGTTCTATGTGCTGCTTACTGGCAGAGATACTGCTGGGAAGCACGCCATCCCGTGATGTTATTACATGAGCGTCAGCACACAGCTTAGATGGGCAAGGCCAACTATGCAACATGGCTTCCTGGTCCACTGAAGAGATATATTACCTCAGCATAGTGGCTCCTAGCAAACGTTTAAAATAAAAGGGTTATTGATCACACTCTAAAACAATGGTGAAGGCTCGGCCTGGTAAGTGCACAAGCCAGTCACATAGCTGTTATTATTATCAAGTGTACTGTATTGTGCATGCTTGCATGCTGTCCTCCTATGTGACTGCAGTGTTACAAGTTTGGCTATGTCAACTTCACTGCAAAGGTGAGCATGTATAGTACTAAAGCATCACTGGGCAATAGGACTTTAAAATCTATTGTCTTTTTGGGCATCTTGGATTGGAATGTCTTTACACAACTCACTCACTTTTTACATATGTTCTTGGTTGGCCTTGGCTCTCAGTTTACTTCTGACGATGATGTGAAGCTGATGCTATCTTGTGCTTTAGGTCCTGTTGATTTTCAAAGGAAGTTCATTATGGAGACATGGTGGCATCGATGGCTATGGCTAACAATACTAATAACTCGCTCAGCAGAGCAGTGCTGTACTGCTATGTGCAGTCCTCTCTGTATTTCTGAACACCGTCTTCCACTGGCATTCCCAATGCTTCAGTTTTTTGCTTCTTACTCTCCGGACATATTTCCATGCTTTTTTGTGGATGGAAATGAATGGATCAGCCACAGGCAGATAATTCACCTCAAGGTAAGGGGATAGTGAGGAGGACGGAGCACATACCTCTATATTCTTTCTTCATGTGAACAAAACTGGGAAGGTCATTTTCTTCCCCATGTTAGTGGACAGGTTGGTCCTTCAGACTTCTAAACCAATGTCTAGTAGCTAGCCAGTTCCCTTCATAAAATGAGTGATTCTGGTGAAAGAAACAAAGCACTTTGGGTTAAAGAGGTGTTTCCAGTGATTGGTGTGATGGTTATAATATAAATATATAATGAAAAATAAATATAAACCCATACAATGCATAATTAGACAGGATTCAATGAGGGAGGGAGAGGCACAGTGATTAGGGACCTATAGGTGGTTGAACAAACTTGCAAGACTCGGTTGCTTTTGTCCTGGTTGCTCTGAGGTTTCCTGCCTCATTGCCTGTGTTTCACACCTTCCTGGTGTGAGCTTCCCCCCAAGTCACACTTCATTTCTGTTCATCCATGTATTCTCCTTTCACCGAAGAAGTCTCAGAGCACTCATCACATAGGACTGGTGGTTCACTTTGCTGAAAGGAGACAATGAATACATTTCTATCCCAAGCCCTGTGATACTGTGGAAAGTCATTTTGGAATTGCTTGTGTACCTGTGTTTTTCGAGTAGATTCCTCTTCTGTAGTGAGTGGGGTGTGTGTGTGTGTGTGTGTGTGTGTGTGTGTGTGTGTGTGCAATATCTTTGCATTTTCTCCTTCCTTCTCTGTAGCCTGGCTTAGGAAAGCTATGCAGCAAATATTGATTGAGGAGAGAGTGTGCACAAATATAGCATGTCAAGCTCAACAGCGAGCATCTTTGGTAAGATGCTAGCCACAGTGTTCCATCCTCTTTGTGGAGCCGCCCTATTGGCTTTGCAACGCTGTGACTGTAACACTAGACAGGGACCTTTGTGCACATCTGTGAGTCAACCATTAACTTTTAACCACATGTCCAAGTGGGGCAGACATCTGGGTGTGCTTAAGAGAGCTGTGCTTAGGTCCTCATCACCAAATGACTGTAAAGTGCCTGACAAGGCTTTCCAATGCTTTGCTCACAGAAGGTCCCAGTCAAAATTTGGATTCTTGTGAGAGCCCTGGGTGATGCAAGTCCTTCTGCATCTTGAGGGGAATATAGTTTTAGTTGTTGGAGCCAGGACACTCTATCTGGAACCCTTGGGATAAAACAGACCTCACGTTCTCTTCCCTTTACAAAGCAGGAGAGAAAGGTTTATGGAGTTCAAAGGACTCACTCAAGGTTTCTTTGTTCTTGGCAGAGTCACGCAGGTTTCTGTACTCTTCCATCCATCCATCCATCCATTAGAATGCAATATAATTTACAGATGGCTGCACTGTTTGACCATGAGTTATAGACCAACCTCTACATTTCTCAGCTTTTTTGGTTTGCCCTCCATATACCATCTTGAGTTATTTTTATCTTCCCATATTGAGTCTCAAGGGCCTCTGTCAAGGAGGCTTGTCCACAGATGAGGAGACTGTGTGATATATGTTAACATAGTTTGCTCAGTTAATAACAACTAAGCCCGCATAGAAATGGTAGCTACCACCATTTGAACTTACATTTTGACATTGAGTTCTAGGGAAGAAAAAGCTCTTCATGTTTTCTGCTCTTGCTTGGATGGTTTCCCTCTGGGATTTATATAAACATTTATAATAAAAATTATTACTGTGAATACTTGCCCATCTGTGGACGCTCAGAAAGGTATGTTGGTATTAAGAACTCAGAGCTCTTGGTCCTTACTACTCCAGCAGGGCCTTGAACTGTCTCTGTATAGACTTTCCAGGTGTGCATGTGTGTGTCTCACTTTACTGATGAATTTTATTGCTGGAAATGGCACACTTTAGTCTGCGTCCCTTACTCTGTATGGAAATGTCTGAACTCATAGCCCTCAGGTGCACTGACATTTATAACAGTGGTTCCTGTAAGACCAGCGATTGTTATAACCAAGCTCCTCCTCAGGTACCCACAGAGAAATGGGGAATCTCTCCCTCTTTCCTACCCTCCCCATCTCCCTCTTCCTGTCTCCCTACCTGTGATTTACTGCATTTCTGGGCTCTAAAACATCACCACTTGGGCACAGGTTTCAAATAAGTCTCTTTAACAAACTGTTCCTTCCTACGCTGGCCTTAACTGTTCCCTTCCTTGGATACAGCATGACGACAGAGGTAGGGAACGGATGAGAACTATTATCCCCTCACATCTTAGTGTGGGTTGCCATGACACTGTACCATAGACTGGCTGGCTTAAACAAAAACATTTATTTATCACAGTTCTTGAAGGTCCAAGTTCACCATAAGGTTCTGATGGGGGCTTTCTCTAGAATGCAGATAACTGACATTTTATATTCATGCAAGGCAAAACTGGTGTCCACACTTTTTCTGGTCCTTGTTTTTCAGGGCACTAACCCAATTCACAAGGGCTGCATCCTCATAAAATGATAGTTCTCAGCAGCCTCATTTCCTTATTCCATCACATTAGGGCTTAGAATATCAGCTGAGGGATTTTAGGGAGTGTTCTGTTTTTAATATCTGTTATTCATTTCACCTGTCTCTCACTTAAACCTTTTATATAGTTTTTTTTTTGTTTGTGCATGTATGTCTGCTTGCTTATGTGTATGCAGGTTCATGGATGTGCATGGATATGAATGCATGTGTGTGCACATGTTTGTGGCGGCCAGAGGACAATCTAAACACTGTCCACCCTTCATTGTCTTTGTGAAATAGAGGTGGGGGTTTCTCTCATTGGCCTGAAAGTCTCTAAGCAGGCTAAGCTTTGTAAGCCCCAGGGTTCTACTGACTTCTGCTTTCCCAGGGCTGGGATTGCACATGTGCTATGCTCAGGTTTTAGTGTGAGTCTGGGGACCTGAACCTCAGGTCCTCATGCTTTCAAGAGAAAGCATGTACTGACCAAACCATCCACCTATCTCCATTTTTTTTTAAGATAAAAAAATCTAACCCCCTCATGCTCCTCCAATGAAATACAAAACAATCTTTTGAATTTACTCATGTGAAAGATTCACAGGCTCCTTCCTCAGCCAAGGGGACAGTATGCCTGTGGTTCATTCTTCATGCCTTTACTTTGTGCCATATAGTTTGACTACATTCTACTTGATTCTTGACATTTAACAAAGTATTTTTATTGCTTCAAATTAAGAAATGCGTCCAAGGTTAAGGAACTTTTCAAGCTCTTGTCTCCACAAACTTCTGTTATGCAGAAAGGACTGATGAGAGACACTCTCATCAGTCCACCAGTTCTGCAGGGAGCTCTTGGGTCCCAGTTTTCCTGAGCTGTCACTCATGTCGGAGTGGGTGGGTTTTGGTGATGCAGTTGTCTTTGAGTCATTCCTGCTCCTGTAAGTATCTCTTCACCCTTACTCCTGTAAGTAACCCCAACAAAGCTCATTGGTTCACCAAGTTGGATTTGGGTAGTATCCTTCCTTTAATCTGTTGTTGGTTTTCTGTTTAGGGGTTTGTTTGTTCAAGGTTATCTAGGAATAGTGTTCCACAGCACAGGTAGCTGTGAGCCACACAGTGTGGGTGCTGGGAAGCAAACTCTGGTGCCTCTGTAAGAGCAGGCACATGCTCTAACTCACCAAGCCATCTCTTTAGCCCCTTCAGCTTAGTTTTTGGGCAGGGTCTTTAGCTGAACCTGGAACTTGCTGGCTGATTAGAGTGATAGATGAGCAAGCCTGGTCTTCTGGATTCTTCTGTGTCCATCTCACTGATGGGAGGAATACTGATGGCTTCCCACTGCCTGCCATTTTTGACATGGATTCAGGAGAATGGACACAGGCTCTCCTTGTGTAGCTTGTGTAGCAGGCACTTCACCCACTGAGCCATCTCTCCAGCTGTGTTGCTCCATGGACCTTGAACCCACGAACCTGCTGGGTGTTACACACAATCTCCTCCAGATTCAAAACCAAACAAAACAGCTTTTTTTATTTTTAAATCATAATTCCAAAATCAGAATGTTTGAATGGTAAATAAACACAAGAAAATGACCCAAAGGCATATGTAGGCATTGTTTCAGTTGTGTGAATCACCCAATCTGTGCCTACCTGCTCCAACTGATACACCAGGAAGGATGGCAACGATGCCAACATGGGAAAGCATACAAACTCAGAGCATATTGGATGATTCCCTTGTCTGTGCTATGTCAGTGAAGTGTGCGTTTCCTGCTTGTTTTTCTCCACAGGCTTTCAGGGGAGACAGTGAAGACTGAGGTCCTTTGAGATGCAGTTGATTGAAACTGTGAGCACATTGGAGCATAAGGGCTGGAATTCATTAGCAGCCTTAAAACAGCAGCACTAGGCCCTCGAATTTTTGGAACATATGAATGGTAACCGTTGATTTCTCAACCCAAAGCAGAACATCTGCTCTCTCACAGAGCGTCTAGCAAAGACGGCAGTGTGGAGTCAGGTTGGGGCAAAGCTGTGAGGGAATGCACGCAGCCTGGATCATGGCCGTCCATGTGGATTTATTATTAGATGGCACTCAGCGCAATTGCTTTCAGGAGAATTTTCAAGCCTCTGATGCACATCCATCCATCGTGTGGGTTTTATTGGACACTAATCCTCTGTAATGTTATTCTAGTAAAAAAAAAAATAAATGCATGTGAGCATGTGTCTGTAAGATGTAACAAACCATACTTAGAGTTAATGTAAAATGAAACTCAATTTGTTATTCCTCCCCGCCCCCCTCCCGGAAGTCATAGTCTTTATCATCTTCCCTGCCCAAATCTTTGAGTGATGAAAAAAAATGTGAAGATAACAAAGGAAAAAAAAATGAATGCAGGTTGTTTCTCGTGCAGTAAGAGAAGACATTGCAGCCATGAAACAATGACAAAGGCATTGCACTGAATTGTTAAAGCCACCAGGCATGTCTGGAGAGATGGTCATCAGATGCTGTCCATGGAAGCCTAGTGACCTGAGTTTGATCCCTTGCCACATGTTTTTAAAAAGCTGGATGGGGTGGCATGCATGTGCAATGTCATCATTCCTGCAGTGAACTGGGAAACGGACTCAGGAGAATCAAATCAGAAGCCCTAGGACTTGCTAGCCAAGAGTATACAGCCCAGAGACAACAAGAGAGACTTTGCTACAGAATCAAGGTAGAAGGAGAGAACCAATCCCCTGAAAGACGACACCTTCATATATGCACCAAGGCATGCAGGTACCCACCCACACACCCACACCCACCAACACGCACAACACACACAAAGAAAAGGTAATGAAAACCATCAGGTAAATATCTGCATCCCATGAATAACCATGCATCAAAATACAGTAATCCTTATTATTCATTCATTTTCATTTTCATTTTAGGACTCAGACATTGGATGCTGTCCCAGCTCTGCCATATTCTTCTGTGAGTCTTGAGAAGTTATTTAAAGTTCCTATGTAAGGAGAGCTTATGTAAAATAGACATAATAATTTTTTTCTTGTGGGGTTCTTACAGAGACAAAATTGAAATACTATGTGTAGGGGCCTACTAACCTGACACAGAAGTCCTTTAAAACTACTGTTTAGGACGGGTGAGATGGCAGAAATGTGAAATATGCTTTCTGTTAAGTCTGATGGTCTGAGTCTGATCTCTGGAAGGGATACGGTGGAAGGTGTCAACTAACTGTTTTGAGTTGTCGTTTGATCTCCAGACAAGCACTGTGGCGTGTGGCCCCTACCCTCAATTAATGTAAATAAAAATAAGATAAAAACGCTATCTACCTTCCTGCCCCCACATCTACTAGGTCTCTGCGCAGCTGATATTTTCATATGCAGACTTGATCGAATTGGATTATTTAGTTACTGCCTTACTAAATTAATTGGAAAGTGAAAGGCTGACTGCATTAATTTTCTGTCTGCTGCTCTCTGAATACATGTGGTTTCTTGTTAGGAACTGAAGCGGGTGGAGATGGGTACAGCCAGGAGTGGGGACGCTCGGAGAGAGGACTCATCTACAGTGTACAAACTGGTTAGTTTTGACTTTAATTCTACCATCTTAGCAAGAAGACATCAAAGCGTTGGCCTTTGTTTTGTTTTCTGCCACACCTTTGGAGCACTGGTCACAGACTGCTTAGGGTGTGGGTGAGGCAGAGAGGGGGTGAGCTGGTGGCAGTCCTGGTTTCCTGTGCCAGGGCTGATATCTTGGTGGGCTTTAAAAGCCACACAAAAGAGCTTCCCAGCTAGTGTTTTTAAATTTTATAAACTGTACAGTTTATTGTAAGGTATAAAGGGGCTTATTGAGTGGAAAATCATAGGCGTGAGATCAACAAACAGAATTAGATCATTAGAGCCATTAGGAGCTTGGCTCTTTTCAATTTATCCTTTAACGGTCTGATTTCTGGAGTTGCATTTAGCTGACTTGATGGTGAGTGATTACCACTGCTCTGCGTAGATAGCCAACATCTCTGACTTCTCCTAATGGGTTTCCAAATAAGGCCATTTATTAATTAAATTAATTCAGCCTGATGATTTGATTGCCACTGCCTCCTTTTACTGGAGCGTCCTGTCTCTGTGACAGGGAGAGTATACATGTATCACTCACCTGGCAACTGTCAGCTGCACTACCCTCAGCCACTTTGTCTGTATGGCCAGAACACAGAACTCCCACGTGCCAGCGTGAGAGAGGATGAAATCTAAAAGCAAGATTTAATGGCACTGGCTGTTTTCAGACACAACAGGTGATTCTAAACGTTTTCTAACTATTCCCTTATGCCTTTTCAAATCTCATATTAAAAGACTATCTTAAAACTTTATTATTATTATTATTATTATTATTATTATTATTATTATTATTATTAGCGTATCCCATAAGCCCCACCCCCTGTTCTCGTGACTTTGTTTTTCTTTCTGACACACTAAGTTTAGTTAGGGTCGTACACATGAACATGAACTAGGGGTTCTTTGGTGGAACAGGGCAACTGGAATGGTGGTTAAGCCACAGAAGAAAATAACCCCATTTGCCAGCAAGCATTAATGACTAATAGCTTCCTGGAGAGGGTGGAGCCTCGTTTTCCCTTCTCCCATTCATGGTGGAATGTTGATGGGGCTCCATTTTCTGTAGATAGCCATGACCACTGTGAGAGGAATAGTGTGACAGCCCTGTCATGTCCAGAAGCCAGTGTTCCATAGCTCTCTTTCCCACCATTTGTCTCTCACATTCTTCTTCCTGCCCTATCCTCCAAAGCCTTGGAGGCCATCATGTAGATGCCCCATTTAGAAGGTCATCTTCTCATGGAAGAAAGCAAGAAGGTTCCACGGTAACTGTGGATTTCAAGCTGCCTTTTAAAAACGAAGTCTCATTACATAGCCTACCTCGGCCTCAAACTCATACTCTTTCTACCTCACTCCATGAGTGCTAAGAGAGACACCTTGCAAAGTCGCTGCGTGCTCTCTTGTCACCCTCTCATTGTCCTTTAAGGGGGTGAGATGGAGGCATGAAGAAACCATAAGCCATGGTACTTTGTTAGTGCTAAATGTTAATAATGAGATTAGCATCACGTCTAGGGCTTGACAGTCTTCCCTTCCATTGAAAGTAGACAAAAGTTATCCTCAGACTTGGAATTTCTACCAAAGTTTTCTTTATTTTTAGAGAACCATGACTTTGGTTAGGCCTATGATGGTTGATCGTGGAGATTCAACCGATATGGCATTGGATTTAGAATGTGGAAAAAAAAACATAGAAAAGAAAACGCAGATGTCTACAACTAACCCAGATACCCTGGCCATCCATCAACGCCACTCTATTCTTTCCATTCCATATCCAGTACCACGTTCACTGCGTCAGGGATATCTTTTTCTCTAGATAGGACATCTCCCCCACCCCCAATTTTTTTTGAGCCAGTGCCAGAAGGAAGACACACTTTTCTGCCCCCCTTCCCAGAGCCTCAAAAGGAGATTTCAGGCAGATATTTGTTAGGAAATGGTATTCATTGCTGAACTGAAAACTGGATTGCAAGTGCTTTGGGCATTCTTAGTAAATTATATAGCTAAAACCCGGAGCTATACTAAACCCTTTGAATTTAATTTGACTGCTGGCAGCCATCAATGGCTAAAAGAATTTAGAAATCCCAACCGCTAATGCTTGAATATGCTGGTAGGGGATGTTGTAGGAAAGGCAGGTGGTGTGGGGGAGCCAAATAAAACAGTGGCCTTTACAGACGATTCAGAACTCTAATAGAATCAAGGTGCGTTCTCTGCAGAATGCTACAAGTTGTGCTAATGTAATCAAGGCACACATAGCCTTGTGGAGTGGGAGTACCTTTTCCACCTTCTGAGCCATTAGGAGGACAGTTTGACTCTCTGCTCTGCAGAGAGCCCACTCTGGGATACCTTGCCACTCCTTGTATTGCAGGTCTGTGTCCTGCTAATGCTTATATTCTGCACTAACCTGACAGCTACAGATTAGTCAGTGTCTCTTGTCCTCTTTCCCACCTAATGTGACTCCAGCAAGCAGGGAACCCAACGTCTGTCTTAAATAGTCCTGAGCGTTTTGCATATGAAATTGAATTAAACCATTTTCCAGGCTGTCTGTTCTCTTACCTTTCAGCAGGAATGAAGTTTCTTCTTCCTGTGAAAAATACTTAAAAGCAGGCAATTGGAGGAAGCTGGGGAGGGTTGGGGACGGAGGTGGGGCTGGAGGGGGGTGAACCATGCTGTCTGGCACAGTTAGCTAATTGTCTCAGCCTTTGTTTTTCTCTTCCCCTTGAAGATGAGCTGTATTTTAATTACAGCGTGAAATATCTGTCTTGATTAGATGGTTAGGAGGTGCCAGTGCTTAGGTAAGAGATGCAAATGCATGGAGAAGAGGAAGGTAGCAGGGATAATAGACAATATCCCCAAACTTCCCGGATTCTTACAGCATTCATCCATTTTTGTCCAGGCTGCTCTTCAAGTACAAAAGGAATTTGGGTTTTCTGTGTTATGCAGTGGTCTGAGGTGGTATTCTTTTAGCCTGGGATGAAGAATGTATGGACAAATGTGTATAGATTTGTGGCTTGAAAAAAAAATTAGGCTAAATCTATGTGTCTTAATGCCACAAGGAATGATGACCACTCAGGGCTGCCTGGGCTGTCTGCTTCACTTCCCACATTGAAACGCCTCATTTGCTAGCCAAGTCTAGAGGCTGGGCAGGTGGTGTGGATATAAAGACAAATAAGGCTGAAACAACTTTGCAGTCTCTCATAGGTGGTGGGGGAGAAAAATAAATAGTACCTGGCTGTGTGCTAACGGCTCTCAGAACACACAAAGGTGCCTTTGTATAGCACTGGGGATGGGAGCCCAAGGTCACCAGTTGGGACTTGAGAAGGTCTCAAGCAGTAGGTCATCTTGGTGCAGTCTTGAGGGTAGGTGATAGATGAAGGGCTAGCCTGTATAACTGGGACAAGAACTAAGCTGTCTTCAAGGTTCTTCGGTGAGGTATTCACTGGTAACATTAATGAGGTCAGCTAAAGGTGGGGGTAGCAGTCAGGTTTTCCAGCCTTTGGAGAGAGGGAGGCAAAGGAAATACTTAAGACTTTTCTCTAGAGAAGTTTACTGGTGGAATGGAAAGGGATTCTAATTATAGTGTCATTCTAGGCTTGTGGTAAAATGAGAAGTTGCTATCTAGATATTATTATTATTATTATTATTATTATTATTATTATTATTATTAAGAAATCAAGTCTGGGATGGTGGGCCTTCACTATAACCCAAGTGCTTGGATGGTTAAGTCAGGATACTCACTGTGAGTTACAGGTCTGGGAGTTGGGGGATAGTCTGAGTTATATAGCAAGCTCCAGGCTAGCCTGGGCCCTAGAGAAACCCATTCTCAAAACCAGAACCAAACCCGTACAATAAGCAAGCCAAAGTTTATTTGGTCTGCATGTTTGCTGTAGCTAACACAACTACATAAAACAAATTAAAGGGTCATTTCTGGGGATCCCACTGTAGAGAATATATAAAAGTATTTCCCCTTTATCCTGGACATTTTCTTAATTTTAAAAATACCAAGATAAAGGGCCCGATTTAGTCGAATATGTTGGTTTAAAATAGGTGTGACTTGTAACAGGGACAGGACCAGTGAACACTTAACCTAAGTTAACAGCCGAATCTGCCAGTTCTTTTTCTTCACAAAACATGTTTCAATCACTAATTTAAAAAAGTGATAAATTTCAATTTCTTGTAAAAGTTAGTGTGAAACTCAGGAAGTGGTATATTTCGGTTGATTTGTTTTCTTTGTGTGAAACAGTGTATCATTTCAGAGCCCTCAGTGAAGGGGCCTCACTGATGCTGTTTGCTATCTGGAGCGCACACACATAGCTGCTGTCCATCCTGGTGCCCTTCTTATGTGACAGGAGGGGCAATAATCAGATGTCAGGCTTGGAACAAGGTAGAAGGGGCAGCTGCCTACAGGGATTTGGATGTATGTGACAACTAGCCTTTAGCTGGCCTCTAGTTTCAGGCTGACTCTGAGATATGCACACATGTCCCCTTTGGAGAGAAAGCTTGCTGTGTCTAAGACAATTCCAACAGGTTGAAATGAGGTAACTCTGTAAGGAAAGCGTTAAAAATAAAAATGGGAAAAAAGGACGGATGTTGCCAATTCAGGAAAGCTTTGAGTCATGAATTAGCATCATATTTTTTAATCACAGAAGGCACAATATTCTCTGTCATCACTACTAGGATGTGGTTTCTTTAAAATTAGCAATTATTGAATGCCTGAAGTATATCAGGCCTACATATGGCTCCTTCCTTCATATTTAGATCAATGATTTTCATATTTATTTATTTCTCACTTCTACTTCTTGGAAGCTTTATTTTTGGAAAATAGTTGGGGCCTTTTGGAGCCCTGAAAGAGCAGTCAGTGTTAAAGCTTAATTTTATGGGATGTGGAAGTGTTGTAATAAGTCTGTCTGGGTTGTATCTAGGTTAGAAGTATACATTTGTCTTAAAAAAAACTTGGGGAGAAAGTACATGAAAACTTGTAAATAAATGCTGGAAATCTCTGAGTAATATTGTAGAGTATTGGCTCTTCTCCCTTGTACCTCAAAGATGTAAGTGTCAGGCTTGGTGGAAATAGCTACACACAGAGAGGAAAGCTATGCCCTTTGCACATAAGGAGAAAACACCCTATGATTAAAGCAAGGAAGTCGACAAGGGAAAGCAAATCCACAACCCAAGAAACCTATGTTGGCAACCTATTTTCCTTCTATGAAGCTCCTCCCCTTCCTCGTCCCCCTCCCTCTCCTCCTTTCCCCGCCTTTGTATGTGAGGTCCATGTGTATGCATACATTTGTGTGTGTGGAGGCCAGAGGTGGACACTGAGTATCTTCCTTAATCTCCCTATGAAACACAGTGGCTTACTGAACCTGGAGCTCACTGATTCAGATAGACTGGCTGGGCAATGAGTGTCAAATCAACCTCTTAATGCCTCTCTTCAGAGTGTACCCCACCATGTCTGGCTTTTGAGGTATGTGATGGGGATCATGCTTGTATGTCTAGCACTCTTTAATTCACCAAAAAATCCCCCAGGCTGGAATCTTCTTGAAGTTGAGACACTAAAGTGACTGACGATGGCTGCTCAGGTTTGGCTTTTAAGTTCGTGGCACTTGTGATGATCACAATAAGGAGCACAGTGCACGGCTAGGACCACTAACGAGTAAGCCACCTGCTGTTCAGATCGTCTCCTAATTTTTTTCATTTTGGAGGAAAGTGGGATGTTTTCCTTGGAGAGAAACATTCGTTCCGTACAAACTAGGCAAAGAAATCCTTATTATCACTTTGCAAAAAGACCAGAAAGTTCCTGCTGTAAAGCCTAGATGAGGCCACTGATCTGTCCTCCTGTGTACTAGAGGCAGCTTACAGCCAGGCCATGACGCTGATGTTAGACTCTGCTTGGGGAGCTTTCTTATCTTATTATTGGCTGTTAGTCAATAAAACACCAACGGATTTTTAGTACAATGTGTCTTCTTCATATTTGTTGTGGGAGGAAAAAAAGACACATAATCCTACCAATTTAAATGTACAGTTATCTTAAGGAGGCTTGACTTGAAAAAAAAGTCTTAAAAAGTTAACGTAGTGGCATGCTTGTCAGTCAAGTTACGACACTCCTCAAAGGGAAAGCATTTTTTTTTTTTTTTTTTTTTTTTTTTTTTTTTTGAGAAACAGTATTTCTTATAAGGTCTGAAAAGGCCTGACTTAGCTTTCTTAATTTCAGTTTTAAAGTGGTATATCGGATATAGGGGGTACCAGAGACATCGGTTAAATCAATCATGCACACTGCTAGGGTCTATTTGTGTTTGAGTCTGTGGGTGGGCAGTACAGAATGTCTCTGGCTTGCACAGTCTCAAGAAAGGTCAAGGAAGGACGTGTGTTTCTCCTGAGTATTCAAAACTTCATAATTACAGGATGTTGAGTTTTAGGCTCATTGCGTATTTTCAAACTGGATCAATCTGGAATACAGAACTGCAATGACTACAAATTATA
Source organism: Rhabdomys pumilio (assembly GCA_030674055.1). Lineage (NCBI taxonomy): Eukaryota > Metazoa > Chordata > Mammalia > Rodentia > Muridae > Rhabdomys > Rhabdomys pumilio. The sequence continues at coordinate 96,375,052 of JANHMN010000001.1, forward strand.
CATAGTTAGATATTTTAATTTTATTATTTTTGGGGGGGGTTAACAGGAAAGAAAGGATGAGTTCATTGTCTATTCTGTGAATGGGGGATGGAGTTCATGTTTCTGTGACCCATGAGTGAGGTTAGTGGTCCTGAGCATGTTACATGGCAGATGGAAACTTTTCTGTGTGTCAATGAATGTATATGTGTGTATATGTGTGCACATGTGATTATATGAAGGTCAGAGGTCAACATCAGGAGTACCCCTCATTGCTCTTGCTTTTATTCTTTGAGGCTGGTGTCTCACTCAACCTACTCAGCTAGACTGGCTGGGTAGCCAGAAAGCCTCCTGTCTCTGCCTCCTGAGCATGGAGCTTAGAGGTGTGCTCTATGATACATAACTTATTTTTGTGGGTGCTGCGGGCTGAACTTCTGTTCTCATGCTTTTATGGTAGACACTTTACCCCGTAGACCAGTGAAGAGTGTTTTCTGTTTTGTTTGTTTGTTTGTTCGGTTGACTGGTTTGGTTTAGTTTTTGCAGTGAATATTTACGATCTCTGCTGGGAGACAGTTCCATGTCTGTGCTCCAATTCTGCCAAATCTTGATTAATCAGAAACCAATTTTCCTGACTAGGAGTTACCTAGGGCTGCCTCTGTGGCTGGTCATTTCTCTTCTTAGTGTAATCTTCAAGCGTTTGGGAGGGAGTTGTGAGATTAAACTCAAATCAGCTTTGTTCCTTGCTAACAACGCTGGCAAACGGCTGACACTTCCGGCTAACACGAAGTTTGGGCATTCTCTATGGATTTGTATTATTTGTGCTGCCTTTCTCTCCACAGATAATCAACAGTCCACTGCATGGTATATAGTAGATGCAACATGCACATTCTCTTGACTGAGTAATCAGAGGTAATGCAAACACCTTTACCTCAGGAAAGAAGATATAACTACAGAATACACCCAGTTTAGCAAACAGAGGAAATCATTTAATCAGAGTTTTAAGGTGGAAGGATTCAGAGAAGTCAAGCATCTCCCTCCAGCTTTCTTGCTAGAAGATTCAATTTTAATTATCTTTGCTATGAACTAGAAGAGACAGTTTTTAGGTTGGGTTAAGCCTAAAATTCAACACAATAGGAAATTAAAAATATGTAGGAACAACTCATGTTAATTTCCCCCTTTTATCTCCAACCAGCTGATAATAAATACTGAGAAATATTTCATATTTAGAAACTTAAAAGTAGTAGCTATAACATTTTATTTTAATTCAGACTCCCATCTTAATTGCACAGATTTTAGAAAATGACAGTAGAATATTAACAAGGAAGGAAAGAACTTGATTTTCTTATTTTTTTACTTATACTTTTTATAGAGCCCCCCCATGGAATCCAAGCTTTTCATATGATTTTATAATCTTTCTTTTAGTTAACATACCATGCCACTAAATACTCTCCTATTATATTAGTTTTAAGTAATATGCAACCTTTTTTTATCAATATACGAGGAATTATTTATTTAGTCCCCCAGTACTGGATATTTGGTTGTTTCTACTTTTTTGGTATTGTAAAGAATTATAGGCTGAATATCCTTCCTTCTAGGTGCGTGTTTACATGTATTTCTGACATTTCTTTTCGTACTTGGTCTAATAGTACATATGATTTCAAAGGCTTTTGAAAAATGCTACTACCTTGCCCTTGAAGAAGGGTGTACCCATTGATACACTCTGCTATTTACTTCATTACATTTATTTACTTGTGTATGTGCATGTGTGTGTGTGTGTGTGTGTGTGTGTGTGTGCTTGAGTGAGTGTGTGTGCTCAGTTGCGTGCACATGTGTTCAAAGGTCATAGGTCAACTTGTGAAAGTCAGTTCTCTCCTCCCACCATGTGGGTGCCGTGAATTAATCTTAGATCGGCAGGCTTCATGGCAGGCACTTTCATTGCTGAGCCATCTGACTGGCTGTGTTTGTGAGTTTAAAGACAGGTAGTCCTGGGGCATAGAGTCTAGAATTTGCTCTGTGGGCTGCTGTTTGAACTCAACAAGAAGAAAACAAACCTGCGTGTGACGATGACCCTGTGTATGGTACGGAGTGATGCTAGTCTCTTCCCTTACCATCTTGCTTAGTATTTGATAGTTCATGCCCAGTTTTCTTCCAGAGCTGACTTTTGCCTGTCAAAAGGAACATCTTCCCGGAAAGGGACCGCTTTTGCCCAGAAGGGTTCTCTACTCCACCTCACCGCCCCAAAGCACAGAGTTTCTTCTCATGTAAAATACCTGTACCTAGGAAGGTGTCCCAGACTCATGCTTGCTCATGGCTTGCATGGATGTGTCCCAGATTCCTATGTTGGAGCCTGAGACTCAGTATCAAGAAGCCTTTTAGCAGGTGCTTAAACCAGGAAGTTTCCATCCTTACCAGTGGAATTTGTGCCCTTATATCACAGCTTGAGAGCACTGGCTGCATGTGTCTAACCTGTGATTCAAGCTATGAATGAAGCCTGGTACAAAGTTGTTGACTCACTTAAAGCATGAGATTTCGTCGCATCATTTTTGCTATCTACTGTGCTTTTCTGGAGCATGAGCATTGTAGATGACATCACTGTGCCACAGTGTCAAACCTCCACCAGTCTGCACCTTTCTGCTCTGTGATAACACAGCACAGAGGTTCCACCTTGGACAGAGAGAGCAGCCCACACTAAAGGTGCTGAGGTCTTGACCTGGACTTTGAATCTCTGGAACCATGTGAAGTGCATTTCTGCACCTATCAATGGCTCAGTCTCAGGTCTTTTGGTATAGTACCTGGAATGTCCGGAGAAAATTCTCAAACCTGGAGTATGAGATTCTAAAGTTGGAGTCTGCTCCTGGGCCATTCATATGAAAGATGAACACCATAGCTGTGGTTTTCAGGTTCACAGAGGCCCTTTCCACTGGTCCAGAAATCTCCGGTTGGCTACCCAGACTGGGAGCCCTTTCCACATCACGGTTGCCCTTTGAACAGAAAAAAATTGTCATTTGATAGCGGGAAGCTGTAAGGTCTAGAAAAAAAAATCTTTATTTAAAAGAAATATGTTAAACATAAACTGTATCCTGGATACCTAAAAGCATGTGGTTTAATCAATAGTATTAATAGATAATAACAGAACCTTTGTCTCCGATTCAGACACCAGCTGCAAAGTTGTGTTTGGAGACTGTCTTCTCTGGACTCCACAGCCTCTAGTTACTTCTGCGTCTGAAGCGCACATTCTGACCACTGCCTCACCCACAAGATTGTAAAGCTGCTATTTTAGTCTCCAGGTCTCTCTCTCTATTCATCCTCCACCATTCTTCCTTGTCACAAGGTGAGAAAGAAACGAATGCTTTTTTCACTTCCCACAACTCCCAGAAGGGCTTGCATTCCATATTTGTTTTTATGTTTCAGGCTGAAAGCATGCTGGGGAGTTATGTGGTAGAGCAAACTCATACCTCTTCTAGACCACACACTATATTTACAAAACACACAGGTGGCTTGCCAACTCAATTAGTTAAGATATATAATCCCAGTGTTCTCTCTCTTGCCTTTACTTCTCCCAAATTTAATAACTTATGGTTTAAAAATCATATAGAAATCAAAGTTAAAACACGATTATTCCTCATAGGATTGTGCTGCTTTAGTAACCAATGCCATGGGTTTTCTGTTCTAATTTTAAGAATAGCATCTCCACTGTATTAAGGGTAATATATTTTTCAGAACATAATTCTTAGTTTTTTGCTTTAGAAAACATAGCCACCTGCTTTAGTTTCTTTTCTTATTGTTGTGAGAGGGCTGGAGAGATGACTCAGTGGTTAAGAACACTGACTGCTCTTCTACAGGTCCTGAATTCAATTCTTAGCAACCACATGGTGGCTCACAACCATCTATAATGGGATCCAATGTCCTCCTTTGATGTGTTTGAAGATAGTAACAGTCTACTCACATATATAACAATAAATAAATCTTTTTAAAAAATCAATTACACTTTTTATTATTGTGATAAGATATCCCAACAGAAGCAGTGTAAGGGAGACAGGCTTACAGTTTGGCTTACAGTTTCAGAGAGATAAATGTATTGTCCACCATGGCAGGGAAGGCATACTGGCTAGAGCAAGAGACATCTACATTGATAAAACCAAGAGTGAGCAGGAAGTTGTGTCTGGCTATCAAACTTCAAGACTCCCATAGACTCAAATCTTCCAGCAAAGGTCTGTCTACCTTTTTCCCAAAGATCTACCATTTTCCCAAACAGTGCCATTATTGTTATCAAAGCAATTCAATAAAACATGGGCACCATGTTATATGGAACCAGTCCTCAAGTCTTACCTCTCTTCTTGGTAACCTCCTTGTGTGTCTTAACATTTAGATCTGCGTCTTATCTCCTACTTTATAACAATGGAGGCCAAGTGTTCCAATAGAAGACTCTAAGGAGAACATTTCTTGTTCAAACCACACTACTTCCATATTTGGGGTTATATTCTACTCAAAATCCTGGGTCACAGCCTTCCTGCTCTCACACATAGACAGCAGTGAGGAGTCAGTGTTTCTGCAGAAGGACAGGCTTCAGTCAGCACTTAAAAAATAGCACTTGGAAACACAGGGAGGAACAACTGTTTTAAATATGTATTCTCGGGTTTGAGTTTATGTGTTTCTGAGTTTTGATAGCGTGTGATAAACTCAGGTAAACAGTATGAAGAGCTGCTGTAACACGTGTGTTATAGAAGGGAGCCATCATCAATAGCAGGAGCCTGGCTCTCTCCTTGTGCCCATTGGCCTCTGGACTCTGTGGGAAGTCATGTGTGAAGGATGCTCTGCAGCCCACAGCTGCCCATGGGAATCATCGTAAAGCCGTCTGCCAGAAGGAATGTGTGAGCAAATGACAAACTGTACCTGACTCCAGGGGAAAATAGACTTTGGGAAGCTTTTAATGCCAGGCTTTATAATGTTTAGGATGAAATACTGCATCAGATTTCTCAAGAGGATGGAAATGACCTCAGATCAGTTTAACAAAGCATTTTTCCTGCAGAAGAGAACATGCTTGAATAGAGAAAGAAAATAACCTAGTACTCAAAGCTTAGAGGGGGCTTCCTTTCTTCCCTTTCTACCTGGCCCTCCCCACTCTTTCATCCTGACCTATACTCTGTAACTCCCAGCCATGCTCAATGAAAAGAAATAAAAACCACAGAGCTCTATGGGTTTTTCTGCATTAGCCCCAATGGAAAATATTCTGCCCCATTTAACTCAAAACTCCCTCTGTGATTGTTGGGCCATGCATTTCTCTTTTTCTTTTTGATTTAGAAAACATGGGCACCATGTTATATCGAACCTGTCTTCAAGTCTTAGTTCTCTTCTTGGTAACCTCCATGTGTGTCTTAACATTTAGTTCTGCCTCTTGTCTCCTACTTTAGACTACTTTCTGCCTAGAATAATGGTGTTGTGTTCCTTCTCCATCCTCTAATTAGATTGATGGGAATGGGAAAGTGAGACAGATGCTGGAGTTCTAGGGAAGATTCATCACTTGGAATATAATCCAGGGATGGATAAAGGAAACAGACGATAGTCCCAGATTTATCCTCCTTAAGAGCCTGGGTGATTGCTTTTGAGTGGAGAACCGTCCTGCCTTTGATGACTGAAGACTTTTACTACTGTTTCCATTGTGTAATTTACTTTAATCTGGGATTAGGATTCTACAGGGGAGGGGAGTGAGGGGGTGGGGGGCGTGTCTTCTCATTTTTGTGGCTGCTTTGACATCTGTTGGTAATGACCTTCTATGCATTTCTGTATTTTAACACAAAAGCCTGTATAAAATAAGGCTAGGTTATTTCCATGGAGCTTCCAAGTTGCATTGTTAATTATTAGTGATTCTTTAACTAATCTACCTTTTTTTCCCTCCCAGTGATCTAGCTCAGAATTGGGGCCATTTCATGGACTGTGCCTTACTCTCATGTCTTACGAACAATACCGTAAAGGAAGCAGAGCAATGACAAGTATTACTGACCAGCGTCATCAATTCTGAGGGTGTGCTGCGTATCCATTCATTTTTTAATTTTCTCTTCTAAGAATAACTTGGGGCACAAACTGACTTGATGTTATTTTCTCTGGGATTTCCTGTTGACACCTGGGAAAGATGTTTGATGTGTGCAGTGAAAAGATTGAGGCTAATGAATAAAAAACAAACAAAAATCCTCCCTTCAACGTAAAGGTTCTTTTGAGTGTTCCAGAACCATCTTTCCCAGGTGTTTGTGTGGCCGAAAGGGCAATGACCCTGTTATTAGAGCAGATTAGGTTTCCTTGGCTTCAATCAGCTTTTATATGATCTGAATGTGTTTTTAAAATAGCTCAATTTGAAGAAAACACGACTGAAGGGCCGCTGATTTTAATGCCTCAGTACACAGAGCTGTGCTTTTAGAAAACACGATCATTTTCTGAGGAGTTTGTTCTCCATGGTGAAAGCAATACATGTGCACTACAAATAATTTAGAAAAATGAAATAAAAGGAATGAAAAATTTTGCCCATGCTAAGCCACCTGGAGGTAATGAAGGCAAGACTTTCAGTGGTTGGTACTTTTTAAAGTTCCTATGTGCCTATGTATGTATCTATCTCTCTCTCTCTCTCTCTGTGTGTGTGTGTGTGTGTGTGTGTGTGTGTGTGTGTATCAATCTATCTATCTTCATCTATTTATCTCTCTCTCTGTCTGTCCCTATCTATCTATCTATCTTCATCTGTCTGTCTGTCTGTCTGTCTCTATCTTTATCATCATTGACTATCTATTATCTAATATCTACCTATTATCTACCTATCTATCATCTAATTTATTCATATATCATCTATTCATTTATATCTACCTATCATGTCTCTATATTTATCATATATTTATAGATCTATCACTGATTTCATTCATCTACCTAGCATCTATGTCTCTATAACTATCATCCATTAACGTATCTATCATCATCTATATATTTATTAGCTATCTGTCATCAATCTATTATAATCTATCTGTGTATCATTGCATTAATGCTTTTAATAGGATTCTCGTACTTGGTATTTTAAGCAGTTTTTAAATGGCTTCGTGACACTAAATTGCATCGCTACCATGTAACTTCTGTAACACAACCTACTTATTGGGCATTTAAGTGATTCTTGATTTTTCATTATTTTACCTAATGTTAATGTTCATTACCTATAATGAACATCTTTGAGCTCTTGCAACAATTAGTATCAATTTTTTAGGACAGATTATGCAAAGTGAGTCTATTTAAGCCTTATAATTGTGTTACTTGTAAAAGCGTCTGCAATACTCGAGTGCTGTTTTCTTCTTATCCACATCAGTGAAGAAATCTTTTTTATTCCAAACATAATAATCTTATACGCAAAACTGCACTTAATTAAGAAATTATTTTCCAGTGAGGCTGGAGATTTTAGTTGCTCATTCCTGCTCTTTTACTGAATGTCCTCTTTTGTGAGTTTTCCAGGTATTTCTGGCTTACATATTGCAGTCTTCGTGTTTGACATTTTTACATAATTGATTTGCTAAACTCTTCATATGTTGAATGTTAATTCTTGTGACATATTTTAACTTTCACTTTTTGTTTTTCATTTACATTTTGAAGTTTAAATTTTGATATAGCAAAAATCATAATTTAGCTTCGATGGAAATTAAAAATAAAGTCTAAATTGAGCCTGTATATTTGTCTTCTTGCCTGCATCTTGCCCCTTCCTTTTCTGGGTAGCTGAAGACTGCTTTTTTTTTTTTAAATTCCTCATTTTTATTAGTTCTTTGAGAATTTTTTTCTTCTACTTTTTATTATTATCATTATTTTTACATCTCGACCACAGTTTTTTTTTCCTCCTTGTCTCTAAGTCACTCTCCCTCACATCTCCCTTCTGCCTGCTCCCTGCCAGATCCATTCCCCCATTTCTACTCAGAAAAGGGTAGGCCTTTTGAATATCAACCAAATATGGCTTATCGACTTGCAGTAAGACTAGGCACCCCCTCATACTAGGGCTGGACAAGGCAACACAGTAGGAGAATAAAGGTACCAAGAGCAGGCAAAAGAGTCAGAGATAGTCCCCCTCCCACTGCTAAGCATTGTGCTGCTAAGAAAACCAAGCTACACAATCATAACATATATGCAGAGGGCCTAGGTCAGACACATGTACTCTCCCTGATTGTTGGTTCAGTCTCTGTGTGTCCCTATGAGCCCAGGATAGTTGATTCTGTAGGTTTTCTTGCGGTGTCCTTGACTTCGCTGGCTCACACAGTCCTTCCTTCCCCTCTTCCATAGGATCCTGGAGCTCTGCCTAATCATTTGCTCTGAGTCTCTACATCATTGACATCAGTTGCTAAATGAAGCTTCTCTGATGACAATCCGGCCAGGCACCAATCTGTGAGTAGAAGAATATCATTAGGAATCAAAAGTCATTTCATTGACTTTTTTTTTTTTTTTGTCATTTATATTTGGTTTTATCCTAGGTCTCGGCTATCCAGCATCTAGGCCCTGGCCCTCCAGGAAGTGTCAGAGGAGGGCTTCCACTCATGGCATGGGTCTCAAGCTGGACCAATCATTGGCTGGCCACTCCCACAATTTTACACCACCCTTATCACAGCGTATCTTGCAGGCAGGACAAATTGTAAGTAGAAGGTTTTAGAGTTTTTTTTTTTTTTTTTAAATGATTAACTTTTTTAACTTTTTAGATTAATTTTTTTTAAATGTTAGCATTTGTAAATGATAATTAACATTTTTGTTTTGCTTGTTAAGATAGGGTCTCCTTGTGTAGCCCAGGCTAGCCATAAAGTGGAGATACTACTGTTTATATCTTCCAAGCCCTGATCACAGGCATGCATGACCGTGCCTAGCAAAGAACATCTATTTTGTAAGAAATAAAAGCTTAGGTTCTTTCTTCAATTATTTGTCCTTAATTATCCTTATTTTGTTATATAACTAAATTAACTTGAAGAAAGGCTGTGATTTAATTATTTGCCTTTTCCTATCAATTTATAATGTTTTCTAGGCAGGACTTTGCTCCAGAATGACTCTTCTCCTGATGTGATTTTACCCTAAGGGACATGCAACAAGGTGAGGAGACATTTCTGGCTGTCATAGCTAGGTGGCAGTGGGCCAACTTGCTCTTGAGGTCTAGTAGATACAGGCAAGGAATGCAGCCAACTTGGGAGCCCCACAAGAAATACTAGAGCCAGAGGAAATGTGGGGATGGGGCTGCTTGAAGAGATGCTGTGACAGGGAGCACTCAGGGAGCACTCAGAGCCATGACTTTACTTCACATTCCAGAAAGGAATTGTATCCAGTCAATGCAGTTAAGTTGGAATTTCTCTCTCTCTTTCTCTCTCTCTATTTATCTCTATTTTCTCTCTCTCTCTCTCTCTCTCTCTCTCTCTCTCTCTCTCTCTCTCTGCGTATGTGTGTCTTTCTCTCTTATAAATGCAGTCAAGTTGGAATTTTTTCTCTCTCTTTTTGTCTCTCTCTTTCCCTCCCTCCCTTCCTCCCTCTCCCTCTCCACTTCTTCCTCCTTGGCCCCCCCTCATAGAATCCATTATTTTCCATTTTGTTCTCCTCAAGTGTTTTAATGGTTTGCCTCTTCAGGAAATTGGCCAGTCTTGGAAGCGTGCACCTGGGAGGGACTGCGGTCATCCCTCCTTCCTGTATTCATTTTCCTGCAGTGGAGATTCGACTCTGGGCAACTCTAGGGCATGCATGGCTTCTGCTTTCCTCTTTTCCCATTCCTTTCTTGCTTGAACTTGGTAACTTGGAAATAATATTTGAAAACTGTGAGTAGGAAAAGAATTGTGAGTTCTTTGCAGCCCGGACTGCATAGGGACAGCCTCTCTCTAAAAACCAAAACAAAGCAGCAACTGGGATGTGGCCTGGCTGCAGCTCTGAGAAGCATCTCTCCAGATGCAGGGCTGGTTCTTCCACCAGGCAGTAGCTGAGGGTGAATGGAGAAGAACGGGTAAGTGTATAGTCTCAGTCAGCTTCCCCAAGGGAGAAGCCGCAAGCCTGGAGGGTCAGTGGTGAGACATGATCAGGAGAAAGGGCTGACACAAAATATATAGCAAACAGAAACAGAAGTAAAGAGACAAATGGGAGCAGCCTTATGATTCAGCACTGATACAAACTGGCGTGCAACATTTAAGCTATTCTTCATTCCCAGAAGGAAGCAGGCCATCCCGATGTACATCCCTGCTACACAGGTTAGGTGGTCATGTGACACATACAACAGTCCTCCATCCAACCACACAAACATGCCAGTGGAGCAAGTTCTTTTTATAGCAATTAAATTTGGAGAATGGACTTAAATAGGTTCATACAATTTTAAAAATTAAGAAACAGCAAAATTAATTTGTAAGCAATTAAAATTTGAAAACAGACTTAAATAGATTTGCACAATTTTAAAGTTAATAAACAAAAAAAATCAATTTGGGACCCTGTTGTCGGACTCCCAGAATCTTTGGTATGACAGTTTTGATTGGGAATCCAAAAGATGGTTGCATTATTGAATTTTCCAGTGATAAAATACTAGGCAGAAGCAACTTAAGGAGGAATGGCTTGTTTTAACTCATACTTCAGAGGACATGGTGCACCATTGTGGGGAAGGAATGCTGGGGCGGGTCCAACTATGGTGGCAGACAGGAAGTTGTGAACTCCGACTGGAACCAGAGCCAGTGAATTCTACGCAGAATTCAAGGCTGGCCTTCAGGGTCCTACTTTGGCTAGCTAGACCCTAGGTTCTAAGAGTTTCACAACCTCCCAAAAGAACTCCGAGGTGGAAACCAAATGTTCAAACACACAGGAGAACATTTCCAACTCAAGCCATAGCAAAGACTAATAAATCAGCACCTTTGACACGTCATCTATTTGAGAACTCTGGCTTGGACCTGGAGTATCATGTAAAGCTAATGCTGTACCCATGGCTCATGTTCATGGCTGTAGATGTAAACAGAAATGGCAGTATGGATGGCAATGGGAATTCCCAGGCTGGGTCTGGGAAGATGGCTTTGTGGGGAAGAGCGCTTGCTGCACCAGCGTGAGGACCTGAGTTTGAATCTCAGCACTCATGTGAAAACCTGGGCACAACTACATACACACAGAACCCCGGCACTTTGGGGAGGGAGAGACAGGAGCATCCTGGGCCTTGCTGACTACCAGCCTAGCTCCAGGCTCAGTGAGAGACCCTGGCCTCATGAGAATACGGTAGAGAGTGAAGCAGGGGATTTGGCATCCTCCTCTGGCCTCTGCAGGTACACAAGGCACACACTACACATATACTACAGATTTGCTGGAGGCCAGCTCCAGAGCTCTGGTTCTTTCTTGGCGGTAGCAGAGGAGAAAGAGCATCAGTGGGAACAAGATTTGTTCTTGAGAGAGAGTAGGACTGCATTTTATAATGATATATACCCATCTTGACTAAGTTACTCTGAGTCCAGAAGCTTCATGCCTCTAGACCTATTAACAAACGTTGCAAACACTGGGGGAAGGGTAGGTAGAGAATTTATGGCTGCACTTCCTTCTCTGGCCAAGCAGCCTGGAGCCCCTTACTGACTTGGCTGGTTAAGTCTTTGTAAACTAGAAAAGAAAGAAGTTGCTCACATGGAAAACAGACACACTGGATTAAGCAGAAAATGTCTACATCACCTTTTATTTATTGCTTTTAGGTTTTTTTTTAACAGCTTTTTTTATTGGAAATTTTATTTATATTTCAGATGTTATCTCCTTACTCTTTCTCCCCCATCCCAGGACCATTTTCACTCCTTCCCACCCAAGATACAGCTTTAAACATACATTCATATACACAAATCCAGCTGTCTGTCTCATAAACTTCACAAGTGTTCATGAATGCTGATATACATACACATATACCTACATACTTACATATAAACAGACAGGCATATACATTTGGATGGATGGATGGATGGATGGATGGATGGATGGATGGATACATGGATAGATAGATGGATGAGTCGATCGATGCGGCAAAGCCCCCCAAGCCAAACCATCCAACAACTTTATTTTTTACCCCTTTGGCCTTTTTATACCTTCTTAGACAAAAGGTTGTTTAAAAAAATTACCTCATAGATAAAATACTATATAAAATGGGAGTAACAAAAGGATATCAATAAAAGTTCAAAGCAGCATTTCATACTGTAAGCTCATTCGTTATAAGTTCAAATCAACAGTTTTTTATATACCTTGCCTTATCATAGTGCACACCTGTGGCTTTATCCTTGGACCTAAATGTTTTTCCTTGAACACAAATTTGTCTCAAGCCTATTTCTCTTTTTAGTGTGATTATGAAACCACATTGTATTTCTTATGCAGCCTTTATTTACTATATGAGGAGTGGTCACATTCTATTCTTGGTTCTAACTTAATTACGTCTTTCTAGCAAAGCAACTAAGGTCATCTCTTAAAACTTTCTTCCTACAATTATTTGAATCAAATCAGGAATTCTATAGAATCATTAATTCATCTAAACAGCATTAATTTGTGAAACTTCATCTTTATGTTGATCTGCAGGAAATCAGATTAACAGGGTGGGCTAATCCTCAGGGATTATTATATTAATTTAATAATATCAGGAAAGGCATTTCAGCTGCGAGAAGCAATCCTGAGATAAGTTACTTTGGGCCTTGAAACTGGGCTCACCCATTGCAGACCATGAACAAACAGTGGGCCATCTTCCAGGAAAGTCATCCTCTAGCTTCTAGTCTCTCCTGGATGGCTTCGTGTTCACACTTCCCTGTGCACCTGAGGCAGGCGCCTCCAGAACAATGAGATGTGCTTAGAAGGGCCAGCAGAGATTCTGTCAAATTCTGTTTCCAGCTAGTCAGTTGATGAGGACCATGTGAACAATTCCTCTCAGGGCTCTCTGCTGGCCATCCTGACTTACTTGGTGGGGTAGGCTTCTGGAGCACACACATTCAGCAAGCCCTTTGGGTGATGCTTTGCCAGGCAGGTTTGTAAAGTGACCGTTTCTCTGCCACATTCAATATTGGCACCATAAAGACAAAGCAACTGCCTCTGGTGAGTGTGCACTGGCCAACACTGGAGGGTCTCTCAGTCCCTTTAAAATCTGCATTCTGGGTAGGGTGATAGCTTAGTCAGTGAATTTCCTTCTAAGCCTGAGGACCTTAGAAGTGAAACTTAGAACCTATGGGAAAAGGCTGGAAGTTTGTGCCCAGAGCTGGGTAGTGAAGAGTAGAGGATCCTAAATCTCATTAGTGAGCTATCCTAGACTGCTTTGTGAGCTCTTAGCCACTGTGAGACTCTGTCTCAAACCCAACCCAACCCAACCCAACCCAACCCAACCCAACCCAACCCAACCCAACCCAACCCAACTCATCCCAACCCAACCCAACCCAACCCAACCAAAAAATCAAACAAGCCCACCATCAACAATAAAGGTGCAACATGTCTATGAACAGGCATCTCTGTCTCTGTCTCTCTGTCTCTGTCTCTCTTTCTCTGTCTCTCTGTCTCTGTCTATCTCTCTCTCACACACACATATGCACACACACACACACACACACACTGTACACAGACACACAGATACACACACACCAAAGTTTCTTGTGTGCCCACAGAGCTCTAAATAATTTTTTTTTTTTTTAATGAACGAGTGGATACATCTGTAACAGCTTTCTCAGTGTTCAGCATCCTGTCCTCTCTTCCTCTTTGCAGCCCCAGGATATTGCAAAGCAGTTTTATAAATAAAATCCTTGATTAGTATTGAGCATTGAAAAGTGAGTAACAGAGGGCGGGAGAGGAAGAGGAGAAACATTTCAAGGAGTAATAGAAAGTTGAGTACCGGGGCTACTGTAGCTAGAGCTTTGTGTGTTTACCCTATGTCAGAGGGCATGCGCAGTGCACCGTGGCCTCTGAGGCCTGGGATCTGTGGAGAACAGAGGTGAACTTCAACTTAGGGAGGTGGTTATTGTTACAGCGTTGCTGGAATGTTGCATTAATCCCGTTGATGCTTTTTATCTGATTCTCTTCTAGACTTTTAAAGCCCAACTCGGCAATTATTTTAAGGAGAGGTCAAACAGGCAGGCTGAAACCAGAAAGATTATTGCTGTTTTGGTTAAAGCTTCAAGGAGCTGTTATCAGCTAAGTGGTAGGTTTGACTCTCAAGTGAACTACAGAGAAAGAAAACATGGGTTACTGGTCGACCCCCATCAGGGAACAACAGCGATTTCCATGTTGCTTATCTGCTTGGTCTGAGTGAAAGTAAATCTCTAAATGGGTTTCTACCTGGAGATGTCTCATCTATGTTCAGCCTTTGCTCAGTATGTTTTCCTGTACCTGACCCCATAGGGAAATGATTGTCCCAAGAGAAGCTTTTTTTTTTAAATGTGAAAATCTTTATTGGCTATTTTATTTATTTTCAGATGCCATCCCCTTTCCCCATTTCCCCTCCCTAGAAAAACCCCTATCCCACCCCCACTTCTCCTTTTTGCTTTTATACTATTTTTTTAAATCTTAATCAAAGGCTTTATAAGTTTGGTAATGCTCAATATCAATCAGAAGTGTAACCCAATACCCAACCTAGATATATCAACTATTTTTGACTGGCGGGGACACGAAAACATCCACCACCATGTCCCCCCTCCTCTTGTCACCTAGCTCCTCTTCTCCTTCTCCTCCTCTCCTTCCTCCTTATCTTCCCACTGAGAAGCTTTTGCTACCTGCTAGGACACACAGTACAGCAGGCATCTCAGAGGTGCATGTTTCTTTTGACTGTACCCCAAATCCCTGGCAAGTGAGCACACCCATATTTTGTACCATGGCACCCCACCCTTCTCCTGTGAGACATCAAGGCCATTCATTCACAGGTTGGCCAAAGAACAAGATGCAATTGGTTCAACTTCACAAGGTGAATTGGGAAGGGAAACTGAGAACCAAGATTTAAGTTCCCTGGAAACATGGAGGTAGAACAAGGGCAAAGAAACAGTTTCCAAGAGGAGGCAACATAGACTCAGAAGCTCAAGAACTATTGAGGTTTTGTTAAGTAATATGTTTGATGGCTTTACATTACTATAACAAAATACCTATCATAGATGAACTTATGAAGAGAAAAGGTTTATGTTGGCTCATAGTTTTGTGAGGCTTACTTTATTATGGTCAGCTGGATTACTTTGTTTTAGGCACTTTGCCAAGGCAGCCTCTCATGGCAGGAGGATGTGGCAGAGTGAATTGTCCATCTGATAAGTAGGACATTGAAGGGAGATGTAGACATTATGTTTTTGTATTCGGTATAAAGTTTACCCTTGTGTTACTCAAATTCTGATATCTCTGTTCTTATTATCTTGTTTCAATCTGGACACAGCTTTGTAATGCTTATATCAAGAACCTACTGTCTCAACTTTGTGTCAACAATTCTTACCATTTATTCTCTGCCTTGTCAATAAATGCTGACCATCCAGTTGGCTCGTCAGAATAGAGAAGAGGGCGGGACGTCTGCCAAGCAGAGGAAAGAGAGAGGGAGAGAGGTAGATTCAGGTAAGTGGCAGGGTGGAGGAATTGGAGCCATGAAGAAGGGGTCCAAAGAGTCAGATCGATAATAATCTGCAAGTATCATGGGATGGGACTGGGAGGTGGGCAGATTAGCATAGGAGGTAAAGGTAGACCATCTAACTGCTCAGCTCTTGACATGCAGTTTTGAATTTTGAAAAAAAAATATTTTTTGTGTAGTTATTAGGGAATAGCATAAGGTAAAGAAATAAAATAACCTGATTAATTCATTGTTTATATTTATATTAAGGATAATTCATTTACAGCAAGAGAAAGAAACTAGCTTCCATAATCTGTTCTAGGATCATGTCCCCCTTAACCTAAGTCCTCCCAATATGCCCCATCTCTTAGTGTCTACTCTATCCTAGTAATGCTGAGTTGAAGACCAAGTCTTCACTGTGTGTGCCTTTGGGATACGTTGCAGGTCTATACTGTAGCAAATAAAGGATTGGGCAGTATGATGGGTAGTTTTGATTGTAGACAGGACTGAAGAGATAGATGCCTAGCACTAGTAATGCCTAGCTCTCCATGTGTCTGTGAAGGTCTTTCCAGAGATAGAAACTGAAGTGCGAAATGGTGACTGAAGCAGAAACACCCACACTGAATGTTGATGGTACCATCCAAAAGGTTGCAGACTGTGATGGAATAAGGTGGAAGAAGAGAAAGCCATCCAGTGTGAGCAAGCCACACCCTTTTTAAGCTTCTATTGCTACAGCCATTGCCCCTGGGTATCAAACTCTAGATTCCTCTAGGCTTTCCATCCATGCTTTTTCTGCCAGTGAGTCTCCTGGAAACATCTAAGCCTTTAGCACCAGTTGGGGGCTTCATGGTTGGTAGACCATGTTCTAGCTTCTTGGATGGAGTAGCAGCTGGTTTCTCAGCCTCTGGAGTGTATATATGGCCACTCCTGCTCTACTCAGACTCCTATCCTGAATGAGAAAGTATGATGTATTGTGCACACCACATATAACACGTTCTTCTGGTTCTGGTCCTCTAGGAAGACCTAACTGATACAGGCAGATATGACATAGACTATAATAGAGATGAAGGCAAGTGGTAGATTTTGACATGGGATGGGTGTAACCTACGGGATGGGATGTGTCATCTTCTAGATATAGGATGCAAGGAAACCTGGGAAGACAAGTCCTACTGGCACCCAGTGTTTACTGTGTCCTGCTGCAAAGATTGAAGCAGATGTTAGAATAGCCAGCATACTGAGAAATGACTTAAAAGGACTTGCAGCAATGCAAGCTTTTATCAATAAAGAAGAAATTTCCTTAATATTTGATCCATCATGGGCCTTAAGAGAACTTGTGCATACAAATAACGTATGTCCCTGCCCTCATCTACTCCCCCCTGCCTCTATGGTTGAAACCTCAATGCCCAGGCTGTGTAGATCTTAGGTCCTATGACACACTAATTTATTACTTAGGCTATGCCCCCGGTGCTTGGCATAGAACTTTGGACTCTCACCATTGATGGTGAGTGGATTTTTTTTAAAGGCTGTAACCAATTTACAGTAATTGCTAAGGACAGCAGCTGTAGCATCTATTAATTCCTTAATCTAGGAGTAGAGGGAGAAATGGATTAGTTGGAGATAAATATAGCTTCTAGCATCCCCCCACCAAGAACGAACCTTTTAAAAACAGTGCATTTCGGAGGCTTTGTTGGGTGAGAGGAAGCCTGGAGTCTCCTCTGTTCCTTGAAGAATTATTCCTGCAAAGAAGGAGTGGGCAAATGAAATAGAGCTTCTTTCAGAAGTCAGAGTAAGTCTGACCTATGACTCCACGGAGCCTCTGCCTCCCAGGACCTCGAGATCTGTGGGTGAAGAGACTGATTGAACTTCTTCCCCTGATTCGTGCGTGCATCAAATCTCTGGCAAGCTGAAAGAGGAGAAGGAGAGAGAGAGAGAGGAAAAAAAACCTGAAACAAACAAATGAAATTCTTTTCTTCGAGCTAGCCATTTGTTTTAAAATGAGATGAGAGGCTGCTCAAAGATGTTAATGGAAATCTTTGCAAACGCAGGCTGAAAGTTTCTTCAATCCAAAGAGTCACTCAGCCATAAATATGTGTGGGTTATTTAGATGCTTCCAAAGGTTATTCGAAAATTGCCTATTTTTCCACAAAGAAGTGAGCTGTTTATTGCTTCAAAGCATGCCTCAGAGTGAATGCTTTTCTTCATCGGAGAATACTGAAATAGATGAAATGCTGGCAGAGGGCTTGTTGACTGGTGGGTAGGGAGGTGAGCAAAGCAAAAAATGATGCTACTCCAAGCCTTGGAATAGAGAGGAATCCAGGCAATATTGTCCTCACATGGCTGCCTGAGTGCTGGTCTTTTAGGTAAAAGTTCACCATGAGGGCAGGCTGTGGATCAGAAAGGGGCCCTTGTAGGGAGGGAACTTGAGTTCCTATTGCAGGAGCTGGTGGGGCTGAAGAATAAGTGTTTGTTTGCATTTTCTAACTGCTTCCTCTGAATCAAAGAAGGACCCACCATACAAAGCTCTGGTTAGAGTCTTACTAATTCACAATGGCTGGCCCTACAAATAATGGGGTCCAATTTCATTCTGAATGGATGCATGGAGAGATTTACACTAGGTCCCCAAAAATACCAGTTATAGCTCAAATACATCTTTCTATGGACTTGGAATGGCCATAATTGGAATTAAGTTTATGTTTAATCAGGTTTGGACAGAGGACTGTGATTATCACCTCTGTACCTGGAGGGGTTGGTATGGACAATCAGCCTGATATCTCAGAACAGTCAGTGTCAGATATAACATATTAGACAATTTACCTGAAGTATTAATTAAACTGTGATGTAATCCTGATTTTTTTCCCCTCTTTTTTATACAGTGGTGAAATAATTTGGCAGAGGAGCAGAGGAGGAGGAATTCCAGTTTCCAGACATCCTTCACATTGGCCATTGGAACACCGCTAGTGGGTTTAGTGGATGCAGGAGGCTGACCATCTTTATCTTCTGCTCCACCTTGTAACAGGGGCTGGAGTCCTCTGGCTACTTGATGCTTGCTGCTTTGACAGGGCATCTGAGGATTTACAACTACCTCACACATGTGGTCCTTCCTCCACCCCTATTCCTGCACTTCCCAACAGGCTGCAGGAATCACAGCCCCCACTGTTGATGTCAATCAAGGTGACCCTATTTTCCCCCGCTTCTCTCCCAAAACCCCAAGGAAAGAGACAAAATGGAAATTACATAGTGTTATTATTTGTACACTCACTGAAAAATTTATGACTCTTTGTAAAAAATATAGACAAATATGTTGTCTGCTGAGAGCTGGAGATAAGAAGTAAAGCATGTTATTGGCAACGTCTCCCATGGGTTACACTTGAGTGAGGATGAATCATTCATCGGATGTTCATGGAGACAACCACGGCCTCCCCAGCTTCTTTTAGAAACTGCAAGAGAAAACCAGCTCTTTGTGGCACTGTAGCAAGAGGAAATGATAAAACAAATTAGCTTTGGATTTCACAGTGCCAAGAACTCCTTCTACATGGCTTAGACCCACAAGTTTGTTTGAGGAGAGGACTTTGTTGTCCACGATAGAATCCTGACCCTTTGACTAGCTCAGTAGAGTGGTTTCAGGTCTTGTGTCTTATCATCCATCCTTTTATGGACTCCCCTCTCCACAAACCTGACTCAGTTTATAAAGGTTTATGTGTGGTTGTTTGTATACAGTCCTGTTTAATAAGGCTGTAAATAATTTGGCCTGTTTCTACCAGGTCAGTCTTGGCATGAGAGCACAAAGCTGTCAGTATACAGTTTCAGTGGAATTCAGTCTTGTTCATTAAAGGCTATAAAAGATAAAATGCTTATCAGCTTCTCACACCCACAATGATTGGATGTCCTCCTGAGCAAAATGCATCTTTTAAGCTCATGAAAAGAAGCATTAGAGGCTGAACTTGGAATTTGTGTCAGCCGAGCTGACAATAATTCTTCACATAAGAAGAATCCTAGGCCCTATTCATTTTTTTTTAAATTGATAATGTTGTGGCTGAGAGACAGAGACAGGAGGATTGCTACAAGTTTCTAGCAAGTTCCAGGCCAGCCAAGACCCTGTCTCAAAAGAGACAAAAAAGAAGAAAGAGAAAAGTTGATTAAGTCATGGCTTAATGAAGCCAACTGCTTTGCTAAGAAAGGTTAACATGACAACCTTATAAAGTGTCTCAGAGTTAATGCTACTTTAAAATTGTTTGTTGAAGTCATGATTAAGATCTTTATGTGAAATCTCTGGACTAACTTTGACTATGTGGTGAAAATTCAATGAAGTTGAATTCAATAAAGTATTTTATATACCCATGCTAATTACCAGTATTGATTTGTGTGGTTATAAACAACAACATTATCACCATCATCATCATCAACAACAACAACAACAACAACAGTTGCTGGATGTGGTGGTATGCTGATTCTAGCACTTGTGGGGCTGAGGCAGGAGGATCAAAACTTCTGGACTATGTGGAGAGCCACTGTCTCAAGACTAAAATAACTCCACAAAACAAAACAAAACAAAACAAAACCCAAAGCAAACAAACAAAAATCAAATGCTTTCTTATTTGATATGTCCATATATTTTACAAATTTGCTATTGCTGCGGTTGCTAGAAGTTTCCTCTGTGGTAAGACAAGCTCAAAAGTCAAAAAAGCTGGCAGTGTCTTTCCATGAACTCAGTGCTAGGAAGTATCCAAATCCTAGTCTGACAATCAGGACCTGACTGGCAAGCCCCGTGTGTAGGCGTCTAACAGCAAAGGCAGCTTTTCCTGGTTCTTGTATGGATTCTAGTTTGCCCATGGAAAAGACAACTGTCTTCCATCTCTGATTTATACTCGTCTGTCTGATTTCCTTTGATTCCAAGTTCACGGTGTCTTTTCTGACCATAAGCAATTCTCCATATCTCCAGTGGGCACCAAACAGTTGAATTCATTTGAACCCTGAAGTTGACTCCCATCGCCAGGATTAGAGTTGAGTCCTACAAATTGCCTTCATTTCAGGGGCTGGAGGAAAGGACAAGGCCATCTGTATTTCTGATTGAGCAGCTAGCTATGAGTCCATGTATTCTAATACCTTCGTCAAGTTTGAGAGTTTGAGAGAATGAGACATAGAACTAAAGAGATGACATTGCTTGTGACCTATTATCATTGATACAGTTTAAGACCTCAAGCCTGGAACATCCTTCACCTGTATTGTTGAAGAGTTTTCATAATTAAATATCCAACTTCCCGCTCCCTTCTGGAGGTCTGGGGTAGGAGTAATGGACAGGAATATTGGGTGTTTCTGGTGTTCAACTCCTCACCCTGAATCCATCTAGGTTCCTTCCTGACCTTGTCTGCTCATTACTATAAATAGCTCAGGACTCAGCGGCACTCCTGGAATCCAGAGAATTCTATAGGCTTTAAAGACTCTCTGTTAAGATCCAGGAGGAAAGACCAAACACATATTATACACATCCCTTAGATTTCAGTCTTTTATCTCTTCTGTTGTTGTCTCTCTATACTAGAAAAATTCCTATAGTAAATGTTTACACCACTTTAAAATCAAAAGTAGCCCATTTCTCTCGACAGAGATTTATCCTATGCAGAGGATACATCCTGGGAATTTACATGCTAAACAAATACTCTAGTGCTTGCTGCAATCCGTCTTTTTGTTAAGACTTTGGGTAGAGTAGCTGAGTTGACCTTTATCGTGGTGGAGTTTGATGTCAAGGTGGGGCATCTGACTGAGAACAATAGCTTGGGTTCTTTGTTCAACCACATCCTGGTCTAATCCCTGTGCACGCCCACAGAGACACCTGCGGCTCACAGCTGCATCCTGTTGGCACACAACCCTCAGGGAATGGAAAGTCCCAGCAGTATTTACTGTGCTCATGTTGACATCTCTGCACCTTTGAGATGATTACCAGGCAGTTACCATCAAGACTGAGCAAAGTCTCTATTGCCTACATACTGTGACAGGGCTGGTTTGATGGTCTAGGGTCACAAGAGCCTCTCCTGCCCCATGTACAGGAAAGAGTTACGATGCACAGGTCCAGCCCTGCTAGCTCTCACTCTGCCGCAAAGACTCCTCAAGGGAGTTTGTTCTCCAGTGCACATTCTTTTTGTGTCTTCAGAGTTTACTTTTAAAATGTTGGTCCAATAAACTTTTTTCTCACTACATTTCCTCTGTGCCCATCACTGAATTCTTTCTTGGATAAAACCCACAACCTCCAGGAATCTCAGTATGGGTAATTGGAGGATGAAGTGGAGGTCATTTTGTTTTTCCTGGCTGGTAAATAGGCTTGTTTGGGGGCGTGGCAAAGCCCAAATAGTCTCATCCCAAGCCCTCCTGAGACTGGAAGAACTGACTTCATCCTGTGTTTCTTCCACTGCACTCCAACATATTCTTGGGTCTTCTCTCCATCCACTATTGATTTTCTCGGAAGATTCTTCTAGATGAAGCTGGGTTCTCACTGATGAGGCCTTTGGCTTTCTGGAGACACCCCCTCCCCCCGCCTTGTTCTCTTTGCCTTTGACTTCTGATGCTGCATATGCTGAACTCAGCCAAGTTTCTTGACTCTTCTTGGGGTCACCTCCTCAGCTGCTGGTGTTGCTGTTTGGTTTTGTTTTAATATCACCATAGCCTTGCAAGGAGACTTAACAACTTTCGTGTACCTTGGTTGTAGGGCTGGCGAGGGGGTAAATAAGCCTCAGGTGCTATGTTTTCATTAAGTTGACGGAATCTAGCAATGTCTCCACTCTGTATTAAGTTTTTTCTTCTGAGCTTTCCCTTTAGCCTTTCCTAGTTTATGTCCTGACACATTTAAGAAGGTTCTGGATAGCTTTGTGCTTGCTGTTACTAGTTGAGCATTGAATTCTTACTCTATAGAATAGGGGTTGAATATATTCGGAGGATCAGATGAAGTAAGACAATTTATGGCTCATTGTAAATTCTGAGACATGTAGGGTGTGTGTGTGTGTGTGTGTGTGTGTGTGTGTGTGTGTGTGTAATTGAGTATGTTACCATGGTTACCCATGACAGTGCAGGACCAACAAGACCATTTCAGCACTGAGCAAGTATTCAGCAAACCCTAACTATGTGTTGTTTATTCTAGAATGAAATTGAGAAAAAAAATCAGGAATGTTCTCTGTTCTCTTAGTCTGAATAGACAGATATTAACCAGAGAATCATACAAATATAACGGAAAAGCATGATGTGCATTAAGAGAAAAGGTATGGTGCTATGTGTATCCATGTTTGACTAGAGCATTTGATCTGCCTTGGCGATATCTAAGAGCACATTGACTGAAGAGAAAACAGGAGGCACATAGGTCCTATGGCAGAGATAACCATGGTTTATTTGAGGATTTATACAGGCATTAGTGGGCCTGGTATCCATAGAAAAGAAAGGGACAATTGTATGAAAAAAGACTGGTAAAGAAAATTTAGAAAGTAAAATAATCTTTTCATTCCACTTCTTCCCAAATTTTAACGTCTTATTCCACAGAGTCCTTTGAGACTGGGTCTTTGCAGAAGTGATTAAGGCTAAGAGTCTTTAGACAGGGAGATTTTCTTAAACCATCTGCTGGGCCCAAGTGATTGCAGGAATGCTTGTAAGTGGGAGAGAAGCAAGAAGTAGCTGGAGGACTCTGCTAGCCCTGAGGAGAGAGGAAAAAGGCCATAGGTGGAGAATGTAGGAGGACCTTGGAAGCTGCAACTGAAAACCAAGCAAACAAATCTCCTTTAGAGCTTAGAAGGCACAACCTTGCCAACCCTTTGATTTGAGCTCTGTGAAACTCATTTTCAACTTCTGACCCGTAACACAATAAGATGAGGAGTTGGGATTATATGAAGATAGTAAACTTGTGGTGATTTATTCTGTAACAATGAGACACAACTAGAATGGGCAAGATCAACTAAAAGTGTCCTTGGGGCTAGAGGTAAAGAAAAATGGTGAAAGCATGTGGCCATGCCAACCAACCTGTTCCCAGCAGCTCCCATCATAGTGAGCTGTTTACGAGAGAGAGAGAGAGAGAGAGAGAGAGAGAGAGAGAGAGAGAGAGAGAAAGAGACAGAGAGAGGTGGTCCAGTTCTGTAAAAGAGAAAGATGGAAAGACAGTGGGCCATAGACTGTAGGGAAGAACGGTCTGGACGATACAATGAAGGATGAGTTGTGTTATTGCTAAGGAGTATTATGGCTTGAATAAGAGATGTCCCACAGCTTTGAGCATTTGAACACTTGGTTGGCAGTTGAGGGTGATGTTTGAGGAGGTTTAGGTGGTGTAGCCTCTCTGGAGGAAGTGTATCACTGTGGGGCTTTGAGCTGAACAGCCTGACCTACCTTCAGTTCATTCACCTTCAGAGCTGTGGTTGAGCTGTGAGGGTTCCCAGCCCTGCTGTCATGTCTGCCATTTGCTGCCATGCCTCATAGCCATGATGGGACTCTTTTTTTTTAAGTTTTTATTTTATTTATTTATTTAATTTATTTAATATATGAGAGTTCTGTCTGCATATACATATGCATGCAAGAAGGGGTCATCAGATCCCCTTGTTCATGGTCGTGAGCCACTATGTGGTTACTGGGAATTGAACTCAGGACCTTTAGAAGAGTAGCCAGTACTCTTAACTACTGAGTCATCTCACCAGCCCCTCACCCCCCACCCCTCTGTGATGGACTCTTATTTTCTGGAACCATAAGCCCAAATAAACACTTCTTTTGTAAGTAGCTTTGGGCCATGGTGTTTCATCATCACAGTAGAAAAGTAACCAATAGACTGAACTTGGAACATCAGTAGAAAAGCCAGGTTCTGGGACTTGGGAGAACACGGGAAGACAGTGGACTGGCAGGCGACAGTTGGGTTAATAGACTGAACAGCACATGAGGAGCTAGTGTTGCAGATGTGCTCTGGAAGTTGCTGTAACAGTGAACAGGAAAGATCCTTTTGAGGCAGTCTGAAAATGGCAGGAGAGGAGGGAGGACAAAGATAATTTACCCAGTGCCCACTCTAACAGCACCAGCACTTGGTTTTTAATATTAACAATTCAATTCTCTTACCAAACTTTCATATTTTCTGTTTACTATGATAGCACCATTTTTTTTAAAGTGGTGACAAACAGAGAAAAGAGAAGTTATGTAATATATCCACACTCCTTTACATCACGTGCACACTTAGGGAAAGAAGCCAGAGGACAGGGTAAAGAGGATGGAGGGTTTGTTGTGGGGTTGGCAGCTGTCACAAAAGTCAGGGAAAGGAAGGGAAAGAGAGCGAGTCTAAAGGCATCGGTACAAGATGAGCAAATCCAAATTCAGAGTCTTGACTGGCCCTCTGAAGAGCCTGGCTCATGTTGACATTCTCCCAACATATGCATCAATGTCCAATGTCTATAGTCAGATAATAGTTTTCGTGTGTGTGTGTGTGTGTGTGTGTGTGTGTGTGTGTGTATGCTTTTTCAATCATGTGTATGTATGTTCACACCTGGGTATGTATGTGTATGAGGATGACGTTATATGTATGTGTGGGACAGAGACAGAAGGAGACAATTACACCCAGAGACAAAGAGAGATGGATGCAGAGGGAAACATAGCCCACTGCCCTCTTGGGCACAGTTAATCTTTGCAACTAGATTGTAATATTCTAGATAATATTCTTAGATTTTTTTTTTTTTTTATCATGCTAGCCTTCCCAGAAGTATTGGATATAATTTTAGTGACAGCCATTGTGGGAAGTATTTGACTTTTGGCTTGGATGTTTCATGGTGCAGATGAATCAGTAATATATGACACATCTTTTAAATCCCCCCAATTATGTCTATAAAAAGACACTCTTTAAAATGGCCCACCCACATCCAGGCAGGATCAGATGGTCTATTAATTCACATTTGCATTAAAACCTCACCTCTCCTGCTTGCTCTGCTCAGGATTCAGTGTGTATCTAGTTATTAAAACGAACACTTACAGTGACCACAGCCCTGTATCAAATACTCCATATGGCACCGGAGCTAAGACCTGAGACATGTGCACTTTTGTCTTTGGTCATTTCAGACTGAAAACACAATTAGACTTGGCTGTCAGACAGATGAAATCTGTCATACGTCCCCTATAGGACCTGCACTTGGTCCAGATCAATAAATCCAAAACCACTTGCACATAAATTGCAAAGTAAGCTTGCAGCTTCAATACATGTGGGCTTAAATTCACTTGTATCTGGCACACACTGTTTCCTGGCCAAGCAGTCTGTCTCTGTGGTTAGTGCAATTTCATAGCTGGACCTGGAAAACAAGGCTGGAAACCATCAGTTTAAAGCAGCAGATGGCTTCGCCACACCTTCCCTGTACGGGCAGTTCCCTCACAAAATGAGGTTTTAGCTGCTTGTTGTATAGAGGGAACTTTAAAATTGGGATGAGTTCAAGTCATTTCCTGAGGATAGCGCCATAAAGCTGTTGTTATTTTTCTCCTATTCCTTCTTGAGATTTCAAACTGAATTTGTAATAAGCTTTGCCTGGACATGACTTGTCACTGGAAGGAGACGTGATTTATATACAGAGATTGTGGCTTCTCTTGCTTCGCCTTACAGAGCTGGCTTCCGCCCGATGATGCACGCATGTTGAGTTGGCTTCGTGAAGGAGAGAGTGAGAGGTGCCCTCCTTTTGCTCTGGAGACCATTAATCAAGACACCATTTGTCTGGCAAAGAGGCAAATGCTAACACATTATACCTTTCTTCTGTAGTCTAACTTGGAATCCCAGCAGTTTTACAGAAAGAGATTTTTTTTTTTTTTGCTAGAGCAATATCAAATTAGGCTGTAGGACTTGCTGCTGTGTGTTATTAAGTGAGGCAATTAACCTAGACTATTTAGGGGTAGGAATGAGACATTTGCTAGATGTGAATAAGAAGAATATCTCTATTTTCAGGAGCTTCTGTGGAACAGAAAGCCCAAGACTTCCAAATATGGTGCTTGCTAAGCAAAGTGATTACAAAATCAGGTCAAGGGAAAAAAAAATCCTGTAGCAGACAATATAAAAAGACCTGTCAAGAAGCTGGTGCTACCTTCCTCGAAAGCCACGCCTGTTAGAATTGGGGTGTGTTAGGGTGATGGCTGAATCTAGCTGGCTGAGCCCCCTTTTCTGACTGGCCTGACCATTCTTTCTTTAGGAGTTCACAGAGGCCAAGTACCATGGTGTGTCGATGGCTGCCTCATAAGAGAAGCTTCCCATGAGAGGAAAGTTGGTACCTCTCCTTTGAGGTCTGTTCAGCCTTGATCATTTGAAACAGAGTCTGTTTCAAATGTTTCAGTGTGAGTCTCAACCTGTGGGTCTTGACCCCTTTGACATACTTCTATCTCCAAAAATATTTACTTAATGTTTCATAACAGTAGCAGCATTATAGTTATGAGGCAGCAACAAAAATTATTTTATGTTTGGGGGGTCACCACAACACGGGGAACTGAATTAAAGGGTTGCAGCGTTAGGAAGGTTGAGAACCACTGGGCTAGGATGTCAGTGTTTGAATCTGAAATGTCCCCTAAAGGCTGATGTTTTTCATGTTCATTCCCCAGATTTGATGCCATTTTGAGGGTTTGGAGACATAGGAGGTGGGTAAGAGTAGGTCACCAGGGGGCCAGCCTTTGACAGTTACAGTGACTCTTGGTTCTGATCCAGTTCTCCCTGCTACCATGTGAACAAATGATTGATTCTACCACACGTCTTCCCCACACGATCGACTGAAATTTCTCTAAACTGTGAATCCAAATAAACTTTCTTTGCTTACATTGCTTCTGGCCTTTACTCAAGTCACTGTCAGGCAGGAGTAGCTAACACACAGGACCTGTTCTTTGGGGAGAAGCATCTTACTTGGATAAAATAGTTCTGAGCTTGTGTTGGGCTTTGGATGTGTTGTTAATTCAGAAATCAGACTCTGACCTACATTTGGTCTAGCCTAGCCAAAGATCACAGCTGTAGGCGGGTAAAGGACACTTGGGCTTGTCCACAGTCAGGCTAAAGGCCAGGAAGGGTCCTCAGCCTCTTCTTGTGTTAAAGGTTTGCAAACATGAATCGAAAATCTTCCAGCAAATAATTGCATGAACCCCAATACCTCTTCTCTTCCCAAACCCCAGATACTTCTCTATGCACTAAATGACACCCTCGAATTGGGATAACGTAAGGGAGGCCTAGGAGGTCTGAATGCGCATGCACAGATGAAGGACAAGCAGGAGGCATCATGCAGGAATTTACACTTGCAACGTTGAGTCATAAAGTCATAGCCACCATTGGGCTGAAAGAGCACAGGGCACAAGAAGCTGCGTTTTGTTACCAAGACTTTAAAAAGAAAGTGCTTTGTGGGGCTTGGCCCGGAGAGAGGAGCAGTGGCCTCCAATAAAGGCACAGAGGAGACCTCCCAGGATAGCAGCCAGGAAGATCCAAGTCCTGCTCTCATTCTGTCTTTGTCTTCACTGATTTCCTGATAGAGCTTCCCTTTGGCCCTGGTGCTCAGGAGCTCGATTGATGCTGTCCCTATGGATATGAGGGTATCCCAGAGAGTGTACCCCAAAGGTCGGTAGCATATCTCACACTAGTCCAGCTCACTGGGTGAGAATACAGACAAGTCAACCAAATAACCTCTTGCTTCTTTTATAATATTCTGCTGAGACCAACTGTGGTACAGGAATGAGCTTTTGGAGAAAAAGGACATTTCTAGAAGGTCAGGCTGATTTTTTTTTTTTTTTTTTTTTTTTTTTTTTTTTTTTTTTGGAGGATTAGGTGCAGCCAGAGTGCAGAGTAAGAAGTCAGAAGGACCTGAAATCCAGAGAGGGAGCATCTTTGTTTGGGCAAGGAAAGGCTCAGTGCTCATTGGTGATGTTCTGCACAGCGTAGTCAGGAAAAACACCAGAGCTTGTGCTGCAAACATCTGCACGCTAAAGACCAAGGCTCAGAGTGGCAACAGGATAGTTTACAGACGTGGCAGAGCTCGGGTCTAATCCCTCTATCTTCTGTGTTGTCCTCTGTTCTCCATTGCTTCTTCAGCAAACATCACTTACATTTTCCTATGGCTGCCCTGACGTCAACATTTGTATACATCTGCCTCATTCTGAGGGCTGTTTCCTATGCTCCAGGTAGAAAAATATGTGAAAGTCCACTTGGAAACTACTTAATGCTTAGATACTCTACTTCAAGGCCTAGCTAACTGCTCATCTCTTCAACTCTATGTGAGAGGGTACAGTAGCCAGTGACTGTTAGATTCTGCTCTAGAGTGGTTTTAGCAAGTGGTAAACTGTTGAGTACATGGCATTGATCCCTAACTTATCTGGGTTCTGTGGGGTCTCCCTTGGTTTTAGCGTCTTAGCTAGTGTTCTATTGCTGCAAAGAGACATCGTGACCACAGCATCATTTACCAAGGAAAGCACTGAATTGGGTCTGGCTCGCAGTTTTAAATGTTTAGTTCATTGTCATCACGGTGGGGAGCATGATGGCATGAAGGCTGTCTTGGTGCTGGAGAAGAAGCTGAGAGTTCTACATCTGGATTCTTAGGCAACAGGCCAAGAGGGACTCTCAGCTTGTAATGGACTTTTTGAAACCTCAAAGCCCATCTCTAGTGGCATACTTCCTCCAAATGTAGCCACACCTCCTAACCCTTTCAAATAGTACCACTGCCTGGTAACCAACTGTTCAAATCTACAAGCCTATGGGGGCTTTTTATTTATTTTTGTTTCATTTTTTCTTCCTCGTGGGAATACTTCCACGACTCTTCTTTTTGCTTTTGTGGTTTTTCTTTTTCCTTTTTTTCTATTTCTCTTCTTCCCAATTTCCTAGCCCTTGTGATCAAAACCCAGGACTTGACACACGCTAGGCAACAGGTGATACCAGTTTCTTTATGCCGCGCTGTTAAGGAATAGCCTTAACCCTTTCTTGTCTGTCATTTTTCATTCTCTTTACAATTTTGAATGTTGTTGTTTCTGTAATATGGGCTTTTTGAGGAGGAAATTTTCCTTGGAGGAACATGGTATGTAATCTCCAGTGTGTCAAGCATGCTTGGACAGATAAGGAAGGACCTAGCATGTAGGAGAGCAGGCAATCCTCAGGGGTGTCTGCTGTTCTTTGATGGCCATGGAATCCATAGGAACACTTGAAAACAAAGATCATGCTGGAAGGTCCTCTAATTGGTTGACTACTCATTGTGTATATTTCGAACTGAAGTCTCCCTTCGGAGCTGAAACATAGCCCCTTTAAAACTTGGTACGGCCACAGAGGGCCAGAAATCATGAACATTTATAAACAGAAACCTGAAGTGTTGGTAGAAACATCTGCAGAGAGCAAAGACTCTTAGACAGAATAAGAGATTGTTGCATTGGTTTGGTGAGTATGAAGTGAGAGTGCTGTGGTATTCCATGCTCACCTGAGGCCACGCCCTAGTAAGGTCTGAAAAAAAAAGAGGCAGTTTCTGGCATACAGGCCCAGGCCCACTCCTCATATAGAAGTTATTGAATGAATTATGAAGACAGAGGCTGGACCACAGTGGCATTATTTGTTCTATATTCCATTGCTTCTTATTTTCGTTGAAAAACTTCGTGCTTGGGTCCTCCATTCCGGTGTTTCAGAACAGCTGATTGCAATTTGCGGTGAGTTTTGTGAGAAGAATCGAGCCTTCTGAAGCTGAAATTTATGTTGCCCCCTCCCGCCCCCCCCATCATCTTTTCAACGTTGGCAGAGCTTCAATATATAATCTGAGCGGAGGCTGAAATGTACAGGGGGTTGCATGGGATGGAAACGGCAGGCAGGCAGGTCCGTCAGTGCCCGCGGGGCTGCCGCCCTAAGTCAGTCAAGATGGAACCTTACCCTCCTCTCTGGTGCCAGCTTTCCCAGGGGTTTTGCTTCAAGGTAGGAGGCTGTACTTGCCAAGGCATGAGCTGGCAGAGAAGATTATGAAGCTTCGCTCCTGTTTTAAGATGCAAGGCATGCTCTCTTTGCTCTAGTACCTGGAGAAAGAGGCAGACTTTTTGTGCCCATAAAGTACAACTGGCATTATAGCTAATGGGCATCGGAGGAGTTTGGGCTGTGTATTTGGATCATGGAGTTCAGCCGCCACACCTTTAGGCTGTGCCTTTGTTGATGGAGAGGCAGTGACCAGCTAAATGCTCCCTCGGGAAGAGACCATGATTACTACCCACTGGCTTCATCTAGGAGTCAAGGTATAAAGTGGGTGCTTAGGAGAGTCAGCAGGTCTGATTAATACCCTCTAGGCAGTAGTTAGGAGGCATTTTTTGGCCCATCAAATGGCTAATAATAAAAGTACAGTGGTGCAATTTGTATTTTTACTGCAGGCCAATTAAGAAGGGGGAGGGAGTGGGCACTTAAAGTGACATGTCCTTGCAAAGCAGAGACAACAGTCACAGCAGCAGGAGGGGAGAGAAGATGCAGAAAGGAAATAGGCAGCCACTTAAAGCAGTTAAAAGGGTCAGGCATCTAGGGTCTTACAGCCCACCCCCTGCCAGCAAGTTCTCTTCTCCTGCTGGTTTGTAGGGCAGTGGAGAATTTGAAAGTGGAATGATCTGTGTGGCAACATATGCTCTTCCAAACAGGGATTGGCAAACTGAAAATCAAAAGTCTCCTTGCAAGAGCTGTGTGAAGAAGTGGTATTATTTGGTTACGTTCTCATCTTGGGGTGCGATGCATCCCTGTGTTGGGCGTTTAGTCTTCCTGTCTTATTCTGTTTAAAGACAGTAACTAGGTGTGGGCTGTGTGCTTTGGGGAAGCCTTGTTTGATTATTATTATTTTCTTTCAGTCTTCACCGACAGCGAATATGGGCTTATAAAAACTTGCTGGGTTTTTAATGCCGGGGCTTACTAATCATGCCATTAGACTTACTAATCTTAGGAAGTCTCTAGTCTATATCCTCTTAAGGCTGTTTCTCAGCATGCTATGATTCTCTCAGAGCACCCTGGATTGCTGGAGAACGGGAGCTGGAAGGGGAGAACAACAAACAGGAAGTGGAGGGGCGGGGCGGGGCATCTAGGGAAATCAATCAGGGCCTACTTTATGCAAACAGGGAAAGAACAGAAAGGGAAAGGCAGATCCGGGAACCATAAAACAATTGAACAATCCAAAAGAATATCTCAGCACTCAAAACAAAGATGGGAAATAAATTCAGTGGTGCTGTCTGCCTTGGGGAAAGAAGAAAACAACACAATGTAGATATTTCCAAGTTTGAGCGTTATCCACATGTTCAGTCTCGTGAATAAGATGACGGGTCCTCAGAGGATGGAGAGAAAAAGCAGTGCTCTAGGTATTTAGGTCTCAAATAGGATTTGAAAAGAAAACGTTTAAACAAAGAATGGAAGCAGGAATGGGGATGGGGCATCAATTTCAGCTTCTGACTCTCTGGGAGGGAATCTCTAGATATTTTCTCACTTAACACTCTTGGCTCTCCACACTCTTTGTTCCCTCCGCTTTCTATTTTTTACCTTTGGTTTTTAAAAGACAGTTTTCTTACGCTTTATGTTTTCTTCTTCTTGCTAAAAAGTCCATCAATACCAGTCATTTCTTTTCTCCCTTGTAGAGTCCTCAACCCCAGCATACTTGGGGAAGACTAGCTTGTCTCATTTCTTCTTCTGACACTCCCCGCCCCTGACCCTCCTGTGCAGATGTCTGCCTGAATCCTGCACATACTTTGGGCTTGTCTGGAGACCATGTGTCTTGGTCACTTTTCCTCTTGCTGTGATAAAACACTTTGACAAAAGCAACTTAAGGGAGAAAGGGCTTCTTTTGGCTCACAGTTCACTCCATAGCAGCAGAGCCTGAAGCAATTGGTTTGTTTACAGTCAGGAGGAAGAGAAGAATAAATCCTATTGCTCAGCTCACAGTCCCCCTTTCCTATAGTCTAGGATCACTGGTGCTAGTGGGTAGACCCACCTCAGTCAGCCTTACAACTTAATTCCCTGCAGTGCCCAGAGGCTCGTCTTCCAAGCTGACAATAGAGATTTAACCCCAAACCTCAGGATCATCTTGATTCCTGGTACTAGGAAGATCCCTGGAACCCGAGCACACATTTAGCTGATGAACAGTCACTGGAGAAACAATCTACCTGTCTACATGTTCACCAGAGTCAGGTAATGCTTTCTCCTAGATGAGGTTCACTCCTTGCACTGTAGGCAAATCCCACAGGTCAAAAATGACCCCTTTACCTCTACAGCCAGAAACAGATAACTATGATTCAAACTATGGTCAGATGGTAAGGATGGATGTTCATGGATAAATCCTCCCATTACAGGCCTGAGGCCCCTCTGAGTGCTTTTGGCTGTGTTCATGTGAGAGAACAAAGTGTCCCTAGAACATTTCAGTGGATGCTCTGCTCTTGAATGTCACAGATTTCACCAACAACTGCCCATTTTGAATATCCATTATGCTCATTAGTACCCCATTAGTTTCCCCTATGAAAACCCATTTCTGAAATTCAGTATGCTAATTAGCAGAACCTTTCTTGTTGATTAGAGATGTGAATTACAGAAGGGCTTTTAGTAAATCGCCTCTGGAGTACAGCCTTCGTAATGAAATGCTAGCTGACCACCCCAGGGAGCAGGCTCATCATTACTGCAATTGTTCCCTCCTGGGGCACAGCCTAAACTTAAGGACAACAACACAAATGCAGGGTACATATTAGGCTGTATTTACTGAGCCATTGGATAGATTATAGATTCCACTGCTCATGTGAATACAAAGCTTTATAGCACAGATTTCATGGCTGTGTAATAGTGACTCTACACACATCACCGTAACGGCCTTGTACATTTAGGTCACGCGCACCTTTTCACTACAATAGTCAGCTACTTTTATTGAACTATTGGATTCTGGTATCAAAACAAACTCCTGGACATTTGATGTCCAGAGTTTACTATCCTTAGAGGAAAGCATATAAACATGTGCACCTGTTAATATTTGGTATTGTCAATGTCCTTAATCTTTGTCAGTCTCTAAGCAGTCTCAGAACATCCAATCCCACCCCTGTACTCTTTCCCGGAAGCACGCCTCTGGCCTAGAGGTGGAAAGAGAGCTGAGGGACTTGGCCTTGCAGATCCAGATGAGGATTTGACAACCTGGCTTGGATTTCTAGGATAGGCCAACACGCCTGACACTAAAGCCTTCAGTCTTTCTCTCACTATGGACTGGACTCCCTCACTCCAGTCCGGCTTCACTTGTAGGTTGATCTTCCCAGTCGTTGGCTTCTCCATCCCTTTGCGCGACTAGGCTCAAGACTCCAGTCTTAGCTCTCTCAGCTGTCGCACCCAGTGCTTGACTACTTCATGGCTCAAGTCACTGCTGTCTCTCACCTAACCAGCTGTTCTATTTCTAGAAGTCCTTTTCTACAGGAAACCCAGAAAATACTAATTTGTAAACTAACATCACTCTATGCTCAAACTGGGAGAGCTGGGGGGAGAAGGGAGGGTAGAGAGAGAAAGAGGAGATCCTGCAATCTTTTAGTACAATTCCCATTACTGAAAACCTCACGTTAGGCTCCAATTCTTAAAGATTCCACTACCTTGGGAACTAAGCCTTTGACACATGGGTGTTATTTTACTTAGAGTCAAAGCCTGAATTCTTACAGTAGACCACAAGGCCCTTGGTGATAGGTCCCAAACCTCCCTGCCTGCTCTTCTCCCCGATTTCCAATCTCATAGCTGCATCCAGCCATATGGAGCGTGTCAAAAGCCCTGCCTGGACCATCTTCCCCTGGTTACCAGCATAACTCCATGCAGTACCATTCCTAGGCCATGTCACGCTCCCTGTCCCCTGTCCAGCTTCCCTTTATCCCATGGTTATTATTTCATATAGTATACACTTTACTTACCATGTCTGTGCCTCTCTTAACTCAATACCACAGAAATGTCACCTAGGCATAGCTTTCGTTATATTTTCCTGCCTTTTCTTCCCATACTCGTCACACAGAGGGCATTTGACAAATGTTTGTTGAAGAAATGACGGAGTGGATCTGGTAGGTGCAAAATTAAATCTTCCTTTTATTTGCATTTTTAATTACTAGTGGGTGGAATTTCAATGATCTTGGCAGGATCTTAAGAATGAATTCACAAAGCATAAAGAAAGAAAAAATTGATAGGTCTGATTGCACTCAGATTTAAAACTTCTACTCAGAAAAAAAAAATGTCTAGCACCAGTAAAGCAAAGACATAGCTTGACGGAGGGAAAGAGTTAATAGCCCTAATACACAAAGAGTGTTTACAAACTAATAGAAAAGACAGAAACAGTGCTGAGGAAACAAAGATCACTTGGCCAATCCCCAAATAGCAGACGAAGAATGTGTGGCATTACTTTAGTTTTTCTTAAATATGCTTTTTTTTTTTTTTTTAAAAATCAGTGTGCATTTTTTTTTAACTTCCTTGTGCTTTCAATTTCATCTTCCCTGAACTTAATTTCCAAGAAACTTTCTTATTTTCTGTAGCATCCACAGTGTATTTCCAGCTGTTTCCCCTTCAGCGCAGAGAGCTGCCTATCCGGTCTCACCCCGTTGTACATTCGTTCCTTTCTCTGCTGTTCTCAGACTCTATTATCAGGATCGAAACTCCCCAGACTGATGTTGCTGGGTTTGATACTGCCTGTCACTGTAGAGGGAGGATTGCAACGTGAGGCCTGATGCCACGCTTATATATTTAGCAGCAGCTCTATTACAAATATTTGGAACCACACAGAACGTGCAGATTTGCTGTTTCAACAACGATAAAGACCCGCTTGACTTGCATAGCATCTAATGAAGCCGGCGAGCCAGGAATGCTGATTGACAATATTTGGTGGCATAGCTTTCCAAATTTGTTTTGCCAAAAAAAAAAAAAAAAAAAAAAAAGTAAACTCATGCTCTGAAATTATTTTTCTTCTTTGCTTGCCAAGGGCAGAGAGACTCTTTTCCTTCTGAAGCGAACATTGAGTCTCATCCGGAACTCTGTCTATGAAGACGAAGGAGAGATGGAATGGGAGCGGACTATCCACCAGGAAACATGGAGTAGAAAAAAGAAGCAGAAAAAGCAAGAAGGCTGAAACCAAAGATGTTTTTGAGGCTCTGTTAAGGAAGAGAGTCCTCTGGCAGACACATGTCCTCTGGCCCTCTGATTGGATCCCCCCAGCAATCCTAGAAGATGAGTCAGGTGAACAGATGAGAGCACCCCATTCCCCAGATGTGTCCACACAGAATCCAGACAGCTGGCTAATGTGTTTCCTATGTGGCAAAAAGAACTTTGCAGATGAAATTATAGTCAAGATCTTCAGATGGGAGAGATTATCCCAGTTATCCTGGTGAGCCAAACAACAGTGTAATTACAATGGATCTAATGGGTGGAAGATGGAGGCAAGGAAGCTGGGATCCAGGAGCGGAGGACCAGAGGTACCACAGTGGGCTGGGACTCCAGGCTACAAGGGGCTTCTAGAAGCTGAAGCTAGAAAGGCAAGGAGATGAATCATGGAGAAGAGCCTTCTAGACCACTGAAAAGGGACACAGCTCAGTCAATACCTTGGTTTTAGCTCCCGGAAATGATTTCAGGCATCGGACCTCCATAGAAACAAGTTCACGAATCAGAGTTCTTTGTTAGCTACTCGGCTTGTGGTAGGGTGTCCAGCAGAAAGAGAAAATTGGTACAAGAATGAGTTAGTTCAGTGCTATTGCCCGTGTCACTCATGGGCCTGGACTCTCCGAAATGTAGGACGAATGGGGAGTTGGCTCCTTCCATGTGTACTCGGAATTCCTGGGTTGGGAGTCTCAGGCCTGCTTGCCCAGCAGAAGAAACACCCGTGGAACTTACGCTACACTCACTACATTGTGACCCAGAATTGAGGACCAAGCCTTGAATATTTTATTCTTATGTTCCAGAGTGGCATTAGCAAACCAGGTTCCCGGAAGGAAGCTGTTAACTGCCAGTGCCCAAACTGTTATGCAGTTGTGGTAGGAGCCTTCCTGCTCTTCCTCATCTCTTTTGGGCTTCCTGCTTCTATTATCAGGCAGCTTGGATGAACTAGTGAGGGAAATTCACACGGAAGCAAATCCAGAAAACATCCCCAGAGGAGTTATGTTCGAGACCGGTCTTTGTTGCCATCGACGGATTCTAGGGCCTCATTTAGAGTTTATTTTTCACTGTGGCTTCCTGTCTTTGGTGTGTGTGGTTCATTTC
This sequence comes from Rhabdomys pumilio, assembly GCA_030674055.1. Lineage (NCBI taxonomy): Eukaryota > Metazoa > Chordata > Mammalia > Rodentia > Muridae > Rhabdomys > Rhabdomys pumilio. Next base: position 96,411,711 of record JANHMN010000001.1, read on the forward strand.
TTCCCTCTGTGACTAGTCACTGTTCCCTCTTTCAGATGCAAAGCAATGAGCTAAAAGATAAGGCGTATGTTTAAGAATATCATTTTGAAGGCGAATCCCAATTACTGGTACTCTGAAGAAAGTTAGACCCCTCCTCAGAACTGCCAGCAGTTAGGCACAGTCCAGGAAAGGCATGTAGGACACAGGGCAAGGAGTAATCAGGCAAGCTGGCTGCGCACGCAGCTCTCTGGAGTTCTAGGCTAACAAATGAGTTACAAGGGGAAAAGAGGACCAGAAGCTAGAGACCAAATTTAAAGGCTGCAGAAACTCAGCTCTCACTGGGAGGATGCTGAGCTCAGGGTGTGCCAGGTGTCATCAGCTGTCCTGTGACTTCCAGAAGCACCAGAGAAGCCCCATTTCCCGGGGAAAATACAAACAGGCAGAGCTGAGTGGCACATGTGACAGTCAGGGCTGCAGCAGGGGTGGGGTGGGGTGGGGTGGGTGTCTCAGGGTGAGCTTTGGGTCATGGCTAGTTACAGCACTTGGAAGAGGCTACACAGGATTAATGGGGTTATAAAGTTGACCCAGTCAGTAGATATTGTTAAGAAAGTTTGGCAGCCATGTGCTAGCAAGCTTACAGTGGAAATCCCCAACTTCAGAATTTCATTGGGTTCAGGAAAGGGCCGACCAAAACTCTTAAGAATGCACCCCATTTTTGTATCTCCTCCTAGGTATGCACCCCCAGGTCTGCATTACACTGTAGCTTTTCTGTCCATATTCAGTACTTAATTCCTGAGTGAGTCTTTGAAGAATGGGGAAGATGGGAAAATTGGAAAAAGTGTGGATTCTTTTGGAAGCTCCCCAGACACATTACTCATCAAGGTAGATAAATGTGTCGTTAACATTTTCTTCTTGGAAAAAAACATTTTTTTTTTTAATTTGCAGGAAAGAAGGGCACATTTGTTGGTTGATGGCTTAGTTGCCATGGAAACACAGGAATTAAATATGAAAAAAAATGTTTTAATACATTAATTCTTTAGATCTCCTCACCCTACCTGCCTTCTCCTTTCAGGTGTGACAAGCCAGAATGAGAAGTAGCCTTGACCCTTGCTGTCTTTTGAACCAGCGTCATCACCAGAGGCATGCTAGAACATTCCCTTTTCTCTTTCAGCTGGATACGCATTTTATGTTTAATTTCTTTTCAGGGTCTTGAGACAGAATTCAGGGTCTTCTGCGTGCTAGGCTAACATTCTAGCCCAGCTCCTTCCCCAGGCCTAGCTGTGCACTTTAAATTCATGCTTTCAGTGTGACTAGATTGCCTTAGGTGCCTGTGGGGAAGTCTGCAGGCTCTGTGTATGCTTTACAAGAATAGTGCATGGCCGGTGGGACTAAATAGATGTGAGGACGGGTCATTTGGTATGGCTTTAGAGGCCTGTCTACAGTCGATCGCTTATTTTAGTAACTGTAACAAAATGCCTTAAACAATGTAATTTATAATCAGGAGAAACTTATTGTTTTGTAGTTTTGGAGCTCTGAAGTCCACAGTCAAGGTCTTGGCATATTTGGTGTCTGGCAAGGGCCTTTCCTCATGCAGCCCCTTCTTCATGTTCTCACATGCCAGAAGAGACAAGTTCTTATGGGACATTTTTACAAGGACTCTATTTCCACTCATGAACTAGTTACCTGCCAAAGGCCCCACCTCATATTACTACTGCCCTGAAGGGTAAATTTCAATATCTGCATCTTGTAGGGTGTGAGGGTTAATTTTTATCAATTTGTTATAAACTAGAGTCATCTGGGAAGAGCAACTGTGGCTGAGGAATTATCTCTATCAGATTGGCCTATGGGTAAGGCTGTGGGGCCATCTTTCTGATTGATGAGTGATATGAGAGGATACAGCCCATCATAGGTGGTACCACCCCTAGGAAGGTAGCCCTGGGTTGTATAAGAAATCAGGCTGAACGAGGCATGGTGAACAAGTCAATAAGCAACTTCCCTCCTTGGTCTGTTTCACTCCTGCTTCCAATTTCTGCTTTGAGCTCTTGTCTTGTCTTCTCTTGATGATGCACTGTGATATGGAAGTGTAAGCCATATTAGTTCCTTCCTCCTCACGCTGGTTTGGGTCACGTTTTTTTTTTTGTTTGTTTGTTTGTTTTTTTGTCTTTTGTTTTTTTCTGTCATCACAGTAACAGAGACACAAGCTAGAATACAGGGCTGCAAACACTGAAAAAACATGGTGGTTGAGATTTACGAATGCATGCTTCATTCAGCTTGTGAGATCTTATAACTACTCTGCTTTTTTCTTCTTGTGTGGTGTGTGTGAGATGGGTTGGCAGTAAGCTATTTAAAAGCCTGCTTACAGCAACAATGACTTCAGACTGTTGTGCCCAAGTGTTACATTGAATCTATGTGTTTCTAGGACCCTGGTCTGTTGATGAGAGGATGTTCACCATGGAGTTTAGTTTGAGCACAGGTGTTGCAGTCAGGCATAGCTGGGTTTAGATATTTGTTCTATGTCTAACTAGTAATTTAAACTGGGATAGGTGTCTTCATTTCTTTGAGCCTTAATGCTATTAACTGAGAAGTGGGCATAATAATTCTTACATTTCAGCCATTTTGTGGAGATTTAAGGAAATGATATTGCTATTTAACATTCGAAGCCCCTGTTGGACTCTGTGAGTCTTTGGTATAGTGTAGTAGCTTAGATTATAATCAGCAATGGCTATTGTGCAGTGTGTCAGTTACCTCCTAACTCTCTGAAGGGAAGAGAGGACCCTTCTGCCACTAAGCAGTTATCTTCTGTCTGTCTGTCTGTCTGTCTGTCTGTCTGTCTGTCTGTCTGTCTATGTGTGTGTGTATGTGTATATATGTGTATATATACACATACATACAATGTATAAGAATGGCTCCTATACTTTTCTCAGATGCCCCATCCCTACTCCTTCGTTTGCATCTCTGTTGGATTCTATCTAAACCCATCGCACACTTCAACTTTATGCCAGTGTAGATTTGAACATGGTTCACAAAACTTTGTTTAATTTATTCAGGACATATTTATTTTCTTGAGTACTATGTGCTGGGAGGTAAAACTGACTCAGACAGAAATGGCTTCTGTTGTCACAGATAGTTACAGTGTAATTTGAAAATACAAACAAACAAACAAACCACCCAAAACTAACAGGTATTTATCAGGTTACTAACTCAGTGTTGTGGTAGGGACACATGTTGGGGGAACATCTTGCTGGGGTACTTGAACCGGTTTGAGGTGGTCTGTTCAAGTACCCCAGGTTGGATCATTCTTGGAGGCATTTCAAAACTCGAGGTATGTCCAGAGGCTCTTCACATTGTCTTAGTGTTGCCCTGAGGTGCAAAGATTCATCGCTGCATTATTCTCCATTATTTATTTATTTATTTACAGAGTGCCCGCTGCTCCTCAGGCTGAGCTCCAGGAGATCCTGGGAGAAAGTTAGAGAGCTGTGAATGAGATCCACTGGCAGAAAGCGTTGGTTCATTCGGCTTGACCTGAGGTCTAAGAAGCATTTCTGGTAAAGAGAGATCAGAGTGTAGGCCTTCAGGAGAGTATGAGCCATGAAGTGAGAGGGTGTCAGAGTGTTGTGGGGTCAGGGAGAAGGAATATCACCGCTGCAAATGTTTTTTGTAGTGTTGGAGATGTCTAGAAAAGCTTTGGGTATAGGAGCCTAGACTGGAAATGGTTTGTAGCCCTAGTGTAGCCCTGGCTGGAGAACGGCAGATTTAGCCTGCTTTGTTCTCCCTGTATTGAGTCTTCTTCTGGTTTGTGATGCAGAAAGAATTAAGTTTGCTTCAAGAGGGTAGAAACACATGGTGAAGGAGTCATAGATGCCTTAAAAGATTGTCTGTCTGTTCTCCAGGAGGGAAGGACTCCTCCAGCTGCCTTTCTACGGAGATGCAGAGCCAACAACTCCTCAGTGGTCAGAGACTGAAACAATTCACTCACCTTGGGACAATTCTAGATGGCAGGACATCCAGTTTCTAAGCTCCTTGGTGATCTGGCTAAGACTTGGCCCTGCCTTGCTTTCGTGATTCCTTCCTCTCTCTTCTCCATTGGCAGTCGCAAACTCATTCCTTCCCAGATCTCCATCTCAAAGCCTGCTTCCCTAGGCATCCTATCCCGGAGATTCCTAAAGTTCAGCCCTTTCACCATCAAAGTGCAGGAAGCTGTGGGTCAATAACAACATAATGATCTCCGGAAAAGCAAAAACTATAATTTTTCCAGCGAGAAGTGTGGTTCAGACAAAGGCATAGAGAATGAAGGGACTTAGAAATCTGCCCTCTCAGAGTGTAGTTTAAGGGAGAGAAAGCCCCAGACAATTGAATTCAGGTCTGAGTCACAAGACCATCACTCTCGTGGAAGCAGATTAATGCAGGAGCTGCCCCTAGGAGCCATTAACCCACATCGCACATACATTCTGATTTCTCGCTCGACGTTGCCCTTCAGGTGCCATGCTGACCTCTGGAAGGTCAGCCCTGGGAAATACTGAGATGGACAGTGTTTCGCTATGGACCATTTGGCAGACCTAATTTTCTTGGGAGACAAATACCACAGGATTGTGGGTTTGTCCACCACTGTTATTTCTCTCTTGACCCTGAGATGAAGTCCGGTTCACTCTGACATGGTGAAGAAACGAGATCTCTTGTCCAGAAGAACCTGTGTGTGTTCTTTGAGGACAAAATGCAGACTTGTCTCAGTGGGGGAACACACTGACATCCTTGTGCCCTGAACAGGTAATTCTTCTTTCGTTTTAAGAGTCTGCAGCCATATTTTGTGGACGTTTGGACAAATCCATCTTTTTATATTATAGGCTTAGAACTCACCTAGCTGCTGGCTTTTTTATTAAACTCATAAATTAAGGTATTTAAAGCATAGTTAATGTTCCAGGGGCATGATCTAGTGGATCTCTCCTCTCTCTCTCTCTCTCTCTCTCAGAATTATCAGTGTAAAGCAAGTAGCATATCAGATGGATAATGGGTGTGGGGTTCAAACCCTGTGGGTCAGCCAGTGTCAGCTATGTGCTCGGGCTCACCCTGTGCTTCAACCTGCTCATCAGGTAAAGTATGATGCAATATGCTCTCAACAATGTTATATACATAGGGAGTGCCTAGGAAGGGAACACTTACACTTACCACTGAAGAAGAAGAAGGAGAAGGAGAAGGAAAAGGAGGAGGAGAAGGAGGAGGAGGAGGAGGAGGAGGGGGAGGAGGAGGAGGAAGAAGAGGAGGA
>JANHMN010000001.1:96419340-96459894 GCA_030674055.1 Rhabdomys pumilio
AGGCACACACATATATACAGGAACACACAGAGTCACACACATATATATATAGGCACACACACACACACACACACACACACACACACACACACACACTGCTTTCTTTGAACCAGACAGTCCTCATCTTTGTTGGCCCCTCCTTTCTCCAGCTGCCTGTAGATGGGCAACACCGAAGACTTGAGATGCTGCAAACAGAACAGGTGGGAATGTGTTCGGTCTGGTTCCCCCAGGCTTGATGCAGCATAGGGGAAGCAGCTCGCCTGCAGTCAGGCATTTCTTCCAGCTTCTGCTCAGCATCCACAGCAGGGTCCCCATAGGGGGTCTGCAGCAACGTCCTGGGAGCAGCAGGACCCAGCAGGCCTAGCCTCAACTCTGTAGCCTGCACAAACACTCCTTCCTCTCCAGAGACAAGATGCATGCTCTCTCTGGACCTTGCTGGCTTGATTCCAGATTAGCCTGCTGTTCCTCTCTCAAGGTTGTGCTGTACACAAGTTCCTCTCCACCTCCTTTCTTCTTTCAGTTTAATTTTTCTCCTGTATAAGGAAACAAAAGATTGTATATATATAAGCAATTGTACCAGCCAGCCTGAGGGCCCCTAGAAAAGGTCAGCAATAGTGAAGGAAATAACAAAGGTAGGATAGACAGCATCTTTGGATGAAGTGGAAGTCGTGGTTCTTAAGGGGATTAGAGTCCAAGAGGGTTGAGCTCCTAGTTCCACAGGACCTTGGGAAAATCATTACCTCTCTCAGGGAAACTTAGGTGTCTCATCTATAAGACAGAATCATTGCAGTTAACTACCGCGGTCTTTATGATGATTGCAGTCAATCAATTAGGTAATTAATTTGATGGGACATGATCATAGGGTTGGGCACTGTGTAGATGCTAGAACGAACCATGTCTGTTCCCTCACAGGAGAGACAGTAATGGAGTTTGGCATGATTCACTCACAAGAATGAAAGGAGACCACAAAGCGTTGGTGGCATTTGCTGGATACATTGGGGACAGGGCAGGGAACTGGAAACTCACCTCCTGGTCAGGTCTGTGTCTCCAGGCCTTGCACTTTAGGGGATGCTTGGATCCTGTCCTCTCCTTGTCTTCCCTCCTCAGTGAACCTGTAGCCAGCTTCTATGGGGGGCTTGAATAAGCTCCCCACTGCAGATTGTGAGCTGTGCCTGATACAGTTAGAGGACCAGCCGACCGAGAAGCAAAATGTAAATGTGTTTTTGGCAGATGCAACATCTCTTTTGTGAAATTAATTTCCTATTTGAAGCTCAGAAGTCAAATATTTTAAAAGATTCCTATTAGACTTAGCCCAACACACACACACAAAGAGCAGAGGAAAAGGTGGGATCTTTTGGGAATAGGATAGGAAAAGGTGAGTAGCCAAGATGTTCTATGGAGTTTTCCTTGGACCGTGAATGTAGTGGGCTAATTTTGGGGTCAACAGTGGACATGGGTAGTACGCACATGCCCATTGCTTCCTTGGCCTCAGGTGAAAGTTGGACAAGCAGAGCAAAGGGTCCTCAGGAGATTATCATTATTTTTACATTTAGTTAAGAATTGACAAACTAATTGCCAAGCCCATTGTCAGGAACCCGACAACCCATTAGAGATGATTGTGAGCAATTTCTCCCTATTATTTCCAAGAGAGAGGGGCACAGCTTCATCTTCTGCACTTACTGCTGGAGGGAAGTTGGAGTCTATCAGTTTCTGCAACCTGGATCCACAGTTCTTGCTGCCCCAATCAGCTCTGTCCTGTGTGAGATCCTAGTTTATTCTCAGTCCTAGCCGAGAAGGTGGGGGGCTTGTCTGATTGCCTGGGTGAGTCTTTTCCTGCCCCTTTGTTTTCTACCTTCTTTCCTTTCCAAACCCTCTGATTAACCCTGGCTGGCTCTCAGGACACACCCAATCTAAAACGTGAGAAAACAAAATAAAAGAGAAAAACAAGACCTGCAGTCTTTGGGCGAGAGGAGGAAATCTTAAACAGTGAAGGAAAACCTCTGAGATTCTGGTTTTCAGTGAGGATTGAAAAAAGCCAAATTATTCTTTAAAAAACATGTACTGGAGTGAGATGCCCCAGCAAGTAAGAGAGTTTGGACAGCAAGCATGAGGACTTAAGTAAGAGAGTTTGGACAGCAAGCATGAGGACAAATCTCCTAAACTCATATAAACAAACCAAGTATTTCTGGGAGCTGGGGGTTGGGGGAGGTGGCAGGAGGATCTGAGGGCTTGCTAACTGCCTCCCTAGCCCCAGGTTTAGTGTGAAACTCAAGTGAATAAAGGTGGAAAGTGGCTGTCTTGATACTCTGTAGACAAGGCTGGCCTTGAACAAAGGTATCAGCCTGCCTCTGCCTCCCAAGTGTCAGGACTAAAGGCCTGAGCTACTGCACCCATAAATATCAGAATAAAGACCTATGCATCAGTGGAATATCCAGGGTCTTGATTATAAAAGATAACGATCCTCCATGCCCCTTTAGTTGGTGGGCATTCCATTAGAGTCTCTTCCCTGAGTTAGCCAGGAAGAGACATTGCTCAGAGGCCAGTTCAAAGGCATGATTTCCTGTTGCATGCCATAATCCTCTTGGGGAAGGGAAGTCATGTTCTATGAAGGCTTTTCCATTGCATTATATTTTTCATGGCCTTCTGTATTAAGATGTGACGTTCCTATACATGTGTGTACGTACACACCATCTCTCCCATATATGTGTGTGTATGCACAAACCATGTCCCACATAGATATGTGTGTATGCACACACCATGTTCCCCATAGATATGCGTGTATGACACACTATGTGCCCCATAGATATGTATGTATGCACACACCATGTGTTCCATAGATATGTGTATATGTACATACCATGTTCCCTTTATGTGTGTACACTCACACATACAATCTATGCATATAAGCACAAAAGTTCTGGTCCATCTGGTAGATATGCAGGTCACAAAGTCCATTTTAATGGAGCAATCTCTCATTTTCCAGCCTATCTCTGTGTCAATTGCCTGTGATTTGTTAAATCATGATGATCCAAAGAAATTAGAAGCAATTACAATCATTGCCAGTCACCTTCCTCAACTGTAGTCCATCATTCTAGTGTAGTTTGTGATAAATCCTTAATGACACTTCCTCCAGGGAGACACGTTCAGGGCCCTTTGTTCTTCTACTCGTGGTCAGCACTCGTAGCTATAAAGTCCATCGTATCCTATTTTACCCCAGAATTTCACGGATGTAGTTTCTGGTCATTATATATTATCACTTCTTAAACCCCAATTCTCTCCAGAAAGGACTTGGAGAGTATATTACTTTCCCATTGACTGTTAGGGCTCACCCTCTGCCCCATGCCACCGCTGCCTCCCCAGTGGCTTAGAAGAGTACCAATCCAGTGTTAGCTCTGCGGTAGCTCTTGGAGGGCTGTGAGGCTGGCTCAGCAGTTTGAGCACAGACTACTTTTGCAGAGACCTGAGTTTGGTTTGCAGCACCCACATGCCAGCACGCAGCAGTCTGTCACTCCAGCTCCAGAGGACTGAGACTCCCCTGGCCTCTGAAGGCACTGCAGTCACATGCACACACCCCTCTGTTAACATAAATGTAATTAAAGACAAAACCTTTAAGAGACCTAAAATGAGCCTTATACTGTCACTGGGCCACCTCTGGAATACTGAACACACTAGAGTTTGGTCACCTCTGTTGCTTTCCCAGATTCTAGAAGATGCTCGTATTCCTTGGATGGATGTTCTTCTCCATCTTGCAATCCAGCAACTGCAGCAGCACTCCAGTCTGTTTCCTCCTGAACGGGTTCCTTTTCAGACTCTCCTGCCCCTGTTCTAGAAGCACCTGGTATTAACAGACCTCCTGGACCTACCTCTTCGGGTTCTCAGGACACCCGTACCATATCAGTCTATAACCATCACAGTCTCTTCTACTGGGTTGGAGAACCTATTCCCACTATTCCCAGGTTCTAAGGACTGGGTTGGAGACATCCTGGGGTGGGAGGGGAGTGAGAACAATCACATTGCTTACTATAGGAATAAAACGGAAAAACTTGTAAATAAGCAATACCAACACACATTGGCAGATTTTTTTTTTGGTCTTATAAAGGCTTAAAAATGAATGTCTGTTCAACTATAACCCTTACGATTTACCTCGTGTGTACTAGAAGCACACTGGTTATATAGGATGAAAAGTTTACCTCTCAACCAACCTCCGTTAAAGGTCACATGGCGAACAGAACTGATTTTAAATTAGTTACCCACGTGGAGCAATGAAGGCGAGATAGAAAGTCTGTTTCAAGATGACAGGAGACAGACACACGGGAGGAGAGTTGACTAAGACATTAGCCGATTCAGGAAAATTCTAATCATACCTTGGGGAGGACACTTGGTTTCATTTATATTTATTGTAGTTCATTAAAAAAAAAAGACCTCCTCTCTTTGAAACTATTTTGTCATTAAGTTTGCAATTTGTGTCTCTTTGCGTTGGGCAGGCTGTAAACACCAAGAGCCCGTGTCTCTCAGGTAAATTCTCAACCCAGGCCTCTTTGCTGTCAGTGGGTGGTGGTGACTTAGAGCCCACTTTCAGAGATATATTGAAATTCTATATCAAGCTAAAGGATGCCCTGTAATATTCGATTTCTCTTCCAGAACAAACGGACTTGACATGGTTCAAGTATCTGTCCCCTGAATAAAACAAAAAGCTAGAGTCACTCATGCTTCTAGGCCTTCCTCTGCAGTTGTTCTTAGTTTTTCTTGATGGCTGGGCCCGTCAAGATTTCCACGGTAGTCTGTTATTAAGCCGGGGACTGAGGGTTTCTCCGGGGATCCCAGACTGGAGAAGCAGGGGTGCTGCCTCTCTCTGCACGGGTGTGAAACTTTTCATTGCCTGTTTCTCTCTCTCTTTTTTTCCCAACATCTCGCTGGCAGTGCTGATGGGTAGCGCACAGAAACTGACCCTCTATTAACACTGCTCAGCTTCCTTTAGACAAAACACAACCTTTCCCATGCCGCGCTTACAGTCTCTGTAAGTCAGACCATAAAGGAACTAGAACCTGCTGCGGTAACCACGCTCGCCCGTGTGCCAACAGCCGCCCGCGCTGGCATGGCAGCTGGGCTTGGCAAGGCCAGAGGGCACTCCATATTCACCACCACAGCCTAGAACAGGACCCAGTGACAGGTGGTTGGTTGGAAAGGAATGGTAGAGGCACACAATGGCTGCCCAGAAAAGGGAGGGAGCAGGAGGCATGGCTAAGACCAGCAGGTAGTTCAGGGAGCAACAAGAGGGGACTGTCAGTCAGTTAGAATCTTCTCTTTTCCTCTCCCCTTTCGTCTTCGGGTTCCCTTGTCTCCTTTCATCTCCTCTCCTCTTTCCCTTCCTCCTTCCCTCCTCCTCCGCCTTTCTTACTTTTCTGTCTCCTATCTTGGTTATCTTTGCTTAGGTCCTTTTCTTTCAAGGAAAAAAAATGCTCTGCAGATATCTGCAGGCCCTCCTATCCTCAGATCCGGTGAATGTTACCACAGAATGAGTTGGTTTGTATTTTGTACTTACGGACTTTCACACTTACTATCACTGGGGTTGCAAATTCCGTTAGGAATTATCATCAGCAGTTACCAAATGCTGATCAGGACGTTTGTTGGTGGGTTTCAGTGTTCACTGTCCGGACCCTTGGGTTGCCAGGCACTATCTTTTTAACTTGATAGAAATCAAAGGAAAGTATGACTGTGTACACACGTGTGTGCACGTGTGTATGTGTGTGTGTGTGTGTGTGTTATTCTGCAGCCTTGTGATATTTGAAAAAAATCTTGGAATAACAGTATCTTCTTAATGGAGATTAAGAATCCTATTAAATATTACTCAGTGGTTGTCAAAGTTTTGGGTGCAGTAAGTCATGGGGACCTTGGTAAAAGTGCAGACGCCTATGTCCTATACTCAGGGTTTAGCATTCAATAGCTCGGGATGACATTCCTCCTTGTATTTCCACATGTTCTCAGGTTGTTAATACAGGGACAGGTTGGTGGCTGGACCCAAATCGTGGTGAAGCGAGCCCCCCCCCCCCCCCCCCCCCCCCCCCCCCCCCCCCCCCAGCCTTCCACTTGTTCCTGTTTCTGTGCCGGGTGCTTTTCTCTAAGCTGGGAGTTTTGTTTTCGCGCAACCCGGGAAAGAGCCTTTCCACAGCTCAGTATTTCACCTGCATTGCTATTTTCAGAGCTTTTGGTTTCAGTTTATTCCCCAGTACGAGAATCGAAGGTTGAACTGAAATCAAATACATTTGTCTGGGAGTGGGATGTCTGTCAGGCATTGATCTCCTTGAGCCGGCGCTCTCAGTGAACGCCTCCCCAGCGAGAATCCCAGTCAGGATTCTAAAGGTTACATGGAATAGGCCTGATTTCTGAGCTTCTCTGGGGAGATCACTTAATTCATAAAGCAAAAAGTGGAGAAAGCCGCCACATACCCACCACTCCCCCTCGTTAAGTAACCCGTGCACGGTTCCTGTTATAGAAGAAAATAACGTGTTGATTAGCGTGTAAGCCAGAAAATACCCTCGAGCGGTGAATCCTTAAAGATGAAATAGTTGCACTTTGAAAGATGGAAAAATGGCAAAATGAAATGCGAAGGCTAGGTTTCTGCGTGCGCGCTCATGGCATTCAGCCACGAGGGGGCAGCATTGCACTTTGGTTGAAAAAACGGTCTGGCAGGAAGGCAGCCCTTTAAAGGAACATAACGTCTACGTGAGCAAAGCTAAAAACCAGAACATTAGCAAGCACCAGAAAACCAACAACACAGAACCCAACTGTCTTTGTTATAATGTGCCGTCTTCGCTTCTCCCGTGTACGGAATTTAATATTGTAGTATTAAGACTTTCTGGGCCATATCACGTCAGTTCATAAATACATGCTTAGGGGTGGTGGTGGGTATGCAGCGAGATTATTTTTTTTATACCTTCCGCTTTTGTTTGCCTTGCTTTTCTCAGCTTACCGTCCTTGTGTTGCTGCCAAGGACCTGCTCTCCCACACTGCTTCCTCCAAGGTAGAGCCCAGACCTTCTGTGGGCTGCCCCTTGGTGTGGCCTGTCATTTTGTGGTGTTCCATGGAAGCAGGCTAAGCTTGGCTAGAAAGTTACTTACTCCATTCCTTTTCGTACAAAACCAGGTTCTCAATTTTCATGGTTCTGGCCCTTCCTTAGGGTTTGTAGTTATGGATACGCTTTCAGACGAGTCAAATCATTGTTGTTCTGCTGGGAGTAGTTATGTCTTTGAAATGGATCCCTAAGTCACCCTGAGAACAAATCCAGCCTCAGAAACTCAAGCTCTATCAGTTTAGAGGCAATGTCTCTTGCTCAGGGTTAGGTCCCATGCTCCTGGGCAGTGAGTGCCTGGTGTTGAAGGTTCATGGCAAATATTTGTTGAGTGAACGAGCCCATTTCAACACGCCACGATCAATCGCCACGCCCTTTGCCCACCTTGGATTTGCTTTTGGCTAGTGACTAATGTGAGACCACAGAGGCTGGAATGTCCACCTGCCTTTCTTCCTGGTCTCCATCATTGTTTGTTTCCTTTCTGGGTTTGCAGAGTCACAGTGACAGAGAGTTTCTTGGGGAAAAAAAATAGTTATTTTTGTTTCTCTGATATATGCATACACATTTCCATACAATTACAGTGTTAATCCTGCCTTTGTGCTGGGATTTCACAAAGACCAGATTAAAGTTTCCCCTCTGCACGGCAGGCTTTACGACTTGGCTTCTCCTCCCCCCTTCTCTTCTAGTTGGGAAACTTGACTTTGAGCAGGGGCAGAAGCATGAACAGGGCAGGGAATAACAGGCAGCTGGAAGATTAATTATCCTCCTTGGAATCTAACTTGACTGGGCAAGGTGAGACAGTTCAATTATGTAATCATGTTGGCAGTCTTGGCTTCCCAGGCCCTGGGTGCTAGGACTACCCTCTTCCTGCATTTTAATTTGTATGAGGAACTCACTCTGCTCCTTGTAACTCTCCAGTGAACCCTTAGGCCGTGGGAAAGGAGCTGTCAGTTTTGGCAGGAGATGCTCCAATCTCTGGCATCTCTGCACTCTGAAAGGGTTCCTGTGGAGAGTCTCGGTGCTCCTCTTGGAAGCTATGGTTGGGCTGCCTGGCTGTGTCTCTTGGGTCATGTGGATTCGCTTTCTCTAACACACAGCTTTTTAAAGCTTTCTCTTTTGCCTTGAGAAAGGCTCCCCTTTGAAGCCACAGGTCAGGGAGCCTCATTAGACGGAATCCATTAGAGAAGTGTAGCACATCCTCCTGTGATGATTGAGATGTTACCGTCTGCTGTGTCCAACATGGTGGGCAGTGACCAAGTGTGGCCATTAGCACCTGAACCATGGCCAGTGCAATTAAGGAACCGAATTTTTAATTAGAATTAATGTAAAGTTCAACAGTTATCTATGGCCAATGGATACTTTATTGGGCAGTGAAAGACTGGGCTGTAACCGTAATGTCCATGGGAGATGCTAATCTCTCTCTTTCTCTCTCTCTCTCTCTCTCTCTCTCTCTCTCTCTCTCTCTCTCTCTGTGTGTGTGTGAGACACTCACACATGCACACATTCACTCATATGCACACACGCACACACACATACTCACATGCACACACACACTCACATGCACACACACATTCACAACATACATACACACATACACACATACACACACACTCACATACACACACATATACACATGCACACACACCCACATATACACATGTACACACACACACTCACATGCACACACACGCAGGACATGAAATACACTGATTTAGAATGTGTGTGGCTTGATTGTTGTCTTATTGAATAAAGGACTCTCCCAACCCCCAATCTCACTATTGCTAGTGCTAGATTTTTTCCTATCATGCCCTCCTGGTTTTCACTACCCCACCCCCATACCAAAGATACATCTTAGTTATGCTACACCTTACAAAAAGGGGCAGGAGAATGGAGTTTTCCATATTCTTTTATGAGTTCTTATCTCCTTGGATGGTAAATAACTGTAATCCTAGTGAAAGGCACACTCTCCCCAAATGCAATGTCAGGTAGACCAGTTATCTTAGTGAGGACTGGGCCATCTTCTGTGATATTGCCACTAACTTAGTGCCACACTGCCTGGCTATCTTTGGCATAGTGTTTCAAAGTTGTTTGGAGACTTGGTGCATAGAGTAGACCAGGTGAGAGTCTGCCTTTGACAACAAGCTCTTGAAAAAAAAATGACCTTATAAAACAAATTATGTACTAAATTATACACAAGAAAAAAAAGATAATAAGCATAGGTGTTAGGAACGTAGTTAATTTGGTAAGTATACAAGTTTGATTCCCAGAATCCAGGAGAAGAAGAAAGTGGGTGAAGGTGGCACATGCCTGCAACCCTGACTCTTGGGAGGCAGAGTGGCTCCCTGACCAGGCACCCATTCTACTTGGCAAGTCAATGAGAGATTTTGTCTCTAAAATCTCTTTTGTCTCACCCCTGGCCACACACACACATATATACATGCACACATGCACACATGCACACACACTCACATACACACATGCACACACACATGTACACAAGCACACACACACTCACATGCACACATAGTCACATGTACACATGCACACACACTAACATGAACACACATGCACACATGTGCCCACACACACTCACATTCACACTCACACACTCACATATACACAAGCACACACACATGCACACACTCACATGCACACACATGCACACACTAACATGCACACACATACACACACTAACATGAACACACATGCACACACATACTCACATGCACATACACTCACATGTACACACACTCACATGCACACACACACACAGAACAGGTATAGGGCATGAAATACAACAGGATTTAGAATGAAAGACACAGCTACCACATTTCTCCCCATTTGAACTGAGAGACTGAACAAAAACTATTTCTCATGTCCCCATACTCAAGCTTCCCTCAAGCCAACAAACTCTTGGCCCTGTGCTCTGCAGATCCTGGTTGCTAAAATTTCACAAATAAGAGGAGAAAACGGCAACAGAAACCTCAAGTCTGTAAAAACCTCTCTCTGGCTCCTGTGGTTTACCGTGCTAGTTAATTTGAGCCGTCCCAGTGAGCACCCGGAGTGACAGAAACAACAGCCAATCTGCTGTTGTACAAGCGAGCGCATGCAGCCTGTTTGCTAACGTCTTGGAAAATGTCTGCAGAAATGCAGCTCGCAGGGATGGTTCTTTAAATTAAGCTAGGTTTGTAAAGAGCCCATTTACTTACTGATGCCAAGCTAACTTCTGTGGCTGAGCAGAATTTAAGGCTAGATGCCAGTAAGCAGAAAACAGCCTGGGTACCAAACCGTGAGCCTGTGAGTGGCAGGAAAAGGACAGTTAGAACAAGAGGCCTCCTGGGATGTAAGAGACAGGAAAATTCCAGAAGGATGTGTCTAGAGACAGTGCGCAGATAGGTTGCCCAGGAAGGCTGGGATGCTATGGATGAGGGGTGAGAGAGACTGGGAACAAGAAAGGAGAGGGAATTCTATTATACTTTTTGATTTCATGAAGGTTGAAAACAAGTCATTGAGAAAGATGACCAGACAGAAGAGGGTCTTAAGACAAACGACTGGTCTCCAGTGAGCTTCAACTCTACAAATAAAACATATTAGCAAGCAAATAAGCAAACCCTGCATTCACGTTTCTCTCATTAGGCTAAGTGTTTGCCAGTAACGGGAGGAACGTTTTAGATTCGCTAGTACAATCGCCTTCAAGTTTCTTGGAGAAAAATTAAAATGCAACAACAAGGTGGTTCTCTTTGTATCCTGGCCTCTCCTGGCCTCCTACAAGGTAATCTCCTCCTCTTTTCTCTGGAGACAGAGAGATCATGACTGATTGATATCTAATTGCAAAGCTTGTTACGCATGTTAGGGACTGGATTAGGCAGGGGTTCTCGAGAGGAACGGGACTAAAAGAATGGACGTATGTTATTAAAGTAGATTTATTAGATTGGCTTATGGTATGAGGTTCGAGTAGTCCAGCGATGGCCATCCGCCATCCTTAGCTGCCTGCTGGGAGGCGCCCCCCATCGAGGGCAGGTTGTCCCCATTCAGTTAATACTTTCTGGAAACATTCACACAGGAGTGCTTTAGCTGACATCAGGTTGACAACCAGAGAGAACCATCACAGAGATTCCCACTTTGATGGACTCTAGAACCTACTTAAGAACACAGTCCTCAGGGCCAGACAACTGTTTCAGACTCTTAAAGGAGGGCAACAAGAAGCCCAGACTATAAAATCACAGGATAGGGAGAGGTATAAAAAGGTTAAGTGTTAAGGTGTCGTCTAAGTGATCAGGTAGACCACGGTTTATGGAATACCTTTTATCTACTCTGCTGGAAATTAAAGGTAACAGAGTTACAGGGTGTTTGTGTCGGTGATTAGGTAGTAAAACTTTCTTTTCTTTATATGATTATTGAAGAAAGAGACAATTCCAAAATATGAATATGCCTGAGAGTTGGTTCAGTTGGGAAGTGTATTTGAGCTCTGAGTCTCTATGCTGGAATCTACTTGTGGGTTGTTTCCTTTCTCCAAAACAGGAGACTATCGTAGGGGTCAGAGGGAAGAATTAAGGTGTAAGCCACCAGACAGAGGCCTACCCACCGGGAGTGTGAATGTGGGGAAATTCCTCTTCAAACCCCAGTTTCTTCCACATGGGAAGTGGCTACAAGCATTGCCCCTCGCGGAGTTGTAATTATTAAGTGAGACAGGTGTAAAAAGTGCTCGACAGAATTGTGCTCCGTGCGCAGGACCGTCCTTCTAAAGGCTTTCTCTTCTCTTGGAGCAGAGATCCATTTGCCCCCTGCAATGTCCATGTGTTTTCTGTGTCTTCTGCTGTGTTTGTAGTAATAATTCTTACCTCAAGCCATAACTCAGGCGATACTGCTGTCCAGGTATGTAAGCTCTGGCCATCTTGTGTGTTTTCTGGTGCTGCAGGTGCAATGTGTGGGCGGGTCATATTTCCATGCGGAGGTTGGATGGCTGTGGGTCAACACAGTTGTTGGAACCTGCCAATGACAGAATGGAAGTTACTGCAGTTTTTGAACGGTATTTCAACCCTGAGCAACCCTGGGGAGAAAGTATTTACTTTGATTCAGTGTTTCAGAATGGCAGGTTCCAGGAAGGTGAGAGCAGCAGGCTGACTCGTCACATTGTATCAGTAGTCACACAGTGAACAGGAAGTGGGACGGCTATTCAACTTCAAGGTCCGCCCTCAGTGACGTACCTCCTTCCGCAAGACTCCACTCTAAAGGTTCCATAGCCTTCTCAAACAGTCTTGCTTGAGGGGAACAAGTGTTCAAGCACATGAATCTATCTGGGACATTTTACAAATAAACCATAACGGTATATAAACCATCATTTCTGGATTATGCCCACGTTTTACTGAGCCTTATTCTTGATCCCTGCTGGGCAGTATATAAGATGGAGAAGGGACCCTGTGGGAATTGAAACACACCACACTCAAGGACAGGCAATCAGGACCCTAATGAGGGAAGAAGAATTTAATCCAATAAAAACCTATTAGAATTGACAGTACAAATGTAAACAGGTCCCTGGTGAGAAATCCAACGATGTCGTCTGCACTGCTACATCCGTTGACACAGGATGTAACCAATCATGGGAGGCAGATGCTCACATGGTTTCCACAGAGCCGAGGTGGCAGTTTGTACTGTCTCTAGCCTGATTTTGTATCAAACCATGGGCCTGGTAGTTTGGGGTGATCTCAATAAGAAAAAATTTTTCGGGGGGGGGGGCTCAGATTTATTGGAGAGGGCTTGAGACAGCCATTGCTGGGCACTGGATTTTGTTGTTAATTTCCAGGAGATTCAGGCTTGGGAAATGGAGAATTGTTTTTCTCTGAGGTTTTTACTACATCATGATGAGTATTTGTGTATGTGTCTGTATGTGCGTGTACTCACTCTTGCCAAGGTGTGTGTGTGTGTGTGTGCATGTGTGTGTGTGCATGTGTGCATACATTCACTCTTGCCAAGGTGTGTGTGTATGTGCATTCACTCATGCCATGGTGTGTATACTCACTTTTGCCATGGTGTGCGTGTGTATGTGCGTGTGCGTGTGCGTGTGCATGTGTGTGTGTGTGTGTGTGCATGTGTGTGTACATTCACTCTTGCCAAGGTGTGTGTACTCACTTTTGCCATGGTGTGTGTGTGTATGTGCGTGTGCGTGTGTGTGTGCGCGCGCACGTGCATGTGCGTGTGTATGCGCGTGCGCGTGCGTGTGCGTGTGTGTGTGTGTGTGTGTGTGTGTGTGTGTGTGTGTGTGTGTATGTGTGCATTCACTCATGCCATGGTGTGTGTACTCACTCTTGCCATGGCGTGTGTGTGTACATATGATAACTTGAAGGAGTTGGTTCTCTTGTGGGTCCTGGGTATGGAACTTAGGTCATCTGTTTTGGCATCAAGCACATGGACCTGTTGAACATCTCACCAGCCGGCAGCTAGCATTTTATGTGCCTCCTGGGGAATCACAGTATGTCTTCAAGTGTTCTTGGCAAGTCCTTTACTGGCTGACCTGTCTACCAGGCTGAACATGCTTCTGAAAGTGGAAATTTCCCTTCTGTGAGAGCAACACGATTTTCAAGACTTTTCATCCGGCTGGTTGTAAGTGACTGGTTGTTTTGGCACACTTAAGCTTCCCCCATAGCACGGAGTCTGTGTTTGGCAGGTATTATTAGCAACAGAAATTAGGCAGTGTTGCTCTTTAAGGTTATGCTACAGTAGCAACAATTCTTAAAAAAAAACCTACTTTACCTACTTTGGGTGTTTTTTTTTTTTTTCTTTAGATTAGTGTCTTATTTTTCTTTACTCAAAAAAGAGAATAAATCTAAATATTGGCCTTACACATTAATAATCTTCAGTTGATTAGTAACACTGCAGGTAAATTTACTGCTAGCATTTAGATGTTAACTGTTTCCTTAGTTTATAATTTTTCTTCAAAATATACCAGATTCTTATTCATTTTTATCACACACACACACACACACACACACACACACACGCACACGCACACGCACATGTGACATGTGATGTATGTATTTGGTGTATGTGGTACATGCTCATGTGTGTGTGCAGATGGAGATGCTACTACATGTTTCCAGGCCAGAGGAGGACATTGGATGCCCTATGCCGTCACTTCCCTTATTCCCTTGGAATAGGGTATCACACTGAAACTAAGTTGGCTGGTCAGCCGGTCCCACATGATTCCCTAACCCTGCCACAGTTCTGGGGTCACAGGAGCATGTGGCCTCTCCTGGCTTTTGAGAGGGGGCTGGGCATTTGAACTCAGAGCTCTGGCCCACTGAGCCATCTCTCCATGTATCCCACACTGGCCTTGTACCACACGGAAGAACATGACCTTGAACTTCTGATCCTCTGTCTCTCTTGTGCTGTGATAATAGGCAAGGGTCCCAGCATTCCTGGTGTCTTCAGCGTTGTGGAAGGAACCAACGGTTGTAATAGGACCAGAATGCTGTGTTCTGGCCCTGATCATAAGATCGGAGGCACAAACACCATAGTCTCTTTTGCCAACATGTATAGATAAAAGGTTAAGAGTAATGTAAATTCAAGGTCACTTTAAAAATATTAATTATTATTGCCATGTGCATGTGATGTGTGTGTGTGAGTTCATGCCTTGCCACAGAGTGCACGTGGAGCTCAGAAGGCAATTTTGTGGAATCTGTTGTCTCGTTCCACCTTGATGTGGGTTCCAGGGTAGAATCTTGACTGTCAAGCTTGCGTGGTTATTGCTGTTTATCTGAGGTGGGATTGAATTTATAGCTCAGGCTAGCCTTGAACTTCTGGTTCTCCTGTCTCATTCTCTCAGGTGCTAGGATTTCAGATTTGTGCTACCACACCTGGAGTACACACATGTAGTAAGTATTAGAATTCTGACCCAGAGATTCACACGTTAGACTCCAAACTATATCCCCAACTCAGGACTTGATACTTTCATGTTTATACCTTGGAAACCCGACGAGCAGTTCCAAATGTATTAGAAAGTCAAATTTTTTCTTTTGTGTACCTAGAGACAAGAGCGCTCATTTGAATAACACAGAGTCTAAATATAATTTCTTAACCAAGAGGGAACCTCTTGCTGACTGTGCTCACCGGTGCTTTGTTGCCTTTGTCCCCCATGATTAAAAGCGCTCCGATGTGCTCACCTTGGTGTCTCTCCTGTGTCCTGTGCCCCTTGTCTCCTGCAGCCCGGTGGATGGCGAGTGAAAACACATTTATTCCCAATCTCAGCTTGTTCCGTTTCCCGTTTGATCTCTCTCCTGCTTCATCATTAATTCTGTAATTTCCCGTTTTCCTGTCAAGTCTTTGCGCCAGGAGCAGTCGTGGGCAGCTCGCAGCCACGACCTTTTCTGCCTCATCATCTTTTGCAGAAACACTTAAAATAGTCAACAGCCGAGCTGAGAATTCCCAGTAGTGCCCCTCGCCTGCCTCCTTCCACATGCCTGCAGGCCTGCTCACTGGCAACTCAGGCACGAATCAGCTCGCAGGCCCCTGGCACACTGCAGTGAAGCCGGTGGCCTTCGTTTTTTAGTGTGGGGCATACCTGGGCGTCTCTGTGCATGTTGGGATTTCCGGAGACCTCACCTTCTCAGACACTGTGGAGAAGCGGGAAACTTTTGTGCTTCGTAGGACAAAAATCCAATGACTTCTGAAGAACAAACATGAGCCAAGGAAGAAGGAAGCGCACAGGGGTCAAAGAGGTAACGTGCAAGTTTTTGGGTTTCTTTGTGAGAGAGGACCTCTGAGGAGCAGTGGCTTTGTGCTGAATGAGTGCTCAGAAATGGAAGGCTCCTGACCGTGGGCTCTGCATGGCCTCTGGCCTAGAAGCTTGTACAGGCCTGCTCTTTTCTCTCTGACTTCTGAGGATGCCCAGAGCCTCCCCGTCATGGAAGAATCTCCTGACCACTCCCTGCAGAGTTGCTTGTTGCCTTCTGTCTCTTTGGAACATTCAGACGACCAAAAATCAGGAGCAAGTGGGAAGGTATCCTCTCAGACTAATGTTCTGCTGTGGCCACGGGTGTGACTCAAGACAGCTTGGAGGCTCATCTGTGGGACCCCATATGAGGTCTAAGATTTCTTATGCGAATTAGCTGATCAGCGTGTCCCCCTTCCCACCACCCCGGTTTTTACTAAGATCAGCACCTGCTCTCAGGACTAAGGGTGGGAGGTGTTCTCTCTATGGTTAGCATCTTCTCCAGCTTCTGAAGGCTTTGTAAAAAAAAAAAAAAAAGTAAGTATAAGAAAACCACAACATGACCAGATGCAACCTGCTAAGAAGAATATGGCCCTGAGACCACGTTGAAACAAAAACTTACTCGTTTACTGCATCCTGTCACTTCATCATTCAATCAGTCTCTCCCCAAACACTTTCAGTGCGTGTTCAATGCACCCAGAATGGCACTAATTGCTGAGCTGAGAGATGTAAGCCAAAGATATAAAAAGTCTGTAGAGACTGTGATGTATCTTTAGGAATAGAGCACTTGCTTATCAGGTCCAAGTCCTGAGTTTGACCTCTTGACTCACTGAGATCGACACAATGTCCATTCTTCCAGGGTACGGTTTTTATTGAACAAAGTGCTGCATGCTTCTGTGCTGTGAATGACAGGACATTTGGGTTCTCTAAGGACCCTGGGAGCATGGACTTACCCTGCCAGCTTCACCTTCTGTTGCCACTACTCTGGCCTGAACTCCTTCCTCATCTCTTCTCTGTGTTCTGGCTCCTTGTGGTCTGGTTCATCCCAAAGCATAATATATCTTTTTTCAGTGTCTATAGCTGCTCTTGTGAGGTGGGGCAGGGGTGGTGGTGAACAGATGGGTCACAGTAACATTTTAGAAGTAACTGTGAGAGACTGCTGGGCCCAAGTGAACGCTGGCTATGGCTGCCCCAGTCCTGGCCAGTGACCATCTTATGGCTGGGGTGCATCCTCTTTCATCCTTACCCTTCATCTGTAGCTTTGTCCACAGCCTCAGGCTCCTACATCCCTGGGGAAGAACAAAAAAGACTTTTTAAGTAAGATGGCAAGGCTGTCTCTCTAGGGGTGCTTTGGGCCACCCAAGGGCTTGATGTTAACACTGATTTCATGTTGTTCTATCTTTCTTTTTCATATCAGGCTTTGGGCATTTTCTTTGCAGATTAAAAAATATACTACAGTGTTTTCCCAAATTAAGAAAGAGAGAGAGAGAGAGAGAAAAAAAAAACAATTCTCCCCTGAAGATAAATTCTGCTGTACAACCCAGAATGCAGAAATAGCCACAGGCAGCTTTTAAAAGAGCAGCCTGCCTCATAATTAAGATGACAGGCCTCCCATTCACTCTCTGAACATCCTAGAAGACTGTGAGCCGACTAACTCTGCAGGAAAATGTCATGCGTGAAGAGGTGGAGACATGCATGTGCTTGGTGGGGCTACACAAGAAGGAGCACTGGAGTCTACTTCCTGATCTATGCAGAATTTCTTCCTTTTTAAAACACACTATCATCAGTGGAGTGTGTATGCATGTGTGTGTGTGTGAGAGAGAGGGGGGGGAGGGGATGGGTAAATGTGCATGCCACATCGCTCACATGGAGGTCAGACGATAACATTATGGAGTCTGTTTTTTCCTTTTCCTTTTATGTGAGTTCCAGGGCTGTCTCTAAGGCATTCTGTCACTGGTGTTAGAACCTACTCTGTCAAGATTTCAACTCAAGTTGTATGGTGTATTAAGTCAGGTTTTCTAAAGGAACAGAACAGACAGAATTGTACATTAAAAGGTGATATATTAGAGAGATTTACAGGTGTGGCCTGGGCAGTCTAACAATGGCTGTCTTATGCTACAATCCATGAATGTCCCAGTAGTCTCAGTCTGATGCTAGAATCCAAGGGAGGGCCTAGAGGGATGCTAATTTTCAGTCTGTGTTGAAATCTTGACAAAGTAGATTCTAACACCAGTGAAGGAAAGCTTCAGCGACAGAGTAGATAAATTTACCAGCAAGAGAGAGAGGGCAAGCAGGCAAAAAGCAAGAACTTCCTTCTTCCATATTCTTTTATGGGTATGGTCTGCTACCAAAAGATGTGGCCCAGATTTAGGGTAGGCCTTCCATTTCAAATGATGATGATGATGATGATGATGATGGTGATGGTGATGGTGATGATGATGATGATGATAGAAATCCTTCACAGGTGTGCCCAGCTGCTTAGGTTTTAGTTCCAGATACAGTCAAGTTGAAAACCAAGACTAGCCAGCCCACACTGCCAAGCACTTTTGCCAACTAAGATAACTTGCCAGTCCATCGTAGACTTTCTTGAGTTAAAAGAGTAATAGAAAGCCAGCCAAGGGACCTTGCCTTTAAAGTAGGAGGGGCTAGGTAGCACAGCTAATTTCCTATACTTGCCAGGGTCCTAGAACACTGTCAGTCTACTGAAGCCAATCAATAAAGTCACTAGCTGAGAGAATGAATGGTGGAGATAGATACTGGGGTCCAAAGATACGCATAGTAGCCTGCATCTCATGCATCCAAGTCTGGCCGAGGAGGCTGTGCCACCTTTGTAGGCTCAACACGAGGTCGTGAACTGCACCTCTTCCTTGTCATCTGACAATGTGAGGATGGTTTTAAAATGAGGCAGATTACAGAAATGTGGTGAGGTATGGGGAACAGGGAGCTGATGTGCCTGGGGTGCTTTTCTCAGCCTCAAGAGACAAGGCAAGGGCATCAATACAGCCTGGGAGGGAAAGGTTTACAGAAGGGGCTGTTTCAACATGAGCTATCCCTCCAACATGAGGGAAGCTGAGGGAAAAGTCTCCCCTCTAAAACACTGGGGCAAACAGGAGCACTAAGAAGGCGGGTGGGCTTTTCTTCTGCTTCAGCCTCTTACACTGGCTTCCAGTCTCTCTCAAGCAAACACATTTCCCTTCTTTTCATATTTCATATAAGCTGCTTTTCTCTTCCTCCTCCTCCTCCTCTTCCTCCTCTTCCTCCTCCTCCTCTTCCTCCTCCTCCTTTTCTTCTTCTTCTTCTCCTTCTCCTTCTCCTCCTCCTCCTCCTCCTCCTCCTCCTCCTCCTTCTCCTCCTCCTCCTTCTTCTTCTTCTTCTCAATTTTAAAATACAACTATTCTTGCTGGTACAGGAGGCAGAGACAGGCAGATCTCAATGAGTTTGAGACCAGATTGGTCTAGTTAGTCAGTTCCAGGTCATCCAGGGCTACAAAGTGAGACCCTGTCTCAAAAACAAAACACGACACAAAACATTCAAATAAAGCAACCCCCAACTATTCTTTTTTGGAAATTAAACAAAAAATTACATTTTCTATGGGCATGGACATGCATATATAGATTGTAGAGAGGTCGACTTGTGGGAATTGGTTCACTCTTTCCACTATGTGGGTCCTGGGGATTGAACTTAGGCCACCAGGCTTGGTGGCAGGGTCCTTTACCTATT
This sequence comes from Rhabdomys pumilio, assembly GCA_030674055.1. Taxonomy (NCBI): domain Eukaryota; kingdom Metazoa; phylum Chordata; class Mammalia; order Rodentia; family Muridae; genus Rhabdomys; species Rhabdomys pumilio. The sequence goes on from JANHMN010000001.1 coordinate 96,438,837, forward strand.
GATCCATCTTACCAGCCCAGCTCCTGATATTCTGAGCCCTGTATAACTTCTGGGAAACCACCAGACTGATCACTCCGCTTAGAGTGAGAATTCAGCTGCGTGTTTATTCATACAGTAGCAAGACAGAAGGGTCTCCCTACAGTTTGATCTTGCTTTTGAAAACGCAGGCTCTCAGGTATAATTAAGGATATCATTTGAAAATTGGTGTTTTGACTGGCTATAAGGTGACAGCTGTGGTCATGGTGGATGTGACCGACAGTACTGCTTGCTGAGGGCCTCTCATACCCAGCTACTTGGCTGTCCACACCGAGTATCACTAGGGAGTCACATTTCTATTAAGAACAACCTCGATTAGGCTCTCCACCTCTGTGTATCACTTCTGTTAAACTAGAGAATTTTTGCTAAGCTTTGAAAATTAAGCTAATGTGAAACCTCTGTGGGGAACAGTTGTCACAGCTGGTGGAATATGTCAACTATTAAATAACAACCCTCCAGAAGGCAGTGAAGCATAGAGCATGGTGTCCCACCTAGGCTAGAAGGAATCTAATAGACAGAATGCAGACGCTCAGTTGGAATGTGAGTAGACTAATACTGTTTCAAGGCTTTATGAACTCGTAATTTAGCCTCTGGATTTCTGCTGTTATCCATCTCTTGATTTTCTCATGTTCTTTCCAACAATGAAAATAAGATTATCAAAAACCTTTCACCTTAGTTGATGGATTCATTGCAAGGAGCCCAGGCTTTTACTACAGAGCACATTAGGAGTCAGTGGAACTCAATAGGACTATAGGATTTGATGCAGTTGAGCCTGGCAGCTGTTTGGTTCTTTGGCTGTCTCTTGCTGTCCGTGTACCTCCTCTTCTGGGAATTTCATTTGTACAGACAAAGCTAACCAAAGAGGCTCTGGCTTTGATCGCTCTTCCTTGATGAAGTCATAATAACCCAGTTGAGTGAAATAGGGCTTCTCTTTGTGGCTCTGTAAACACCCAATTCCATTGTCGAAATGAAAATGACAACCTGCAATTGTTAGAAAAGGCTGAAGTCTGCCTCCCCTTACATGGTGTTAGTGGAGGAAATGTACTGACAAGAGCTAATTAAATTCTGACCTTTCTGGGCTGGGAAGATGTCTCAGTCAGTAGAATGCTTGCCATGTAAGCATGAAGAGTAAGGTTGATCTCCAGAACCCAGGTGACAAAGCCAGGCATGGTGGTGTGTGCTTGTAATCTCGGTGCTGGACAGGTAGAGACAGAAGGATCCCTGGGCTTCACTGGGTAGTTAGCTGAGTCTGGAAGCTCCAGGCCAATGAGAGATCTTGTCTCAAAATATAAGATGGACATCTCATGAAGAATGACATTAGAGATTAGCCTCTGGCCTCCACACATGTGCTCTTACATTCTAGGGATGTATTTAAAGGCACATGCACCTACACCTCTAAAAGTATATACTTATAACTTAGAAAAAGCCAAATTGAAACCATTATCGATATCAATCAGAAGCATTCCTTTCTAAAATTTTAGAATTCTAGAAATCCTCTTTTTAGGGGTGACCTTCATAACCCTAAATGTAAAGTTATAAACAAATCCATATGTACTTAAAGATAGCACACATTTACTAGTTATTATGTTTATAAGATGCAAACATGCTAGTGCCTCATGCCTCCACTGTTAACTTAGTGTTTCTATGATGTATCTTATGCATGCCCATGAATTCAGATAGTCATCTGCTCTGTGGCATAAGTTGGAGCCCATATTACCTGCTCCTGCTTTTACCAGGTGTTTCTGATTCCACCAGACATGCCTGCTTATGTCACAGGTAGCCGATTACCAGAGCCCTGGGAACGTCCAACTCCCCTGTGCTTCCTGAGTTATCACTGGACCCAGCTAACTATTTAGGTAAGGAAATGAGGGCAAGGCTAGCCTTTATGAGGCAGATACAGAGACAGATACTGAGGCAGCATTGATTTATGCTGAAAACGAAACAAGAAAGAGGGCTGGAGAGACATCTCAGCCAGTTAAAGGTATTGGTTGCTCTTGGAAAGGACCGAGGTTCAATTCTCAACACCCACAGAGTGGCTCACAACCACCTGTAATTCTATGCCCCTGGCCCTTTGACACCTTACTATAGCTGCCATGGACACTAGACGTGTACACAGTGCGCAGAATACAAACATGCAGGCAAAATACCCATCTTCATAAAATACAAGAAAAATGAATTCTTTCGGTTTCATCAGTTTCAGCTGAGGTTTTATTCCCCCCCCCCCCCCGAAATAAGACTGTGTAGTTAATAGAACTGAATGTGCACGTGCCACTGTCTGGTTAGGCTTCTTCTTACATGGGTTTCCTCCCAGAGTTTCCGCAGTCTCTCATGTAAATCATGTAAAAAGGGGTCCTTGCACTTGGAATTTATATGACACACTTGTGTCTGAGGCCTATCAATGGACTGGAGGAAGGACAGCATCTTTAAGGAGCTGAATGTGTCCTTTCCAGTTTATATGCTCAAGTCCTGACCTGTGCACCTTAGAGTATATACAGCTGCATTTGGAGACAGGATCTTTTCAGAGGTAATTAAATCAAATTTAAGCTGTTAGGGTGTGCACTAATTCAAGTAGGACTTAGAATATGGGTGACAGAGACACAGAGTGAACATGCCTACACAAGAAGATGGCAGACTGAATCCTGGAAACCAAGAAGAGCATCTGGACACTTATGGTCCTCATAAGGAATGATCACCGTTGCCTTGATTTAGGCTTCAAGCTTCTGGCCCTAGAACCATGAGATAGCAGCTTCTGTTTTAGGCACCCAGCCTGTGTTTGTTCAAATAACTCCAAAACAGAAACAAAAACGCTATCCCAGAATGACACTTGCTGTGTAGGGACACTGAGAGTCTGACCCTACTTGAAGGGATGGGGACTGTTTACTCTGGATTGTGTGACATTTGAAAAGTGCAGGCAGGTTGGAGGATTCCTAGCGTCAAGGTATGCCATCAAGAGCTGACAGGTGGTACTTCTTCAGGGAAGTGAAGCACAGACAAGAGGGTGGGGGAGAAAGATCTGGAATACAGGAAGATGCTGTGGCTCAGGAAGGTAGGATCCTGAGGCTGAATGATAAGAAAGATTCTAGGGCTGTGGGCTTGAAGAAACGGAGGATGAGGCTGTTTATGGAGGTAGAGAACAAGGCTGGAGCTGTGTGCTCACCACTGAGCAGATGCATAGGCATCTGTCATTGGAGGAAAGTCATGTCTACTCATAACTAGTCCAGACCAACCAAGGTCACTGAGAAGCCCAAACACTTGCATTTCTGACCTATGTATCTGTAAATCACCCCTGACTGAGAATATATGGGATTTTAGTGTCTGAAGCAAGCGTCGACCTATAAGAAATAATGTGAAATGGCTCCAGGAGTCAGTGGTAGTGGCCCAGGGAGACAGGTAGGTCATTATGCTGACAATACAATTCTGCTGAATGAACAAGAGGATACAGCTTCCACAGGAGCCATTTACTTGGTACGCTTATTAATTTCCAACGTGCCATTCTGGGATCTTTCCCAGAAATGTCATCCATGACCCCTGGGAGGAATTTTTCGAAGCAGGTGTCACAGCTTTGTTGCTTAGAGAGGGAGCTTCCGAAAGCTTCAGGAGCTACATTTGCTGTACTAGGCATCCCAGGCAGAGGCAAAAATGCCCAGCGTATGAGAGATGGTAGAAAATCTTATGCCTGAAATGTGAAAACAATTGAAGCAGTTGTTCTACTGGTTCGTGAATGTAATCAGACCTCCTCGCAGAAAACACAGCCTTAGGTTTCCTGGGTGTAATACTGTAAGAGCAATGCCTTCCAAATATGTTCACCTGCAAAATTCTTTTTGAATGAAGTCTCAGGGACAACTCGGGACACCAAAACAGATGTCAGACCAGCACCTTTGGTTGAAGTACCAGGCCGAGGCTCAGAGCCTACTCAGTCGCATCCCCACCCAGAGATTTTGGTGGTGTGTAATGTGAACACATTGTATGGCTTAAGACTCATGGACTGGATGGTGTGTTGGTCAGTGTTCTGCCACTATAGCAAATAACGCAGACAGATCATCATAACAAGATGAAGGTTTATTTTGGCCCACAGTTTGGGAGGTTTTGGTCTAAAACAGGATGTTACAGCAGGAACAGTGGGAGAGGCATCTGCTTAGCTCATGGGATCTGGGAAGCACAGCCAAAGGAAGACAGAGAGACTGAGGTCCTGCAATCTTTGTCAAAGTCATATCTTCAATAACCTGACTTCTTCCTAATTAGGCTACGAACCCTCAAGTTTCCACTATCTAGAGATAAGCAAAGGGCCAAGCCTGTAGCACATGGACTTTGAGGAATATTTTAAGATTCAAACTGTAGCAGGTAGCTTGTTTGCTAATTGGCCACGTTGAAACTTTGAGCAATATAGAAAAATTGAGAATAATTTTAGATTTTTGAGATTGGACTTAGTTGTTCCATTATTTAGGGCCCTTTCTTATGGTACCAAGGATTGAACTTAGGAACCTAAGGGGCTTTGCTACTGAATGATAGTGTCGTCTCTAGCCCTATTAAATCCATTCTAACAAACCATCTTACTATTTAATAGCTAGTAATGGCAGTGCCCATTTAATCACTCATGACTTTCCATTTAGCTGGAGTTATTGGAGTTATTGTTTGTCTCTATTCCAGCTGTAGGAGGCTCAGGTGGTTCCCCTGGGCCTGGAGGATTTGCTTCCTAAGATGACTTAACTCCCGATTAACAAATTGGTGCTCGCTGTCGATTGGGATACGGTGTTGGATTTGATCCTTGGTTTGTTTTCAAGCAGTCTCTCCTTGGGTGGCTGGAGCTCCCACTGCCTGGCGAATGGGTTCTGAGAATGAGTGTTCCAAACGACTGACAGTGGGAGCTGCCAGTCTGGCAAGATCTTGGCTTGTTAACTGGCACAGTATCTGTCATATACAGCTCATTTCACTGACCAAAGCAGTGACAGGGCCCACTTATGTAAGAGTGGGAGATAGAGTCCACTTCTGAGACAGCTCTTAAACAAGTTCTGACCACCAGACTCCCCAGCCACTTCAATTTTGTAACTTACTTCGTCCAGTTAATGTGGGATGCAGGATGCTCACTAGTTCTGTTAGCTTGATCTTGTGCAGGTCTTGTATAGATCACCACAGCCACATAGAGGTCGTCTTCAAGCACTACAATGATACGCTCACATTCATTTAGTTGTTCCGCTCTTACACCCCATCACCCCCTTTATGTTCTTCAAGAATGCCAAGCATGTGCACCATCATTACTGTGTGCCAAGCATGCCATCGTCACTCCCTGACACGTATGCATCATTTCTCCTACACTCTGCCACTTAAGAGACATTTAAATGTTGCCTACTTCATATGCGAGACTACCAGGATCACAAAGCCTAGCAACTCCCCTTATTGACTTTACAGCCAGTCACATTGCACTAGACAGAGCACAAACAGATACACAGAGACTAGCCAGTGCTGAGTTTACCTAGGAATGCTGTTCTTGGGGTTTAGTTGGGAATTTGATGCAGATAAAAGAGAACCTGATGAGAGATGACAAGGACTTGGCTCCTCTGCTCTGGAAGGCTCTCCACTCCTATCCCCCGCCCTGTGCCGCTCCTCCAACGCATCATCTCCATCCCCATCTAAGAACCCGGCTCCCTTCTTTACACTGTTCAGCACTTCTACTTGTAGGTCTGCCATTCTGTCTTACACATAGCTCTTGATTATAAACTCACGGAAAGTGAATCCCAAGTCTTTATTATCCCGTTTTTCTCTCTAGGGTCTGGAGCAGTCGCAGGCAATCAATAATTAAATATCTGCTCAGAGTAAGAGTAGTGTGTAGTGAAGCTCTCAGGTGATTGGCGGTGAAGGAAATGAAGTTTCTCTTGTGAACTGGTAACTAGATTCTCTCTCTCTGTGTTGCTGATTTGCTAAACAATGTGTCTAGTATATAATAGTAATTCCCACCCTTTAGTGTGTGTGTGTGTGTGTGTATATGTGTGCTTTTTAGAGGCAGCATCTCTCCCTATTGTGGAGCTCACTATTATCCAAGTAGGTTAGGCTGGGGGGCCAGCAAGCCCCAGGAGTCTTCCTGTTCTGGAATCATAGACATGGGGCACTATACTTACTGTTTTCACATAAATTCTGGGGATCCAACTGAGATCCTCATACTTGGTGGCAAGCACTACACCGAGACTTCTTTCAAGCCTGATTCTATATATTTTTAAAGCTCTGGATAACATACATGGATCCCCATACTTGGCATTTTTACATGAATTCTGAGGATGGACCTCAGCTTCTCATATCTTGTGGCAAGCACTTTACTGACTAAAATATCTCCCTAGCCTGATTCCATACAGTTCCAAAGCTCTGGCACAAAATATTGAAAACTTTTACTTTGTCTGAAAATCAAGATGTAGTCTGAGTTCACAAAGCAAAAATGCCTCTTACCAGGCACAAGTGGATGGCTAGAGATATGGGGACAGCTCTCCTTTGCTACCTCTGTCTAGTGACAGCTTGGCTGGAGTTTGGAGAGTTGCCAGTTCCTGTGGTAAACTTTGGGTGAACATTGCCTGCTTCAATACTCTCTCTCTAGAGTGTCAAGGCTGGCCTGCTGGCCTGGAAATGGCTTCCAGAACAGCTACTCTGAGATGGAAAACCCACAGGCAGCTGGGGGAAACAAAACAGGATGTGGGGCAGAGGGTCTGCAGGAACAGCCTCTTTCTGGGGCTGCTGCCAATGACAGCAGGGTCCTGAAGAAGAACAAAGAAACAGACATAACTGGTGACCAGGTCTTAGGACACCTGGGCATCCTTTGAGGGTTAGGGGCCAAGGGAAAAGGATGTGTTGGCAGCTAATCCAAGTTAGAAGATAATGTCATAACCCTCGGAATCTCCAGGAGACTACAGGAAATCACTTTCAAGGTAAACAAAGGGGTCTGAGTTAGGTTTTTAGAGGCAGATAGCAAAGCCCTCAAACATTTTGAAGGAGAAGATAAAAAGCCTTGGAAGCTATAAAGACACAGAAAACGAAGGAACAAAGAAAACACCCCTTCAAAAAAAGAAAAAGAAAAAAACGTGATCTTCTCAAAGTCGGCTAGAAAAATTGCAAAGGAACCATGGACTTGGGGAAGCCATGCATTTTTAATCTTACTGCACTCCCGGCTTCTCTGCTTACACTGGGTGAGTGAAAATAGAGTAAGAATGAAAACAGGACATTCACCCCACTTCCCTTTGGAATTCCAGATAGCAGTGTCACTTCATTTGCCAGGACTACAGCTTTGCACCCATTAAATAGGAGCCACCTAAAGTCACCTTTTGAGAAGTGGAGTAGCCAGGGTAGGGAGCAGGAGCTTTGTCCCTGTGGCAGCTGCTGCAAGGTCCTCCCTAGAGTTCGGGCTGTGGTAGAATGGTCCTTAAAATGCTCATCTGGAGACCATTCCACCTGGGTATCCATCCCATGTACAGTCACCTAAGGTAGACACTGATGTAGATGGCTGGAAGTGCATGCTGACAAGAACCTGATATAGCTGTCTCCTTAGAGGTCTGCCAGAGGCTGACACATTCAGAGGACGATGCTCACAGCTAACCACTGATATGATCAAGGGTTTCTCAATGAAGAAGTTAGAGAGAAGACTGAAGGAGCTGAAAGGGTTTGTGACCCCATGAGGAAAGCAACAATACCAACCAATCAGAGCTCCCCAGGGTCTAAACCACCAGCCTAGGAGCACATAGGGAGGGACCCATGACTCCAGCTGTATATGTAGGGGAGGATGGCCTTGTCGGGCATAGGTGGGAGAGGAGATCCTTGGTCCCATGAAGGACGAACAATGAGTGGGGGGGGATGTGAGGGTGGGGATGTGTGAGTGGGGGGGTAGGTGGGGGCACATCCTCATAGAAGCATGAGGAGGGGGGATGGGATAGGATGTTTCTGGGTGGTGGGGGGAAGTGGAGTAAGGGGATAAAATCTGAAATGTAAATATAATACCCAATAAAAATAAATTAAAAAAAATGCTCATGACTAAGTGTCACTATTTTGCCTTCTTTTAATGTTCTGAATTTCTTTTCTATCTTCTGTCAAATGAGCATGTGAGATATGTGAGAGCAGAGACCATCAAAACTGTTCACTGCTGAATCTCAAGGGCATAAAGGCCCCATAGCTTGTTCAGGGAAGCCACTCCATAAAGAGTGGTTTAGCATGTGCAATTATGTCTTCACTATTGATTTTTAGTGAATATTGTATCCCCTTACTTGTCACCCAATGTAATGTTTCAGAAACCGCCTATCTGAAGGTATATAAAGAATGTAATTTTGGGTGGAGGAGCACTTCAGGCATCCAGGAGTAAATGCTGTCTGACCGTAGGATGAGAGGCACCATCTTTGGAAGGGGATGCATCCGAGTGGACATGGCACACTGCACAATGCCTCACACCTTCTAAGTGAAAATGTCTTATATGTGCTCATCTGACACCTCTGAGAGAGAGGAGCTGTGTCTATGGCTATACACCATAGACATGGTCACAGTGTATGCATGTGGCTGTGTGTCCATGCATGTGTTTGTATGTGCATGCGTATGTGCGTGCGTGCGTGTGTGTGTTTGTGTGTGTGTTTGTGCGTGCGTGCGTGCGTGCGTGTGTGTGTGTGTGTGTGTGTGTGTGTGTGTGTGTGTATTGTTTAGATGGAGGAGTTATCAGGAAGGGCTCACTTGTGGACTCACATCAGAACCTGGGTCCCCTTATGCTCTTTAGTTCAAGCTATTCACCCTGGTTGTGGAGGGATGATGGAAGTTGACATTTCCCTCTGGTATATGACAACCCCATGGTGGTAAGATGAAGAGCAAGAATTTGAAAGAATAGCTTCATGGAAGATGGGAGACATTTTGCCTGTCTGCGTGATGGGACAAGGGTCAGTCATCATGGGGAACAATGACAAGTTGAAAGGTAATCCAACTGGAGCTCAAATCAGACAGGTGACCAGAGACTCTGAAAATAGGAATCTGGTTCGGTGGTTTTCCCTCCTTTCTCTTTTTCTCTCAAGAATGTGTCCAAGGAGCTGAGCAACTGAGAAGCATGAGGCCATTTAAGAACATTTTTTTTTTACAAATATGAAAGACCAGCCATGACATGCTGATGGGGGTGGGGTGAGTATAAGAATCCCAGAAACCTTCCCTCTGCTGCATGGCAGGCACAGACTGCAGATGCACAGAGGCCCTGCTGCCTCCATGCCACAAGGCACAGGAGGGGAAGATGTCTATAGACCCACCCACGGCCATCCTACAGGGACAGGGTGTAGACACTTACGAGGCCCCCTTGACGTCACCCACCCCTCCTCCCATGGGCAGAGGAGTTTACCCAGAGGCCTACAAGCTTCTGGTTGCACGCAGTGGGAGCCACTACAATGTGCAAGTATGAGGTGGACAGATGAATGAGAAAAAAAAAAGCAGAACAATTTGAACATTTAAAATAAAATGGAACTGGGTACGATGGTGGAGAGGAATAGACTGCTATGACTAGCTAGTCCCTGTGGCCTGAGGCCATAATGACGTCCCAGCCTGTGCTGCCTTAGAGGGCCACATCTGTGGGGTCCATGGCTGTCCAGTGGCTCATATTACTACTAGAGATGGTAGGGAAGTCTGGACACCACATAGATGTCCAAGGCTGTGCAGAATTTGACCCATCCCTCACTGGTTGCTGTACACTGAGGAGCTAGCCCTCCGTCTCATGGGGCAGCACAATGTTGGTGGCTCTGGAGGTTTAGGTGACCAACTCTTAGGGCATGAGCGCTGACCCTGTCTCCTGCCAATACACTGGGTGGCCTAATCAGAGCAGAGCTGGAGTGTTCGCCCTAGTGCTACAGATGTGGGAAAGCCAATAGGTAGACCAGCTTAGCTACCACACAGGCCCAGATCCAGGGCTTTGAGCTGGCCCACCCCAAGGTCTGCAGCATCTATGGACAGTTGGAGCACATGATAGGCCCTGTTCTGCTGATCCAAAGTTGCAAAATCTCCATGACACAGGATAACAACAGGATAACCAGGAGGAGTCCCAGTGAGGATCCAGCGTTGATGGTATCACAGAAGCCAGAGTTCTCAAACCAGACCAATGTCTCATTGCAGTAAAGATAAATCAAGCGAAGATGTGTAGACAGAGGGATATACTGTGGGACACACGGCGACATACTACAACTTCTATGATAAAATGTTGTCTCTGCTGCTTGTTTTTCTTTGTTTATTTATTTTTTTGTGTGCTTTTATTTTCCTTGGGAGGGAGGTTGCAAGGGTGGAGGGTGGATATGAGGGGATGGGAAGAGGAGTGGGACTGGGGTACATGATGTGAAACTCACAAAAAAACCAATAGAAAGTTAGAAAATATATGAGAGACCAAGGCAGGTTACACATCTATCATGTTTTTCTTCTGAGGCTGTCATTGTTTTCCTGTGATAGAGAGCCAAGGTTTATCCTGTATTACTTTTATGTGATAGAAGAATCATGTCTTCAGGTCCCCAGTGTGACTCTACTTGGTACAAGATGTGATGAAGCTTTCTGAGTCTCTGGAAGGCTTGATTCTTAACAGAGTCCACTGATAGACTGTGGCGTACATATAAACATATCAGAACACTGAAACAATGTTTCGGTCAATGTCAGACTGTATATTCCAAATAGCTTAGGTGTATCGTAGGTTCTACCATTTGATACCTAGTTTGTGTCAATACCCTCTGAATACTTGCACTGTGACAATATCATTGGATGAGGAATTGTCTTTCAGAACATGCCCTGTCATTAATTAATATCTGCTTATAGTTATAAGATAAAACTAAAGTTACTCTGTAAACAAATGGCCGTGGTGTTTGGGGATGTGGGAAAAATGTGTCTCTGTTCATCCAAGCGAACACCTAGGAGCAACGGGGATGAGTTGTGATTTCTTTTCCCTACACTTTATCCTAGATGGATTCCTAGCAGGAGCATATAGGTGCCTCATGTGTCCAAGGGTAGGTAGTATAGTGGTTATATGAGAATAAGTTTGATTTAAAAACTGTACATACATAAATACATACATACATGTACATACACATACATACATATGTATGTATATATATATATACACACACACACATATACACATACATATACATACAGACAGACACATATGTGTGCATATATATGTATACATGTATATATGTATATGTATCTGAATGTGTATATATATATGGTGTTATTGGGCCAAGGCATTTACAAATACTGTAGTATCACTACCACTGAGCTACATTGCTGTCCCTGAACTTGTATTTTTGAGACTTGTATGTCATGTTAACCTATTAATAAACCTATTAATAAATCAACTGCAGTTAAGATGACTTCTTTTGAATTACTGCTGATCTACATGGTTCATTTTTCCCCCTTTGCCTCATCCTCACATGAAATATGTAGCACATTTTCTGTTCCACGTTTAAATTAATTTTTAACTCTGTTTATCTGCTTAAGAGCAGAGAGTCTTAATTGCCTAAGGAGAAGGCAGCGTTAAACCTGGGCTAGATTGGAAGAGTCCAAGTTAACTGTCTCCTTTTGAATCAGGTGCTCGGAAACGTGGAACTCTGCGACTTCTTGGCAATTAATGTGCTTTGAAGATGAATTTTGTGGCCATGTCAGTGTTTATTGGCCATCTTCAGCTGTCTGTGGATAATGGGAATCCACGGAGAAGAACACTCAGAATCCACAGAGAACAGTATCTACTCAGCAATTTAAACCTCTCCTTCGTCCTCCCTTCAGTTAATATTGGTTCTTCTTCTTTTATTTTTTTTTACATTTCTTATTGGATATTTTATTTACATTTTAGATGCCATCCCCTTTCCTCATTTCCCCTCCCTAGAAAACCCCTATCCCGTGCCCCCTTTTCCTTTTTGCTTTTATACAAATTTTTAAAATGTTAATCGAAGGCTTTATAAGTTTAGTAATGCTCAATCAGAAGTGTAACCCATTACCCAAACTAGATATATCAACTATCTTTGACTGGTGGAGACATGTGAAAACCTGCCTCTATGTCCCTCCCCTCTCTTTCTCTCTCTTTCTCTCTCTCATCACCTAGCTTCTCCTCTCCTTCTTCTTCTCTCCTTAATCCTTCTCTTCCTCTTGGTACTCCACCTACCTTAGCTCTTCCTACATATCACCTTTCCTGTTAAAATAAAAAGTTTCTCTCAAAATACAATTAGAGCATAATTATGCCGATTTGTACCAGTGAGGTACAAGATAGTCCTGATACCCTGTCCATCATTTTGTTGACTAACCAGAACCTCTGTCATCTCTCCTAACTAAAGACTTAGTTCTGAACCTGGCTTTTTTCTTGGCTTTAGAATGAATGTCAGCTGAAAACCATCCACTCAGATCTTTTCTCTCAAAGTAAATAGCCAGGATTGGCTATGAGACTATAAGTTTTCAACCCTGTCAGAAATCCAGAATGACTGAGTTAACTGAAATTATGGGAAGCAAAAAGCATAGGTTCTAAAATTTAGCCAATTTATAGAAACCGCTGAACACCTGGACAGTCCTTATACTACAGAACGTTGGAGCATCAAATCTTCAGCCTTCTGACCCAGGATCATCTGACAGACCTTAGTGATGCAGAATTATTAAGGGCATATTGGTTCTTCTTTATTGGAAGCAAAAAGAAAGTGTTCACTTTTCCTAATCAGGTTTCCATTTTCATGTGACACGAAGGGACAAAAGAGTCAGGGGAGGGAGGAGAGGAAGGAGAGGTGATAGAATGTAAGGTTGGATAGTCTACATTGCTCAGAGAGCGATTGATCCCAATTGGCACTTTGTAGACTCTTGATTTGTCTCCTGTGAGCTCCTGAGCCAAGATGAGCTGTTCCCTGTGGCAGCAAGGCAATCCTGGGGTGCCTCAGCTTGGCCAGCCTGCTGGATGGACAGATTCAAATGCAAATGGCCCTTGCTGTTTGGTATGCTGGAGGCTTTCAGTAGAAGCCTCAGAAGTTTGGACCCTTTGTGGAATCTGAAGAATCAATCTACTCTCTCCTTGGTGCCCACCGAGCAAACCTCTCTACTGCTTCTTTCTCTGGTACAGAAGATAAACGAAAAATCCCATTATTCAGCTCATGCTATTGTAGTGGCAGTTTCCTTTGAGCCTCTTGGCAAAACCCTGCTTGCTTTAGAACTGTACATCATACCGGATCCATTGAGAGCCATTATTTATCTGACAGGATATTTATAAAAGCCGGCATTAGCTGTGGCTCCCAGTCAATATGTTTCTCTCTCGCTGACACACATCACACCAACAGGCTTGAAATATTTAAATACAATAGTCCCTTCAAGAAATCATTAATTTTTCTATCACTGCCACTAGTGATAATTTGATGGGAATGGATTTTGTTGGAATAGCTGAGCTGTCTGGAGTGGATACTTTCAAGTTCCCACACTTCAGAGGCATTCCCACACTTCACAGTGAGGGTCCAGGAAGACCAGAACCCAGAGGTCCAGAGGCAGTGGCACAGCAGTTGCCAGCTCACCCCAGCACCGCCCCACCCACTTCAGTTAGGAAGGCGGCTAAATATCAAGGAGGGAAAATGAAACAGAGGACCAGCCACCTCATTAAGGTCCCCATCTCTGCCTCTCTGTCCCCTCCCACCTGCCCCCTGCTTCTCAGCTCCTTCGTTCTTCTTTGCCCTCCCCTGTCTTTTATCCATCTCTCCACTCTCTCTGCTTCCTCTCTTGGCTTTAGCTTTTGCTCTTTGATCTTTCTCTTCCCTTATTCACATCCCCTGTGGTGTGTGTGTGACTGTGTAGAAATTGAGGACCGTCATAAGTGTCTCCCTCAGGGTCTCTGCTCCCTAGAGGGTCGGGATCTGGGGCAGTGTCTTCATGCCTGGCTATTGGCTTACCCCTCACTGGGAATTCTCATCCATAATTAATGGAGAACATTTCTGTGACCTCTCACAACAGAGGACAGGGCTCAAACTGTGAGGCTTTCTGAAGGCAGGAAGAACTTGGAACTTGTCCAGAATATGATACCTTGTGTTCCAGGCATGTTTCCTTAACAGAGGAAAGAGATCCTGCAAAAGTGCCATCAGCCACTAGCATTAAAATCTCTGCAGCAGCAGCAGTGGCCTTTCTATAACAGAAATGGGACGTCGTCGTCGCCTATGTTGAGCAGACAAGAGGTGTGGTTTGTGCATATTAGACACGACAAAGCTTGGTTAAATCAAAACAAAACAATCAACTAGCAAACAAATCATCAGCAACAATGGAAGTTATTTTGTGCTGCATCTTGGAATCTTGGTGATCTCCTCTTGTCAAACTTGTGGTTTGTGTGGAAATGATAACGCAGGATACTGTGGAAGGTTCCTGTAGAGATGCCAAGTGCCCAACCATTTATGGAGTGAAGTCTTGCAGCAGTAAAGTTTCTCTTTGCTCAGTGCCTTGGAGAAATCCACTGTCGAATTTCTCTAGGCTCATGGAGGGCTATTATGAGAACTCACTACAGTTATTCCTGCTAATGAGGTCATTCATTCTCAGGACTTGACCCCACAGTCAATGAAGGAAGAAGCAACAGGATTCAAGAGTGTGGGAGGCGGCATTCAGGTGTGGGATCATCTTTCTGGGCTGACTTACATCAGTTCACCCAGACGATAGGATGTCTGGGCTAGTGCAGGGTTCATCAGAATCTCACTGGCCATGTGTTCTTGGAGATTTGTGCAGTTACCTTCAAGAATTTTTAAGCTTGATATCGATACAACATAACAACAACTGAGCCATCTTCTAAGTGGCTATCTTGTTACTCAGTTGGTGCTTTTGGTGCCTGAAGACACTGACTATTAAACTGGCTGCAAGTATTATGTTCTTCTCTTTTAGATGCTGCTTGGGGAGGAGAGAGAGGCAGTCTTCACATGTAGAAATGGATGTGTTTGGATCATTTGAAGGCCAGATGGTACTATCAAACCATATGTGAAGAAAGACTTAAAGAAGTTTGGATATAAATGTACATAAAGTATTCTTCCTCCCACTATCCTAAGGCAAATCTTGGAGATAGCTGTCTGGTATTACTCCTTGCCATTTGTTGTGTGTGTATGTATATAAATAGATATGTAAATATATAGACATATATATATATATATATATATATATATATATATATGATACAGATAGATGATAGATAGATATAGATGGTAATAGATACAGATAGACGATAGATAGGTAAATACATCAATTAACAATCAAGGCAATTTCTTATAGACATGTCACAGGTTAACCCCATCTGAACAATTCCTCATTCAAGACTGTCTTCCCAGGTGACTCTGTACTCTGCTAAGTTGACAGTTAAAATAACCACCATAGATAGATAGATAAATAGATAGATAGATAATCGATAGATAGATAAATGATGGATAGATAGATAATAGATCGATCGATAGATGATTATAAGGTTCAGCTGGGTGAAGGAGGGCAGGTTCTAAAACAGAACATTTAAATTTCTTAAGATTAGTCACTCAGAAAAGAGTAAGTGAAGAAGAAACATGCTGGAAACAGGGGCTTCTGGGAGAGTGTGGGTAAGAAATTGGTGTTGGGGAAGGTTAAGAAGAAGGATGTGACAAGGTTCCATATGAAAAATCTGAAGATGTGTTATCTGGGATGTTAGAAGTCACACGGTCAGGCCAGAGGGATGGCTTTGTGGTCATGAGTGCTGAATGCTTGTTGCTCTTGTGTGAGACCAGGGCTCTGATCCCAGCACCCATGGCAGGAGGCTCCCTATTGCTTGTAACTCCTGTTTTGGGGGAAGTGATAACCTTTTCTAGCCTCCACCCTCACCTACACACATGTGTCTCACACAGACACACACAGACACACGCACTGACACACACACACACACACACTGACACACACACACTGACACACACACTGGCACACACACACACACACACACACACACACACACACACACACACACACACGATCTTAAACTATGAAACCAAACTCTCAGGGAATGCTCAGGTTCCCAAGATTTCAGGAGGGTTAGAAGAAGCTCCATGATGGCTGCCATCTTTTACTCACTGTTTGTGGGAGACTTTATTGAAACAGGAAGGCTTATCTTATGCAGCAGCAGACTAGGGAGTGGGTGAGTAAGGGTTGAGATAGTGTTGTGCACCATGAAGGACTTGCAGGGGCACAGCTCCAGAACATTTGTCCAAAGAAAGATTAAGACATGATTGGAATAGAGAGAAGAGTCTTGCTGGCTTGGGGAGATTTTGAACACAGGCTGGGGATCATTAAGTAGATGGCCCTTGGTTGGAAAACTCTGCCATTACAAGTTCATTTTGAAACCCAGGATGCATCGTGCTTCTGCTGCTGGTGGCTAGTTCTTTCTATAATGGCATCTTTTATTTTTGGGCTTTAAATAGAAAAGCAGTGCTCAGATCCGACGAGGCTGCTCCAGGAAGCTACAGAGCATTCAAAGAATTGCTTTCTTCAGAGTAAGAGAATAAAGAGAAGCTGTTCTGGAGGTTTTAAGTTAGACATCTTATTCTTTTGGAGACCCCATAACTGTTCATTGTTACATCATTGTTTAGTAGCCCAGGCAGGATAACAGAACAAGCCTGAGTCCATGGGTATCATGGTCACAGTGATAAACGCTTGGCACAGACTCCTATGCCTGTCTGTTTATCATTGAGTGGAAAGATGCTTTGAAACTGGCCAAGAGCTCAGCAGGCTTCACAGTGCCACACTTCTTCGACTTTGAGATGGAAGCTCATCAAATTTCTCAGCTGGTTATGCAGTGACTTTAACGTCATGATTTTTTATTTAAATTACTTTGGTTGATAGTTTCAGTGACAGCCATTGTTCAGTGACCACTAGACTATAACGAAATAATGCCGATGCTAGCTTTTGCTGGTTACAATAATGCAAATGGCTTCTGGTTTTCTTTTCTTTTTATATAGCTGCTGGGTTTTCATTTTGTTTCAAGTAGTGACATACACTTTTTGTTAACAAAATACCTAAATTATCCAGCTAGAGGCTGAGCCTGTGGTTAAGTTGGTCTGTTGGTTGTTTGATTGTCTCACATGCATGGAACCCTGGGCTTCATCGCCAGCACCACATGAACTGGGCATGCGGGACAGGGGAAGCAGAGGCAGGAGAATCAGAAACTTAAGGTCAAATTCAAGATTTGGCTACTGAGCAAGTTCAAGGCCAACCTGGGTTGTATGAGCTTTTCTTGCAAACAAACAAACAAGCAATCAAATCAATTCAAATCAAATCAAATGAATTTAAAGCAGAGGGCTAACGTTTCTCTGGACAAAGGGCTCTGTGAGCTGCTTCGACTCATACTATCTCAGGTGCTTCCCTCTTCTTGTCTGGAAGCAAGTGTCTCAGGAGACGGCCAGAGGTGTGGTCTTGTCTGATGAGTTGATTAGTTTCTCTGCTTTTCTCAACAGCATGGAGTATAGTTTTGTCTTTTTCAGTTTGTCCCAGAAGGTCCTTTATGCACTGTCACCCATTCCCAGCTTTTCTCTCTTTCTCTCATTAGTCTGTGACAATTAAAACAATGTTTGTTGCCATCAGTTCACCACACACAGAGATTTAGGCAGCGGCAAAGAAAATGGCAAAGTTGATTCTAACTTCCCTGATGAGATGGGCATCTAGCTCTTTATTTGAATTTCATCCGTAAGAGTTATCGTCAGTATGATAATTAAAAATGAAAAGTTTTAAAGGGTTTGGAAGATAGTTCAATCATTAAAGGACTCAGGTTTAATGCTAGGAACTCATGGGAAATATGACATTTCACACTTGCAACCTTAGTCTTGGGGAGGCAGAGTCAGGAGAAACCTTGGGGATCAAGGCCAGTCAGTCGGCCCTTCTTGGACACCTCCAAACCAGTGACAGATCTTGTCAAAACCAAACCACACCACACCACACCACACCACACCACACCACACCACACCACACCACACCACACCACACCACACCACAGCAAACCACACCACAGCAAACCACACCACAGCAAACCACACCACAGCAAACCACACCACAGCAAACCACACCACAGCAAACCAAACCAAATAACACCACACCACACCACACCACACCACACCACACCACACCACACCACACCAAACCATGCCAAGTCAAACCACACCATACCACACCACACCACACCAAACCAACCAGACAAACAAAAGGTGGATCATGCCTGATGAATATCAGTGATGCTATTCTCCGGCTTACATGTGCACATTTCTCACCCATATGTGCACATCCAGGCCAGTAATGGAGCTTCCAGCTAAGTCATGCTATGGCTTTTTGTTAAACTGTTGAGAATGTAATCCTGAGTCCTGAGAGATGTTTCCAGATTGCCTGACTTCTTTGTTCAGTAAAGTCAGGAAATAATTGATGGGCAGCTTTGTCATGTGACTTTTCTCTGGTACATCTGTGGTTCCATGGTCTCTTTGTCCTAGTGTCATTCAGACTTTTTCTGTATAGTCCCACCCTATCTGAAATCTTCGAAATACCAGCAAGAGAGTTAGGGCTCCAGTGAAGGGCCATGAGTAGATGTGAATGGGTTAGCTAGATTCATGGAATCAGTGTGATTTCATGAAAAGCAATGGACTGACCGCACACAGCTAACTGAGTATTCTGATTTGTTTTAGACGGAGTCTTATGTGTCACAGGCTGAACTCAACGTGATCTAACCTAATTAAGACAGGGGTTGCATTTGAACTTCTGGTTTTCCTGCATCTACCTCCTCAGGGTGAGGATAAACACAGTATTTACTTCCATGTCCCGTTTGTGTGGTGCTTAGGTTCAGATCCAGAGGGTTGTGTATACTAGACAAACACTCTACCTGCTGAGCTACCCCCCGTCCCCGGTCCCAGCTAATTGTGAAAAATATTTCAAATATAAAAATTATATCCATTTAGTGTTTAGGTTAGGCAATAACTTTTGGGTTGTTTTTATCTTTCTACCATGTGAGTCCTGGGAATTGAACTCAGGCTACATCTGGCTTAGTGGCAAAGGCCTTTACTCACTGAACCATCATGCTGGCTCATAGCTAAATGTTTAAACTGCGATGTTCATATAGCATGATTCATTTGATATGTATATATTTTTCTCTTTGACTATATTATTTTTCATTATATGGCTTTGAAATACAAGGGCAGGACTTGAGCAACTGAGATGTAATCACACAGATATAACACTGTAATTGGTTCTCTTTGAATGAATGATCACCTTGCTTGTTTGGTGATGTTTATTATTATGATGATTAGAGCATCTTGGGAGCTATTATGTGATTATTTTTGCATCTTCCCAGTTTGAGAGTTTTGAAAAACAGTTGAGATAATCTCGTCGGGGGTGCATATATTTAATGTGAAATTTTGTTGTGTCAAAAATCTTACAATTTAAAGTTCTATCTGATAGAGGCACTTGTTGCTTTTAAGGTGTGTGTGTGTGTGTGTGTGTGTGTGTGTAGGTGTATAAGGGAGGGTGAGGCCTGACTGAGAATGAGATAGGGCAAGAATTAGAGGAAGTGAGTTTTCTATGTCTAATTAAGTGAGAGCAATCTCTCACCCCACCACTATGGGAGAAAAGAAGTGAAAAAAGATTGAGGATTGAGAAAATCAGTGTGTCTAGAATCTTACTTGAAAAAATGTGATGATTTTGGAAACGATAAAAGCTGCTCCTTTGAAGCCTGCAGTCCTGTGCCTCTCGTGCATTTCTATCAATGGGCCATCGTCGTCACTGACCATTCTACTGCACTCTCATCAGACTCAAAAGAAGCTTCATATGCATTATCACCCAGCCCCCTTCCTCCCCCTTCCTCTGGTACCCACCAATTTAGTTTCTGTCTCCAGGGACTTGCCTAGTCTTCACATCTTGAATAAGCCAAAGGATGCGCCCTGTGGTTGTACATGACTGGCTTCTTTCACTTAGCATTGTATTTAGAAGGTTTTCCTATTCAGCCTGCATCGATACTTTGTCCTTTGTAGGCACAAGGACAGCCCAGCCTTCATTTTTTCTGCTTATTTCCCATTGGAGAGGCATTTAGTGCTTTTCTCTTTTGGTGGTTATAGGGAAGTCTGCTATACACCTGTGTGTACAGGAAGGACTGACAACTCTCACTGACCAGATTTAGGAAAAGCCTTTCAAGTCTTCCCAGTGGAGCCTTAAACATTGCTTCATCTTTGCCAGCCTGGGAGAGCCAAGTTTCAGAAAAATTCCTGCCAAATTGGCTTAGCACACCTGATTTCATTCTGCATGATCACTGAATGCCTCCTTCCTAGATTTTGATATGTAAAGGTTCAGACGTAGCTCTGTTGAGCACCTGTTAAGCTGTGTAGCAAGAATCCCATTGATACCTGCTCGTGTGCACTCGGTTACCGCACAACTCCAATGTCCTTGCTGTGTCAGGAGCTGGGACACCCCTTTCTTGCCTTTTGCAGCCCTGACACCTTTCACAACAGTCCTGAATAAAGTATGCCTTACTATTTTAACAACTGTCAGAATAATTTTTTTTCCGTAGCGGGGCATATGCTTTTATTTCCCACTGGCATATTCCTGGGAGTGGAATTGCCAGGTTGTATGTAATTCTGTACTTCGTGTCTTGAGCTACAATGCTGCTGTTTTTCATACTACTTTCACTGTAGATTTTACAATCCAGCGTTGACTGATAAAAGCTCTAACTTCTTCATAACCTAGGCAACATTTGTATTTTGGGGTAACAAATGTGTTAACAGCACAATCAAAAGTAATATATTAGTTTTTGAAGTTTGTTTTTTCTTTTTGTGTATGATTTCTTTTGAGTGCTCCAATTTTTGGAAGTCTTCTACCTGATAAACAGCCTCCATTTGTTACCTTTGTTGTATCTATGATTGAAATATCTGAAAAGATAAGTTAGAGGCAGAAAAAAGAGCTATTGAGCTCACAGGTTCAGAGGATCACATAGTCCAGAGCTTGTTTGGCCTCATGGGCTTGAATCATGGATATGATATAAAACACACACACACACACACACACACACACACACACACACACACACACA
>JANHMN010000001.1:96459904-96520847 GCA_030674055.1 Rhabdomys pumilio
ACACACACACACACACACACACACACACACACACACACACACACACACTCGGGTTGGGGAAGTCAATGAATGGGAGATCAAGGAATCAGGGACAAGACGTCCCCAGAGATCTACTTTCTACTTCCTCTGTCTGGTGGTATATCTCCTATGCTTCCGCAATTTCCCCCAATAGACCTCCCTGGGCTTGGGAAACATGAACCTTTAGGGAGCATTTCATATGTAAGCCTTAATTAAGATGGGGCATTATGAGCAGATTCCATCTCTACAGTGGCCTGATCCTGCGGGAAGGAAGCAAGAGTTGTAGATGAGACTTCTACAAAGCTCACAGCAACACCAGTCACTTTGAGATCAGAATCCCAAGTCAATCTTGACACCATAGAAGAAGGGATGATGGACTCAGTGACACAGTCAAGGTGTGTGCCACAGAGCCAAGGCTTGTGTAACTTACTTAGAAGTCACTGTTGACTTATTCCTCTTAACTTTTTAAGAAACTAAATCTTCCAGTATTTATTTGTGAAAAATAACCATATTAATAACTGGGTTTGAAACAAGGACCTTCTTTCTGGTAAAGATAAATGACATCACACACTCAAAATAAATTTACCGTGGCTAGAGAGGTGGTTCAGTGGATAGGAGTGTTCATGGCTATTGCAGAGGATTGGAGTTCAGCTCTCAGTACCCAAGAAGGGTGAGTGGCTCACAATCTCCCATAGCTTCAGTTCCTGGGGACCTGATACCCTTTTGGCATCTGCACTTCTGAGCATAGAACCAGTCTCCACACACCTAGTGCTTCACAGAAACACAGTCATACACAGGTGCACACGTTACATACAGGAACTGCATATGCAGACACCGGACTCTCTAAGCCCTGTGTGGTTGAGACGATGACAACTCCTTTCTGATATGCTCACCTCTGTGCTCCAATCCCACGAGGCTGGCCACTCTGCAAACATGGCTGGCTTCTCTCTACTTCAGCTCACTCTCAGTAAAAAGCCTCAATCACTTACTGGCTTTATTTTTGTGATATTGTTTTCTCCCAGTCAGATATGGCACATTTATTTTCTTTTGAAATAGGTTCTTTTACAGGCAAAATGTGGTAGATCAATGACTTCATTTAAAAAAATGTTTGTCTTTCCAGAAATTGAAGAACAACAACAAAAGAACCTATAATCTTATTGATTGGAATGTACTGAAAATTTTAACTGAGCGGTTTTATTTTCTTTTTATAATGCTGCAATGCAATGTCTTTGAAATAGGATGTAGATGCTTTTCCATGAAGGCACAAAGCTTTTAATTAATATTCACAACAATTGATATGGATAATTTTGGTCACTAGAGGACTGCTATAGTTTCCTATTGATGCAATAGAAATATATTGAGAACGACGAAAGAAAAAGTAATTAACAACTGAATATGAGGGTCATAAGGTGGAATTATTCCCCAGTTCATAGGAAGCGCTACACGCATACAAAATTATTTCCCAAAACTAAGACAATATTCAATGCCATCTTTTTCTCCTTTTAAAACTATGCATTTAATGGTTTTCTTAAACATGGGCTTTTTGAGCTTCAATAAGCATCATTAGATGCTGACCAGACAAGCTGGAGCGAGAATTTAGAGTAATAGTGAGAGATGTAGTAATGGATAGAGAAAAAAAGTGCTCAACTTAAATTGTTCTCTCTCTCTTTCTTTCTTTCTTTCTTTCTTTCTTTCTTTCTTTCTTTCTTTCCTTCTTCCTTTCTTTCTAATGTGTAGCCCAGGCTGGCCTCGAACTTGTGATCCTGCCTTCTTCAGCAAATCCTACCCGTGTGTGCCAGCACAACCAGCTCTCTCTCTCTCTTCTTTCTTTCTTTCTTTCTTTCTTCTTCCTTTCTTCCTTTCTTTCTTTCTTCCTTTCTTTCTAATGTGTAGCCCAGGCTGGCCTCGAACTTGTGATCCTGCCTTCTTCAGCAAATCCTACCCGTGTGTGCCAGCACAACAGGCTCTCTCTCTCTCTCTCTCTCTCTCTCTCTCTCTCTCTCTCTCTCTCTTCCTCTCTCTTTCTGAAATGGTTAGGGCTAGCACATTATAGTGGTAGAAATGTTCACAGAAATCTGTGTTCTGATCCATCCTTTTTACCACAGACTTAATGGGTATAAATCAGTAAGCTACTCTAAAAAATAAATACCCGCTTAAGTGGGTTCAATTCAAGATGGGTATGGAGCAGGGGGTTGTACTCCAGGTTAGTGAGGACACAGCTACCTGAGTACCTTTCCCTATGAAGTTTGAAAAGCCAGGAGTGGTGCTGTACACTTGTCTTTCTGGCCCTTGGGAGGCTGCACCGAAGGGTTGCAAGTCTGCAGTCAGTCTGGGTTCACACTGAGGGTCTGTTGCAGAAGACAAAATTAAGTAATTAGAAGAAATGGTGGTATGTCACCCCAGAAAGTTGTGATGGCATGGACAACAAGCATTTGGCATAGGCTCCCTCTCTGCTTTTCATTATGTTACAGCATTTTTCTGTCCTCTGGATAGCAATAAAACTGATAAGCAAATTGTAACTGGTGGCATGCGACAATGCCCATTTGAGAGATACAGTCTGAGCAGTCCCTGCCCTGTGATTAGCTAATTTTGTAAGGAGAGCCTGAGAAAGGTGTGTATTTTCTAAGCATCTGCTGCTGCCTCCAGGGCTGGCAGTGTAGGGATCATATCACACAGATGCTAGTGGGTTCAGGCTCAAACAGTAGCGACTAAAGCTTCATATCTAAGAGGACTTGGAAGCATGGAAGTCCTGTGTTTGGTTGTGTGACTTTTATAGTTCTGCTGTGTGAATTGTTGCTGTGAAGATGAACAAATGTTTACTCACTCCAAACAAGGCACCAAAACAAAGACAAAGAAGCGACTCCACTGGATTCAATTGTGTGAACCAATGACTTAATTAAGGTTACTTACAGGGAGATGAGTGAGGTTCTATCTGCATAGGCTTCACCGTTGCAAAAAAAAAATTCCTTTCACTATGTTGGCAACCATGAACTGCCTATAAATCCCTGGAGATAAATGAGGTCAGAGAAAGTTGGACAATGTTCCAGAGATGAAAGAATGTGAGTATTGGGGAAAGGTTAGTAGTCTGTCTTGGGGGGTCATGGAGAAGGGGACACTCAGGAACTGTGCTGGGTGGATGGGTGACAGGACCTCATCTTTATTTGTGTGTGTGGGACAATGGAAGGTTTATGCAAGACCATCAACCAGGAGACTAACGTTTGGAAACAGTTAATCAGGGCAAAGTAAGGGAGAAATGGTGGAAGCCACGTGCATTGCCACTTCTATTTACAGAGGAAGATCGTGTAGCCAGAGCCACCCAAGGAAGCCCTATAACCCCAGATATTCCATGGGGCCCCACGATGCAACCCCTCTCCCTTTTTCACAAGTAATGACTAGTCAGGCAGACCCTGTTGTGGGGACATGCATCTCTGCCCTGACTGGGCTGACTTTGCTTGAAAGAATTCAGAATTGTGTGGTCCATTTTATGATGATTTTTCCCTGTAGTCTCCATTTGTTGAATTTAATATGATCCAGTAAATAAAATCAAAAGTGGAGACCAGAGAAACTTCCACTGGTGCATAATGATTTCCTTGAAAAGTGTTTTATAAAAATAATCAAAACAATATACGTTAGCAATTTGCTAATATTCTTTGGCCTTTGTCTGCTGAGTCTTCTCTTAGCTGCTCCCCAGCTATTTCCCTATGTGTTTTTTCAGCCTTGGTGAGCTCATAGAGGGGATTTGTCTCTTAGCTGTCTTCATGTTAGCTGCCTGACCTGGGAGGTAGAACCTAACTGCAAGAGTAAGAAGTACAAGCAGCCATCTCTCTAGCCCCAGAAATTCCTATGAGGGAGACCAAGGCGGGCTAGGACACGTGTTTCATGGACACAGAAACATACAAAAAGGCAAAGCAGCCAGATCAATTACACAGACTCTGTTAGGAAAAAGAATTTAGGTCACATTCCAGTTCCAATTCTGAGCCAACCCTCAATCCTAGGAGATTTTCTAGAGGTTAATATTTTGAATGAAACACTTTTATCTCTTTTTGACGTGAAAACTGCAGATAATTTAAAAAAGAAATAGGTCAATTCTCCTTGGTGATGATTGTAGCTTTACGTCACTGCAGTTTTCTAAAGATAAGCATCTTTTTGGCCTTTGCAATATGCTGCTTGCTGAATAGATACTAAAAGCATGAATTGTCCCTGAGGATTTATGATCTAACAAGACACATAAGACCATAAAGGAGAAAATGAAGATGGAGAAACTTGGTTGTTCCCTTGGGGTAGACAATATTTGGCATCTGGCTAAATGTTCAGAGGCATCTTTCTTTCTTGATTCCAGTCCCCCACCCTCCCTCTGGACACTGACTTATGGTGATGGAGATATTTTAGAGGAAGGAGGTAAAGGTTTGAAGAAGAAAGTAAAAGGAGAGGGAGAAATTAATCGCCATTGATTGGGAGGAAGCTCACAGTTCGAAGAGAAAAAAATGAACTGATTTTTTGTTTTCTCACCATGAATTAGTCCAGCTAGAGTTGGGAATCCATGCTTGGTTAACATGAGATAAATGTCTCTACATATACACACTCATCCACAGACATTTCTTCTTTCTCATCCTAACATTGCGTTTTATTCTATTCTGTTTTATTTTATTTTAAATATAAAGGCAATCTTTTAGGTGTATCCCAGTAAGGGGTGGAAGGGCTGGGCACAGGGAAGGAGGCAAATGACACCTGTTGGTTGGGTTAGGCTTTCATTTGCTGAGTATCCCAGACTATGGATCTTTCAGTTACAAAGATTCTTTTGTACTACTAAACTCCTGGCTATATAATGCCTGGTCTGTGAATCCTCCTCCGCTTTTCTCCATATCTCCAGTTACTATTCTCTCAGTTAATATGTCATACAACATGGTGATTTCAGTGTTGGTGACAGATGACAGTATTGGCTTAAAAAGGAATATCCGATTCCACGAGGGGCTTGAGTGGATAGTGCAGTGGGTGTAGGTCCCGAGTGTAGGATTTGGATGGAGTCACTGATGGGAGATAATTCTATCTCTAAGTCTAGGAAGAAGCAGTAAAGGTTGGGAGTGCTGAGCTCTTGCTCAAAGGGAAGGTCAGGTGAAAGTGACCAAGAAACACCTGGAAGTGTTCAGCAACCTTAGCCATCAGGAAAATGCAGATAAAAATTATACTGAGTCCATCCTACACTAGTGACAATGGCCATCACTGGGAAAACAAGTGACAGCTGTCAAGTATGTACGAAGCAATGAATCTTGTCAGTGGCAATGTAAATTGGTTTCATTACTAAGGAAATTGGATTGGTTTGGAGTTTTCAAAAAAAAAAAAACTATATAAAGAATTATCATGTAACCACTAGGCCACTCCTCCATATATACCCATGGGACCTAAGTTAGCACAACACACAGATACTTTCATATGTATGTTTATTGTTATCTTATTCATAATGACCAAGGTATGGAGCCAGCTTAGGAGCTTGTCAATGACCAATGAATAAAGAAAATGTGGAACATAAACACAACAGGGTTTCATTCAGCCATAAGGAAAATGCAATTGTGTCATTTGCATGAACATGCATGTAGCCAGAAATCATCACGTTACACAAAATAATCCATACTTAGGAAGATCAATGGCACTGCCCCTTGAATTTAAAAACTCTACATTGAAAAAAAAAAGGTATCAAAGTAAAAGAAGGACCATCTTAGAAGAGAAAGGAGACCAATAGAAGGAGACAGACAGGGTAAGAAAAACTCTGTGTGTGTGTGTGTGTGTGTGTGTGTGTGTGTGTGTGTGTGTATGTATGTGTGTGTGTGTGTGTGTGTGTGTGTGTGTGATGGTGATCCAAGTTCATTATACATATGCATAAACACATCAAATTTGAAAATCATTGTATTGTACAATTAATATGTATTGATCTGTTGGAGCTCTGTTCAGAGGAATTTGTGTGTGTGTGTTGGAGACAGGTAGAGATAAGAAGATGTCAAAAAGACATTGGTGTCATGTCCATGAGGTTTTTACATACTGCTAGGAGATTTGTAGTTTAGCTATTAGGTGATAAGAAGTCACCAACGGTATCTGAACTTGACAATGATGTGATCCAATTAGAGTTGTAGAAGTGATAGCTCCAAGAAAAGAGACTTGGAAAGGGCTGAAATAGAGCCAAGGACTTCAATAAGGATCCTGCGATAAATCTGTTAATATCCAGGGAAGCACCGAAGACTGGCTGGATGTGGATCACATTAAGGAAAAGGTAAGGTTTGGACTTCATTTCAGAAGTAAGGTCCATGGCATTTTGTAATTGGAAAGAGATGAAAAGTTGTTAGCATTAAAAAAGTCCTTATGTAGAGTGAGATACTGAGAGGCCAAGACTTGAGAACAAGGGAAAGAAGAGGCTAGAGCAGAGAAAAGGCGTGTGATCCACTCTCTACCACTGTGAAGAAACACTGGAGGTAATTCATAAGGAGGAAACTGCTTTTGTGTCTCATGGTTTCAATGCATGGTTAACTCATCCTGACACTTTGCTGTGTGGTGAGGTTAAGAGAAACTGCTCTTTTTCGTGTATGCCAAAGGCAAAAAGAGGTAGAGAAGAGGTTGACTCCCACAGTCTCTCAGAAGGCATGCTCCAATAACCCGATTTCCTCCCCCTAGGTGCTACCTTATATAGTTTCACCATCTTCCCATAGGACCACACTGGGGCCCAAGACTGGAGTACATGAGCTTTTAGGAGATTTCTATCACATAAACTATAGAAAATACAGATATTAATAATACTGGTATTCATGATGCATAGATCGATGATGTATTCTCCTTGGTAAGCCAAGGAGGGCAGTAGGCCTAGCTGGAGAAGGAGTAGACCATGGTCTTCTTCAGTCTAACAGAAGGGAGAGCAGATGATTTAACTGGAGTGCACGGAAGGGAAGAGGGAGAACTGTGAGTGACTTGGGTTATTGGGTTATTATTTTAATGAGTTAGTGAGCAAGGACCTTGGCTAGGAACCATGGTTAGGAACGTGAGAAGAAGGAAAATCTTGAACAATCCATTCTTTCAGATAGAGAGGAGAATCAGTGATCTATTTTTAAGCAACAGATGGTAAGGGTCCAACTGAGGCTGTCAAGTACGCATTTACAGATTGTCTCATGTAAAATCCCGATAAAAGAAGCCATTATTCTCAACTCCATCCCATGAGACTTTGGAAAGTGGTTCAGGTTTATCTTGAAGGTGTATTAAGAAGGTAAGAGGAAGAAATTATGTCGCACACTACATAACAAAAATTCTATTCTTAGAAATGCCTTCACTTTCCCCTTTTGATGCCATTACACTGGCAGTGATACGGCACAGGATAACCACTTCCTGTCTTATGGAGCTCTGCCTCACCTCGCTCCGCCTTCACTCTGCCACCTTTCCCGCCTCCTTGAACCACTCAGGGGAGGATTGACTTTTACCATTGATTCTTTTTGTCTGATTCATATTACTTTTATTTATGTGTATGTGTGTACTTCTCTGTGTATACATGTGTGCATGTGTATGTGTGTACTTCTCTGTGTATACATGTGTGCATGTGCCCTCAGAGGCTAGTAGAGTGTAGACCTGGAGTTACAGGTAGTTGTGAGCCACCTGACATTGGTGTTGAGAACCAAATTCTGGCCCCACGCAAGAATAGCAAGCATTCCTAACTGTTGAGTTGTCTCTCTAGCCATGTGACCCGAGTTTTTACTTTAAAAGGAGAAGTCTATGGCCTATTTTATGTCATTTTGTCTTTATGAACCTTTTCCAGTTTTTTTTTTCTCCATATTGCCTTCAGAGCCCTATGACACTCCTGGGTTCTGAGCACCACAACGGACAAGGGAAAGGTGAATTCAAAGGAGACTTGGGGGATTCTGAGAAGGAAAGATCCTGAAAGAGGCTGCCATCACTTGGGGTTTAATGTGTCTGAACTAAGACAAATCTCAGTAGCTATGAACCAGCTGTGAAATGAGGTATGGCTGAGCAACGTAGCACTAAATACCATTAGAGACACATTAGAAGGTCTGCAGTCCCTCACTCTGGGACTCTGTGAGAGGGAACTGGAAGGGGGAACAGAGATTAGGATGTAAAAAAAAACTAAATAAATAATAAATATGAAGGTGAGTAGTCATTTGTGAGATAGTTTATTGGCATGTTAGTGGATGTAGGTGAAATGCTTAAATAGGCTACTGATGATCACTTTTCTGAGAATAATTAAACTCATTCACTGTTACGTGCATTTTGCTCATATGTATTTATGTGTACCATGTGCATGCTGTACTATGATGCCAGAAGAGGGGCTTGCATCATCAAGGGATGGAATTACAGTGGGAATTGAACCCTGGTCCCTTGGAACAACAGTTGGTGCTCTTAATTGCTGTGACATCTTTCTAGCCATTCTGAGATTAGAATGGAAAAAAAATATCTCTGAACTTCTTTGATATGGTGTCATCCCCTGACCTTTCTAACATAGTGTTTTTGTCTTCTAGAATGTTTTTTGGTGTTTCCTTAGCCTTAGTACAGATATCCATAATACTTAGGATCCCTGTACTATTACTCTTTTCTCTACACAGATGTCCCACGATTGACAGTTTCTTCCTTTTGATCCCTGGATATTTCCCTCTTTCTGAACTTCTCAGTGTTTACATAGGTAGGTACTTCTTATCCATCAGTTTCTAACTCGTTTTGTGTTCTCAGAGCACTTTCCCTGACCAACTTACTTGAAAGAGTGCTCTTCCCACTCTTTCTTGTCTGGTTTCTTGTCTGCTTTTATTTACTTATTTGCTGTCGTACAATCTTTCCTGTCAGAATAGACGTTCCTAGAGCAAAGATGCTTGTCTTATTTGCCATTGCCTGTCAAAGTGATGGACAGAATTCTGAAAGATATATAGTTACACTTCACCTTGAACGTGATTTATTTTAATGACTTCTTCATGGGCTGTTTATTTGGCTACCATGATTTACTTGGTACATGAATGTGTTCACATATTTATTTTCCTTTGTAATTGAAGCTGGTATATAGATTTACAAGCATACCATTAATAATAACTTACAATAATATTGGGGGTTACTTTTATGTTCTTCCTATTTTTTAAAAAGTCTAAACCATCTAGTTTTACAATGATATTACCTACCAAGGCAAATAGCTCAAGCATGTTACCAAACAGGCAATTTCATGACAAGAGACAGGGAATTTTCAAAGATTAATTCAAGAGGTGCAGGAGGTTTGGGGAATGGAATTGAGAATGCTTACTGATGGGAATGATAATGGTGTGCTGGAAATTATATATTAGAGTAGATACTAAAGAGTAATTACAAATAGGTGTGTGTATGACACTATTCCTCAGAGGTGTGAACAGACATCTACTCATCACACATAGGAGGCCTGTAACAGACTGACAATACCACTAAAGTCTAACATATTCAACCACTGAATTTTGGGAATTACTTAAGGAAGTGTGGATGAGGGTTTACTTATAGGAACGCGACAACTCAAAGGCACCTTCATTACCAAAAGCTTATCTTAGTTTGAGTGATGAATTATGAGACTTGGAACTCAACATCTCTCCAGATAAGATGCAGGCATTTGGATAGATCAGAGAGTCTCTTTTCCACAGCAGCCATTACTGAGAGGAAGGAGCCTTGCGAATGTTACGTCTCCCTAAATTTTAGGGACTTACTGAGACTTGTGATTTGTATACTTTCTGAGTCTTAAGAAATCTCTCTTCAGAAAATCCCCAGTCCTAACAAGCCTTCCTCCAGGATAGCATGTTTCAACTCAGAGGAAATTGCTATGTAACAGTAGGAGAAATAAAGGGGTGATTATGAATCACAGAATCTCTGAAGGTCATTCACATTTCATGAGAAATGTGAATCTCAGAGATACAGTCAGTGTTAAAGTAATCAAATGAACAAGGGAGAAGTCCCCTGCTTGTTTCAGAGAGTGTAATACAAACAGAGAGGGAGGACCTGAGGCCAGTCATACTGTTTGGATTCTGCTTTCTCTTGTTAGGAAAACAATTATTAAACTGGAAAAATTTAGCAGGTAGTTGAAAACTGAGGAACACAAAAGATCATTTGTGATTTTCAGTTTGCTATCTTAGGATGTGTGTGACAGTGGATGTTTTTGGGCAACCATTTTAAAATCACGGAAAAATGAAAAAATTCCCAAAGACCAAAAAGGAGAAAATGATTTCTTGATTAACAATACAGGATAGTGTGTCAAGTATATGGATGGTTATTAATACAGCTGGGAGATCAATACAGCCATCTGATAGTCATCCTCAAAGAATTTTGTCTGAGTGACTCACTCTTCACCTAGAAAGCAGTAGTTAGAAGTTTTCTGACAAGATTCTGATTAATGACACGATTTCTGGGGAAATGTGAACAGACATCTACTCATCACAGATAGGCCTATAATTGTGGAGAGCCGCGGTAAGCAGTGACAGCATTCGCCATTGGAACATGGCGCTGGCACCTGGCACTCATGGGTAAAACAAGTAAAATTGCGCATGTGCAAGTGGTGAAAGCCCGCCAATCCACCGCCCAACCCGGGGCGTCATACGGGGTTTTGAGCAAGCAGCCAATCAGATATGTTTACCCCACCCTAGGGTATATAAAAAGCAGCGCCATCTTGGCTCTCTCTCTCTTCCTCCATTCATGGCAATAAACAGTTGTTGCAGAAGGATCCTGGTGCCCGCGTGCGTTCTTGCCAGCGAGACGATTGCGGGTCACATATAATAGACCAACAATACTGCTGAAGTTCAGCATATTCAACCACTGAAATTTGGGGGCTTACTTAAGGGAGCGTAGATGAGGAGATACTTATAGGAACATGACAACTCAAAGGCACCTCCATTATGGCAAGCTTATCTCAGCTTGCCTTTTACATTTTTTTAAAAAAAACTTTGCATTATAAAAAGACACATAGGTTTGCTTATCAAGTTTTTGGATGGCAAAAAGAGGTAATATGACAAGGCTAATCACTGTTCAAACTTTTTTCATTAATTTGAAAATGTAGGTAGAACTCAACAGTGTACTATTTCAGGTGGATAAAAGTAATCATTTGGGTTAGCAAAGGAACTGAAAGAGTTAAAAAATTTTAAACCTTCCACAGATGGAGTCAAGAGTGCAGATCAGCTTGTCCTGCGCTCTGGGTCCTAGGAAACTAGCTAGTCACAAGACAAAACAGATAAGTTAGGAGTTCAGAGCTGGGAGTTCAGGTCAGCATGCTCATGCACCCTGGATACCAGGAACTGAACTGACCACAAGATAAATTAAATAGAGTTTGATTCTTAAGATAAGAAAGGCTTGTATGAGATATTTCCCTCTGACCGTTTCTTGAACCTGTCATGGAAGCTGAACACTGGACAGGTACTTTCCATAGATATTCCCCCCCCTCACCTCCCCTGGGTTGTGCTTTTTCCCTTTAAAAGCTCTACCTCTTCTCTGGGTGAGGGTCGTACTTCATTGCTTGCCTCTGTGTAGGACAGGCTAGAAGGGCGACCTCAATGTGTTGAATTAAACATCTTGCTGTTACATCAAGTTCGGTGTCTTTGTGAGTTACTGGGGTGGCCGTGAATTCCCTAGAAGAGGGAGGGAGTTCCTCCCTTTCTGGTGGGCCTTATAGAACACCTCTCAAAGTCCTGTTAGCTGTAAACTCCCAGGACACACTGGCTTCCACCAGGAAAGTTAGCCTAGTTCTATAGTGAGTAAACTTGGTTAAAGCTGGCAGTGATATTTTTGCTAATCCAATGGTATGTTGTAGGGAGCCGACAGAAGGCGGCTATCATCCTTGCAGCCATCTTGAGCCATATACCCTGACAAGAGACTTGATTACATAGCCTACAACAGCTGAGCACACTCTGATAACATCTTGTATTAGATACCCAGGATTTTCCCTTGAGTGTGTGAGACTTAAAGGTGTGATTTAGAGCTGAGACTTAAGGGTGTGACTTAGAGATCAGATTTAGAGATAAGACCTAAGGGCGTGACTTAAGGGCGTGACTTAGAAGTGAGACATATAAAAGGCGAGAGGCAGACAGAAGAGTTCAGTACAACTTGGAGTTAGTTATTAGGCACTTGGAAGATCATTAGACATTAGGCACTTAGCACTTGGAAAAAGTAACTTGGAACTTGGAAGAACTAGGGACTAGGAACTTAAGACTTGGGACTTGGACTAGGAAGAGAGACTGAAGAATAAATGGGATTGAATCACACTCTGTCTGGTCTCCATTCTTCGAAACTGTCCTCACTCTTTCTCTTGCTGAACCCCAACCTGCGGACCGGAGCAGCCTGGGGCAGTGCAGGCTCTAACAACTTAGCCCCCAAGGCTTTTGGTAGTGTGGGTTCAAACATTGATAGAGAGGTCCCTGACATTTTGGCCCTCAAACGTGGGGTAGAGCAGCTCAGGCCGCAACATTTTTGGTGCCCAACATGGGGCAGCAAAAAGGAGAGACCCAGTGAAGGACTTACTGGAAGAGGGATATGCTGAAAATTCAGAAGTGAAATGAAGGTGATCACCGTGGGAATCTGCTGCATTGAGAAAGGTAAGTCATGTTAATGAAAATGGGACAAGAAATAAGTCAACCAGAACTCAACTCTCTGTTTTTGTTTTGTTGTTTGCTGCTCACGTGTGTTAATTGTCTGCTTTTGTTTCGTTGTTTGAATGCTGTCTTTCATGCTCAAAACAAAAAGAAACATATTTATCCGAAATTAGAATCTAAAATACAACCAAAGGTTGATGACGATTTGTCAGAACCAGATTGTGCTGACCTAGAGGAAGAGGCAGCTGAACATTATGACTCTGAATGACCCTCTTCCGGAAAGACCCCCTCCCTATGCACCTCCACCTCCAAGTGCTCCCGCAATGGTGATGGTGGTTATAGATTCCATAAGGGAGTTACAGGAAAAAATATCTGTTCTTAAACAATAAATAGAGTTAGAAAAAGAGTATCAGGACTTAATTAATCAGCTACACAAATTAAGGACAGGGAAGATGTCTTCAGAGGTAAACTGCGAAAATCCCCTGGCTCCTTGTGTTCCTCAACCAGGAGTCCAAAGGCAGTCTTTGTCCCCTAGCTTATGATTAGCCACAGATCATCCAGAGAAGGGAGACGCTGAGGCTTTCCCTGTATCAGAGACCAGAAACAATCAAGGGGTTGCTTGGAGACATCACACAGGATTTAATTTTCAAATTATTAGGGAGTTAAAAAAATGCAGTATCACAATATGGTGCCACTGCTCTCTTTACTCTTGCAATTTTAGAGTCTGCCGCAGAGGAGTGGCTGACTCCTAGTGAGTGAAATATGTTAGTAAAAAGGGAGGCCTCACCATCCTAAGACAGGAGCTCAACCAATGGGTCTTTGTATACTCAACAGTGTGTGTAATACAGTGTTCTTTTAGAAGGAGTACTGAGAGACAGAATAAAATGACAAGGATTATGAATGCCTTGTAGCCTAGAAGGAATAATTGTGTACACCTGGCACACTAGAGCATGAGACAAGACTTAGCAGAATACGAATACTCTTTCTGAATTAAAGAAAGGCCACCACATCATAGGGGGAGAGTAACTATGACTTGATAACAGTAGCTTATGTATTATAAGCAATAATAAATTATTAATGTAATATTTTGCCAAGTGACTGGGTTTTGAGAGGTGGTAAGTTACACATTAATAGAAATGTTATACAACACATATTTCCCAGACAAGTTCCATTATAATTACTTATGACTCTCTTGCTATATGTTAATTCCATTTTTGCTTTTTGCATATTTTCAGTACATCCTTGTCTTCTTACACTATGTAGGGCTTGTCACATTTATGTCAACTCCATCTTTACAGCAAATGTGGAAGGTGTTAGACATGAGCAATGTAGCTGGAAGAAGCAGACCTGGAAGACACTGCAAGCCTCTGTCTGTCTGTATAGCCTGACATGCTGCTGAAAAACCCTGGCCCCAGCTTTCAGGATCAAACCTCAGTTTAAAACAATCAGGATGGCTTATTGACAAGCACTCATAAGCTCAATCAAGGGGTCTTGAACAGTTTCAGAAAGTAATTAGATAGGAAGCAACCCCAAACAAATAAACAATGAAGACCTCTGTCTTAATAACAGTCAATGTCTCTGTTGATCAGAATGCCCTTAAAGCCTCTTAAAGAAACAGAAGAGTTGATTTAGCTATATTACAAACTGTCTTCCTTTCATTTTTGATGCTGCAATAAAATACCCCAACAAAGACCACCACTCATAGAGTGGAGGAGATAAATAGACAGACGTCTACCAAGTGCCAAGTATCACGGGCTGAGAAAGATGTCCACAGACCTGCCTCATCCCCCTCATGGCAAGGGCAGACCATAGACACACAGATTCCTGCCTACCACCATGTAGTGAAGTGTAGGGAGGGAGAAGATGTTCACAGATCCCCCTGCTGCCAAGCTACATGGGCAGGATATACACACCTAGAGGTCTGTAAACACTTAGGCCTGCTAGCTCCACTCCACACAGTGGGGACAGAGGAGGCCAGCCAGCCAGATGCCTGTGCTGCCACCAAGGGCCATGTCTGGATCCATGGGTATGCAGCAGCAGGGGTTAGCATAGATGTTTGTAGAAGAGAATATCTTGTGTACTGTATGGATGCATCACCTGTCAATTAAAAAGCCTATGGTCTATGGCTTAGGCAGAAAATAGAAGATGGGACATAGGGAGGAGAAAGAATTCTGGGGGAGAAGGAGGCAGGGCGATTAGCCAGGAAGATGTGAAGAGCCAGCTATATGGTATCTGAGCACAGGTAACCAGCTATGTGGCAAAATGTAGGCTAGAATAAAAGGGATATTTTAAGTTATATATAGTCAGAGAAGAGCCTAGCTATTCAGCCAACATATTTGCAAACATATTTTGAGTCTGAATCTTGTTTCTGGGAGTATGGAGTTGGGAGGAAAACCAGGGCCTAACTTCAACAGAAGTCTGTGGCCCATATTATCACTAAAGATTATGGTGACTTCCCTGGTTTGGGCAGCCACCAGGGAGCACATGGATATCTAGGGTTCAGGTAGAACTGTCCCTGCCTTTTACTGGCTTCATCTCTCATTGGGGACAGCACTCAGGAAGAGCATGGAGAAGGGTCCTGCACCTGGCCTGGACAGCACAACAGAGCCATCCCCCAAGGGCCACTTGTCTGCCACTAGGTGAAGAGGGCGTGAGGTGATGCGATTCCCTTCCCTTGTCTCTTGATACCTGTGGTAGTTGGGAGAACTGGTCCTGAAGTTGTGAGAGTTGGAAAGCTAGCCCTGCTTCTCACTGCTGTAGCACTTGGGAGAGTGGGCCTCACACCTTGAACGGTCAGCACAATGAAGCTGGCTCTGGAGGCATGTGTTCAGGTGAGCCAGCCCCTGAGGGCATGAGAATGGAGGAGCTTACCCCTGCTGATGGTGACATCCAGTGACTTAAGGAAAACAGTTCTGGAGACCTCATCCAAGTGGTGCAGATGTAGGAGAGACAGCAGGCAGACCAGACCAGCTACCACCCAGGCTCAGATCGAGGCCTTTGAGTTGTCTCACCCCAATATCTACATCATCTCTGAACTGTTGGGGTACATGAAAGGTCTGGTCCTGCTGATCTCAAAACTGTAGGATCTTCATGACAACAACAGGGCAACAACAGGATAACTGGGAGGAGTACCAGTGAGGATCCAAACTCAATAGTATGGGAGAAGCCAGACACCTTGCACACACATTCACTGCAAAGCACATTCGCAAGGGAAGATGTGTGGAAAGGAGTATCCTGTGGGACACACTGTGACATCCTATAGCTTCCACTATGAGATGTTTCCTATGCTTTGCTTTTGTTTGCTTGTTTGCTCTGTTAGTGTGTTTTTTCCCCCCTCAGGGCAGGGTTTGCAAGGGTGAATGGTATATACAAGGAGACAGGAAGATGAGTGGGATTTAGGTACATGTTGTAAAACTTACAAAGAATCAAGAAAAAGTAAAAAATAATGCCCTGACAAAAATCATGTTAAGGAGAAGTTTTGCAGATGTTTTGCAGCTCATGATTCAAGGTCACAATTCACTGTTGTAGGGAAATCAAGGCAGAAGCTTCAAACATCGATTTATATCCCATCACATACATACTTAAGAGAGTAGGGAAATAAATGTATGTATGTTTACTTCCTTGCTTGCTTACATACAGTTCTACTCTTCAGGTCCCCTTGCTTAGGGAATGGTGCTGCCCACAGTGGGCTGAGTCTTTCCACATCAATTAACTTACTTTAGAACTCTCCCGCTATACAGACTTAGCTTCAGGCGAATTCATTGTAAGCAATTGCCCTTTGGGACTCTATTTCCAGGTGACTCTAGGTTGTGGCAAGTTGGCAACCATATTTTTCTTTGGTCAACCTTATTTTTTCTTTGGTCAAACTGTCATTTTTTTTTAACCCTAGTGCTTGGTATCAAACCCATGACTTTATTCATGGTAGCTAAGTACTTTACCAATGGACCCACAAGCATAACAAAAAAATTGTTATCTAAAGTGGTTAATCTGTGAATGATTGCATCTTGGAGAATGTGTATTCTCTATAAAAATGGAACTGAGTACTAAATCATTACTAGTCGTTTCTGTTTGTAAACAATCATATTTGCTTGTTCATCTTGCAACATGTTAATGTTCACCAGTAACACAGTGGTTGGGAGCTTTGTGTTTGACTTTTATAGTCTCACTCCCCTATCTTTTCTATCTGTACAGCCTTAAGCAAGCTACTTAAGTCTTCAAGGTGTAGCTTTTGCACATGCAACATGAGACAGTCCTATCTCCAGGACAGATACTGTGAGAATTCAATGAGATGATCTTTATAACATCCCTGGAGCAAGTAACTGGTCCATACACATTCATGATGTTCTTGTTAATTCTTTCTAAACCAAGATGGAGACAGAAGTAAGGAAAAGTGCTTCTTGTTATTCCTTTTTATGTGAGGATGGAGATGGGTGGTGAGACAAGATATGCTCTTTGTTTAATGCTTATTAATCAGTTAAGACTTGCTTCTTAGGTATATGCCGAGTGCATAGAAAGTTTCCTTAGAATACACTAGTGTGCTGGCTAGTTTGACATCAATTTAATATAAAAAGTTAGAGTCTTTTTTCAAAAGGGAATTTCCATTGAAAAACGTCCCCACCAGATTGGTTTGTGATAGCATTATCTTGTTTAATTATGGATGTGAGAGGGCCCTGTTCACTGTGGTTAGTGCTACTCTGACCTAGTAGCCCTGTGTGCTGTAAGGAAGCAGGCTGAGCCAGCCACAAGGAATTGGTCAGTAAGCAGCAGTCCTCCATGGCTTCTTTATCAGTTCCTTCCTCCAGGTTCCTGCCTTACGTTCCTATCCTGACTTCCTTGGATGATGGACTGAAAGCTAAGATGAAGCAACACCTTTCCTATCCAAGTTGCTTTTGCTCATGGTGATTTATAACAACACTATCACAAGCCTAAATAAGACACTGGGGCTTGTGTAGTCATTGGTCATTAGTCATTATTGTGTAGTCATTAGTCAATTATTTTTGAACCACAGAGGAGTGGATTCCTTACCATAGGTTTCCTTGGCAACTTACCTTTCCAGAGTTTGTTGATATTGTTGATGACTTCAATTATTTATCACAAAAGGCTGCTTGTTATAATGCCTAAAATTGATCTAAAGTAAAAGAGCTGAAGACAGACTGGTGCCACTTGAGTTGGTTAAAGATCACCCGGAAAATCAAATTCTGGAGCTTCAGCCAGCCACTCTTTCTGTAAAGTTCAGCAGTCTAATCATAAATGGAGCTGTGGAAGACAGAGCTACCCTGAGTGTGATTAGTAAAAACAGGGCAAGAACCATCCTGAAATGTCAGGCATTAGTGATGATCTTAAACTGCTTTTCCATAATAAAGTTATACTTCCGATGTGACATTTGCAAATGTGTGTCCCGCCTGGGATGATTGCTTCAATCTCTTCCTCTGAACTGTGATTTTGCTAATAGTGGAGACTGATATTCAGGATAGCCGTGTCGCCGAGCCTCTGCTGCGCTCTACATGTTTAGTGGGTTTCAGTAGAAGCACGAGTCTTCTTTTTCCCTTTGCCAGGGGCTCACTGCCCAAGCTTGTCAGCTGTCTTGAGGCTAACAGCACTCAGTACACAGAACAGTGAAACACGGTCCTCCCGGGAAATCTCAACATTTTAATTATGTCAACAGTTCCTAATGAAGCCTCTGCTACATGGTATATGCTTTTTTTTGCTGTCATAAATAGAATTTGCAGGGAATAATCTGAACAGCCTTTAAGAGGAGACCAGCCTCATTGAGTGTGTAGGTGCATGGAACAGCCTTTGGCTTAGGTCAGCACAGCTTGCTTGCCTGCAGAGCGACCTCTCTCAGCTTGCTTTTGACTGGCTGCTTCTTTT
Source organism: Rhabdomys pumilio (assembly GCA_030674055.1). Lineage (NCBI taxonomy): Eukaryota > Metazoa > Chordata > Mammalia > Rodentia > Muridae > Rhabdomys > Rhabdomys pumilio. The sequence goes on from JANHMN010000001.1 coordinate 96,478,354, forward strand.
GCTGCCACAGTCACACCATCTATTTTTGCTCGACAGTCTTCTTATCTTTTAATTTCTAATTATCTGTGGTTCAGTTTAAAAGATGAATATGAGCCATTTGGGATGGTATATAAAAAAATAAGAAATTAAGCATGAAATACAGGCACATGAGTCTGGGTCGAAGGCAGGACACATAGTCTTAATGCTCAAAATTAAAAACAAACCATTGATTGCTATTATTATTATTATTATTATTATTATTATTATTATTATTATTATATGAGTTTATACATGTGCACTACATTTTGAAGGAGGTCAGGAGAGGGCATTGGATCCCCTGGAACTGAAGTTACAGGCAGTCGTGAGTCGCTAAGTAAGTGTTGGCAATCAGAACCCAGAGAACACCAACCTAGCCACAAACACTTCGGTCCATAGTGGTGTTCTGCCTGCAAGATATCCTAGGGCAATGGTGGCACAAAGCTTATGGATACATAAACAGGACGCAGCATTTTTCGGCATACAGGAAATGCACCTCAGTGACAAAGACAGACTCTACCTTAGAGTAAAGGCTGGAAAACAATTTTTCAAGCAAATGGCCCTAAGAAACAAGCTGGAGTAGTCATCCTAAAATCTTCAGCCCGAGAACACAAAGGGAGGGACTCATGCCTCCACCTGTATAGGTAGTTGAGAGTGGACTTGCCAGGCATCAGTGGAAGTGGACGGCCTTGGTATCTGAAAGTTTGGATTCCCTACTTGTAGCCTGGCTGGGATTTGTGTTCTCTTAGGGTCTGTATGACATCTGTCCAGCATCTTCTAGCTTTTATAGTATCTGGTGAGAAGTCTGGTGTAATTCTGATAGGTCTGCCTTTATATGTTACTTGGCCTTTTTCCCTTACTGCATTTAATATTCTTTCTTTGTTTTGTGCACTTGATTATTTTGATTATTATGTGATGGGAGGTATTTCTTTTCTGAGGTTATCGTTAGGGTGTTTTCTATATTTTATTTAGAAATAGCTGAGAGGAGTTAACAGACAACAGTCCAGATTGCCTTACATGTTGGTTTTCAAAACGTCAGAAGTCCACAGAATTGACGTTACAAACATTTCTGTATTAATGTTTATTTTGATTAGAGACCTGTCTGCTCCTGACAGCTTTCTGTCTTAGATTCTAAGAAGAAATTGAGCATCTTTGGAGTTATTCCAGTTGTGGTGAGACAGCCACCAGGCAAGAATTGCCTCTTTCCATCTACAGACAAATCACTGTCCAGAAGAGGACACACTTTCGGAATAGTTGACTGATTATATCTGCCAAGACAGAGTAATCAGTCCTTAATAATTCTGCATGACTTGGTCTGTCAGATGATCCTGGGCCAGAAGGTTGAAGATCGGATGCTCCAACGTTTTGTAGTATAGGGACTGTCCAGGTGTTCAGCAGTCTCTATAATTTGACTAAGTTTTAGAAGCTATGCTTTGTGCTTTTCATAATTTCAGTTAACTCTGTCATTCTGGATTTCTGATGGGGTTGAAGACTTATAGTCTCATAGCCAATCCCGGCTATTTACTTTGAGAGAAAATATTTGAGAGAGGATGTTTTCAGCTGACATTCATTCTAAAGCCAAGAAACTTGAACTTAGCCAGTTCAGAGCTAAGTCTTTTAGTTAGGAGGGATGACAGTGGTTCTGTTTAGTCAAAAAAATGATGGACTGGGTATTAGGTCTATCTTGCTCCTTACTGACACAAATTGGTATAGTTATGCTCTAATTGTATTTTAAGGGAAAAGTTTTATTTTAACAGTAAGGGTGATATGTAGGAGGAGCCAAGGTAGGAGGAGTAAGGAGAGGAAGAGGAGGAGGAGAAGGAGAGGAGGAGCTAGGTGACAAGGGGGGGGACGAACATGGAGGCAGATGTTTTTGTGTCTCTGCCAGTCAAAGGTAGTTGCTATATCTAGGTTGGGTATTGGGTTACACTTCTAATTGTATGGGCATCTTGTCATTGAGCATTACCAAACTTATAAAGCTTTTGATTAACATTAAAAAAAATAGTATAAAAGCAAAAAGGAGAAGCGGGAATGGGATAGGGGTTTTCTAGGGAGGGGAAATGGGAAAATGGGAAAATGGGCTGGCATCTGAAATGTAAATAAAATATCCAATAAAGAAAAAAAGTTAAAAAATGTAGCAATGAAATGACTCCTAATGAAGCCTATAGGTAGCTCAGGAGTCCACCCACATTCTTTATTTTAAAAATGTATCTCTCAATTCATGTTTATTTCTCTAAATGAGGCCTTACACATTTAAAATGTTTTATTGTTTATAAGTTAATTATACACAGTACCATGCCTCATTTGATATTTTCATGTGTGCATCATTGCATTTGGTTGACCACGTTCCTCTCTCCACACGACTTTCTTTTGTTTCCTTTTCTACTTTCATTAAGGTTGTTTGCAGGAGTTTGGGTGTGAGTTTGCAGGGGCATGAGAATATTACCAGTGTTTACACCACTGAAGAAAATCCCCCCACCCCCAACCATTAATTGCATAGAAATTGTAAGAGTAGGACCTTGTGAGTCCCTACTCACTCCATGAAAAGATGTGGGTTGGCTCAGCCTCGTGGATATAATGTTCAAGTTATGAGTTTACGAATGCAGCTGCCATGCCTTACCCAGAAGACAATGGTTGACAGCATATGTCAGATCTTTTAGTCTCCTTTTTAATGGTTTATTTTATTTTACATGTGTGCATGTGTGCCTGCTAAGTGTATGTATGTGTGTGACTGAATGTATTTGTATATGTGTGGAGGCATCTGTGGAGGCCAGAGGGCATTGGATCCCTTGAAATGGAAGTTATAGTTGTAAGTTACCATGTGGGTTCTGGGAACTAAACCCAGGTCCTGTGCAAGAGCAACAACTGCTAGTCCGGTCCACTTCTTTAGCCCTCTCACTTTCTAACCCCTTCCCTTTTCTGCAATGTTTCTTGAGCCTTCAACAAGAAAGTTTTAATAACAGGGTAGGGGGAGGTTTTGGTGACAATATGTGTTGGGAGTCTCTGGATCACATCAAAGAGTGAACCCTGAAGACACTGACAGAGCACATGGTCTCGCAGTCTATCTTACTAGCCAAGTGTGGGTTACTATTGCTCCATTGCAGGGTAGAGGTGTCCTTGTTGGTCTTTGTGGTCATATTCCTTTGCTGAGTTGTGACACCAAACTGCCATGGTGGCTCCAGCTCCTCTCAGGGAGACAGTGGGAAGAGACAACATCATGTCAACATTACACTATAATGCTTTGTACTTAGTTGTAGCTCATCAGAAGGCAGCTATGCGAGGGACCTCTCCCAAATCATGCAATGTGACAGCTATTTGTCACATGCCTACTGTCTGTCCATAAGTAGAAACCTCTTGGGCGTCAAGTGGAGACTCCCCATACTTGAAGTATTGGGGAGTAGGAACATTTTATTTTACATGTCTGTGATCTCAGTCCTGTGATACAGGACCCAACAGGACGTCCATACCCGAGACCCATTTGCTGAACCAACGTACAGATGTATCTCTTTAAGACAGACTTATATTCCTGACAGCTCTCTGGTGGCCTAGCTCTCCACTCATTCAGGCCAGCAGTTTAGAAACAGAGGGTATTATTTACAAGGGAAATTGAGCAAGATTGTGTGGTGAGACCCACTATCCACCTACTGCATGTGGGAGGCAGATCTGTACCAGAGTATTTTTGGAACAAAAATTTGAAGGGAAAGAAACAAATGCTAGAATGTCTTACCCATGGATAATAGTGTTTACTTTTTTTTTTTTAATATGAAGCAGTAATTGAGAGTTTAAGAAATAAAATAAGCAATGAGAATTGGGGATGGATTGAGACACACTGAGCCTGAGCCTCCCATTTTCTTATAGCTGCCAGGTCGGTCTCTCTCCATGGTAAGTGAAAGAGAATGGCTCACTTACCCACAAGCTTGATTCAGATAGAAGGATAAATTGTGGTGCAGATAATAGCTAATGTAATGCCAGACTTCTCTCAGGAACTGTGGAGATTTCAGATCAATATGTAGTGAAGGAGTACATGGTGATGACTTTCTGAAAACTTGATCAATACGTATACATCACCAAGATCAGAATTTATTTAAAATTATGAGCAGCCTGGAAGGCTGCCAAGGCTTGAGTAATAACTCCAGGCAGCCCGAGCCCTTCCAGCTTCCTCCGTTTATATAAATTGCTGGAATCTCTCATGCCTGACCCCTCTGATGTATCAGCTTTGTTATGTCAGTTTAGATACATGTAAATTTCCTAGGGGCATTTATTAGCTTTATTAAAAAAAGAAGAAAGTGTCCAAAGGCCCGTGGGCATATGCACCCCAAACATGAGATTAAAAGAATAAAATTAAATATTCAGGCTGCCAAACACCTCATCAAAAAAGCCAGGCCAGTTCAGTCAACCGAGGCGTACCAGATTGACAGGTTTGATCATGTGTTTTTCCCAATGAAGATTCAGAAGACCGTTCTATGGTCTGGTTGGACAGACAAACAAACTGTAAAGGCAAAGACCCTTAGCAGCCTTGCCTTGGAGATTCATGCCTGGAATCTGTTATTAGAAGCAATATGGCCTATCTTAATATATTAGAATGAACCAGTGGATGGGAAACCCCCCAAAGGAAATCTCCTTTATTGAAATGCATCCAAATAGCGTTCTTTAACTCCGTTTGTCATCTTCCTTTGATTGATGGCTGTCATCTCTGGAATACTTCACATTGTCATACGTGTGAAGCCTGACACTATTCCCTACAACCTTTGCTCTTAAACGGGTGTGGAGACATCATATTGCTTTAAGTTAGCTTTGCCTCACGGTGGTTCCTTCCTTTCCCAGGGGATACTGAGGAATGCATGGAGATACCTTTTGATGCTACAATCTGGTGTCCCTGGTTCTTGGTGTCCAGTGGACTGATCTCTGGGATGCTGTAGAGCACAGAGCAGCTTCTGCAGCAAACATCTGGCCTTTCTAGGTCAGAGGTGCTGGTGCACTACAACCCAGTACAAGTTTCTAGACCAACATCCGTCATTGCTCTTCCACTTGTCATTCTTTCTATCACAGCCACATGTCCTCTGTTGCTTCTCACCAAACATTTGAAAGTTGAGAAAGACCTCCTGAGGCTATCATTCAGTCAGACACTCTGATGGACTGAAAGAGAATCTTTAGCGTGCTGTGAGTCTTTGCGCTGAAGTTACTATTTTGCATTCACTTTAAACTCAATACCATCTCTTGCACCGGGGCAGGTACTCTGGTTAGCATGGTATCAAAATGACATAAACTAGGGTCTTCAGAGAGGAGGGAGTCTCAATTGATAAAATACCGTAAGATCCACCTGTAGGCAAACCTATAGGATATATTTTTTTAAATTAGTGGTTTACAGGAAAGTGCACAGACCATTGTAGGTGGGGTCATTCTTGGGCTGGTGGTCCTGGATTTTGTAATAAATCAAGCTGAGCAAACCATGAGGAGCAAGTCAGTAAACAGCACTCCTCTGTGGGCTCTGCATCAGGTCCTGTCTCCAAGTTCCTGCCCTCTTTGAGTTCCTGTCCTGACTTTCTTTGACCAAGAACTGATATAAATGCAGAAGCCAAATACATCCTTTGTTCCCCAAGATACCTTTGTCATGATGTTTCATCACAGCAATAGTGTCCCTGACTAAGACAGAAGGTTACCATAAACTGGTGTCCCACAATTTCAGAACACTGGATTGTCGTGTCCTATCCCCATATACACTATTATGCTTGAAGAATATTCAAGTTGCCATAGACTTGAATGCATGTTTCTGAGTTCTATGAGCGGGCATATTTCATCAGAATGCAACCAGAAGATAAGTTAGAGAAATCTCCGACAGTAGAATAAAAAGCGAGAGTCCATCACTGCCAACCAATGCAGATGCCCTCCAGGAGATTTATGGCCACTTCTGCTCCACTAGAAAGCCCATCTAAAATGCTTGTAATCCTTTGCATGGAATTGCAGTGACTCTCCCTCAGTTTGTGTATTAAGAGTCATTATCCTGGCCCATAATATTTTAAAGAGAAAGACTGTGTTCTTTGATATTAACTGATGGCACCACTGAAGAGCATTATCATTATTCCAAATATGTGCTTTTGATGCTATGTCACACAGTGGACCAATCTACCTCTTTGTATAATCTATGCTGAAGGCTACCTATACATCTATATTTTTCTGTTTATTCTTCTTGTTGGAGTACCTGTGGCAAAATAAGTTACACATCCTCCCGGGTGCTTCAATGAGAGGCTGGGAACTTGCCATATGTACTTGAAGCTCCTGGGTTCCTGGTGACTGCTTGGTGCCCTAAGCCAGAGACATTTTGTCCAGGAGATTGACATGGCAAGAATTATCCTCCCTCAGGGAAAACCAGTCAGTGTTTCACATTGAAAGAGTTATGCTACATTATGAAAACAGTCTGGGCTTGGCTGTTTTTTTTCCTCACTCTGAAATTGGTTTCCATACCTATAATTATCTTTGAGCACCACCATAAAAGCCCTCCAATCTTTACCTCATGTCGTTCTTCCTTGGGGGCACTGATTCGGGACCCATCCAACTCTTGCACCAAGCCATAATTAACAGAATTATATTTAATAATCCCCCCTGATTCTTAAGGGAGCAGAGGCGGTATCCAGAGAGCACAGCAGCAGATAATGAGAGTGGCAAAGGTCCCCCACCCCCTTCTCTCTTGGAATTGTATCATCACATCCTGAGAGCAGTGTGCTGCCCCTGTCATCCTGCATTGGTCTCACTGGTCCAGCAGCCTCTGCCTTAGTGACAGTTAGACACAGGAGAGAGACACATATGATCCGCAGGTTTTCTTCTCCTTTTAACTAAAGAAAAAAAGTCACATGCTTAAAAGAACACACAGCCTCCTGCAGTCTTCGGCAGCTGCAAGATGTTTCACAGTGTAGAACAAGCAACATTTCCAAATTCCTTCAGTGCAGGATCAGGCCTTGTATTATTGATGCCTTTTACCCATGAGATTTCGGCCCAGTAAGAGATTTCAAGGTTTTGGAATGTGATGAGTGTAACAAGGACTTACGCACTCAAGATTTCATTATTTCACTCTGTTTTTAGAAACTTGTTTTCTAATTGTGCGTGCCTGTGTCCATGTGTAAATGCATTTACATGGTATTACCTGCAGCCATATTTGCATAGGAAGACAGAGACCTTTGGAAGGCTTTGGGAGTCCTCCTTATCACTCTTTGGCTTACTCCTTTGGGGTAAGGTCTCTCTCTGAAGCTGGAGGTTGCATTTTTGATGAGGCTGTCAGGGCACAAGCCTGGTGATCATCCTGTCTCTACCTACCACTGCCATGCTGGGATTACAGGTGAAGACAAGTCGGTGCCCAGCTTGTTATGTAGGTGTTGAGATCTAAACTCAAGGCCTCATGCTTGTGCTGCACTGGCTCTTAGTGAAGCATCCCTCCAAACCCCTCATTCACTTTTCATGCCACTCATCTTGTGTGTACCTTTGGATCATTATGAGCCTCTGTCCCTCTGCCCTCCCAGGAAAGAAATACCACCCAATAATTTTCCCAACAGTAAGAACTATACATTCAAGAAAATGTCCATGTTCTTACAGCAAAAGAAAACTTATATGCAGGGCTCTTGTTTTGTTCTATTCTGCTTGTTCTAAAAGGATCCTAAGTGAAATGGCTTTGCTTTTAGTTTTAGTGAATGTCCCACCTGACATAAATTCAGATAAAAGAAAAGCGTTTATGTGTAATCTCAGGCAGGTAGTGAAACTGCTTCTTATATGGAATCATAAATTTTACTGCTAGAAAGGACCATAAGGAACACTTAGTTCAGCCCCTTGCGGGTGGTAAATGGAGGTAACTGTGTGGTATCTTCAAGACCGAAGTTAAAAGTTAGTCTCTGAGAAGTAAGGCTATAGTTTGGATCCAGAATGTATCCCAAAGGCCTACATAGTCAGTGCCTGGTCCCTAGTCAGTGGCCCTACTGGGAGATGTGGGACGTTTAAGATGCAGCTTAGTGATAAAAAGTTAGGTTATTGGGAGCATGTCTTTGAAGGGGAGGCAGAACTTCACCCCTGCCTTGTTCTTGCATCTCAGTCTCGCTCTGTTATGCATTCCTACCATAATATCAACCTATGGACTCTATATGGATGAGAAAGGAAAACTTCATGCAGCCTTCCCCTTCCTGCTTTAAAACAGCTTCACAGAAAGGAAGCCAACCAGTCCTAGATGGAAACCTTCAAACTGTAAGCCAAAGTAAACCTGCTATGTTTATAAATTGATTTATCTCAGATTTTTACTACAGTGAGAAAAAAGTCTGACTAACCCAAGGAATTGATGGTGGTGATGGGGTTGTGTGTGGACAACCCTGTAACAACAGTGAGGACAACCAACTAAAGAAGATAAAGACTGTGTATGGGAGCAGCTGAATAGAGATAGTTCCTAAGTAGGCAGCTGAAGATTAGCCTCATGTTCCAATTCTGGACATTTGAGGAGATTCACGTGGTTTGGCAGGTTAAACCCAACATAGCACACTAAGCCTATCTTGCATACAACCTGGGATAATACGAAGGGAGGGTCTTGTGGTGGAGATCAAGAGGAGCTGAAGAGCATCCAGTATAGCCATAGTTGAGATAAGCTGTATTATATCATAAGCAGACACAATCTATCACTTTGTAAGGTCCAGGGGCAGGGCAGATCCCAGGGACAGCTCTTCAGGCTCCAGATCACTTTTTATGTCATCTCAGGTGGCTTCATCATAGGGCTGCAGGCAAGAAAGCTGCAGGTTCCTCACGTAAATATCTTTTGGGAGTATTTTTGTTCTCAGTGAACATCAAGAAAAGTTAGGTGTGCTACAGATTGGGAACTCAGTTTATAGGTATAAATTGAATGAGTTGGAAAGAAAACCGTGGTGCCAGAAGTTACTGTGAAATATATGGGCCCTTGACAGTGTGCAGCTGTCACAGTGAGCTCGGTGGCATTTCTTCTGGTGACACAATAGAGGCTTGAATTCAGTCTCTCCTATTTTATCCTTGACTGTGGGTAAAGGTGGCAATAAATGACATCTAGGACACAGGTGGGGCTGTAGATTCCCTTGGGGAATTAAGACAACTTTTGCTATATTGTGGCTATCAGTTGTACTTTTCAGCTTGAAGGTCAGATGTACATAATACTTTGAGGCAGTTAGGATTCTGAAAGCTCAGGGGATATAGTGTGAACGTGAGGTCAAGGAGGGGAATGACCTGGAATTATGTTTAAAACGTGGTTTTCTCCAAAGTCACAGGTCAAGGACCTGTCTGACAGGATGAGACACTCAGTATAGCTTGTGAGAGACAGCTCATCCTCTGAGCCGTAGGAAGTGGCATTTGTGACAGTTGGAGAGATAGGTAGAAGAAGGTACTCAATACATGCATTATAATTTAGCATTTTAGGCTTAGCAAGAAGTATGAACAAGCATTCTAGAAACCCAGAAACACAGATAGTCAGAACTGCAGCAGAAGATGGGTCCTTTCAGTTTATTAATTAAGAACATTAATAAACTACAAATGCACTCTTAGAAAAGCTGACGTTCAGAAAGGCACAGAACATTCTAATCAAAGTCTACAGAACAGGCTCAAATTTGAGAGGTGCAGTAGCCTGAGGACTCACACACTAACAGCCAGCTGGTTCTGTTTTGCCTGGAGCAAGGACAATCTGGTTGGGGCAGTTGAAATGCTTGGAGCAAGGGGTGTGATGAAGACCCAATAACTGATGCTCTCCTGAAAGGTTCTGCTTTTCCTTTTGTCTTTTCTGTTAGGGAATTTCTTCCAAAATGGAGAAGTTAGCAATGGCACCTTAGAGAATATTGGAAATCTGTTTGTATTAAATGCTATTTAGGGCTCTTGGCCTAGAGGAACCATGGTCCATGATAACTGAAAATTTTTTTTTCTTTAAAGGTGATTGTTAAAGGTACATTACAAACTGGAATGGCAGCTGCTCAAAATATACCAGTTTGTAGGAAGTAGGAAGCCAAGGTTCATCAGCACCTCTACTGTTTGGTGGTTTCAGAGCTGAGGTGTGAAGATGGAGATACAGAGGGGTGTGGGATTCATCAAGCACAAGCCAGGCTAAACTAACCTCGAATGGCACTTGGTAGTATCTGTAGATTTTGTGAATTAAATGGCATGGACAAGGTAGGTCGTAGACTTTTTCCAGACCTCCTTGGAGAATGCTAGAGTGGCCTTAGCTCTAAGTTGAAGAATCTCCGTGGAGACATAAGGTTTAGTGCAGAAGTTGAGCTGGAGGCAGTGACATAGTGGTGTGCTTCATGTTTCTGTCTCAGATGTCCTTTTTCTCTCAATAACTTGGAGATGTATAATGTGTTTTATATGGGTGTGTGTGTGTAAAAATAAAATATATGCTCACCTAATATGCAGATGTTTAAAACAGGGTCTCAATAACTTGAATGATATGTTCAGAATGCGAAATGTTGTTATCGACATAAAATTACAGATTTAGATCAATAAGTTTACTAATGAGGTAAACATTATATTGTACTTTAACAGGGGGAAAAAGCCAAATGAACAGCAGAGTAAAAAACTGGCTATAAATAATTTCATTTCTCCCTTCCCCAAACTCCCAAAACAAATAAATTAAAATACCTCCCAAAACAAAGCAAAGAAAATGTGACATTTTGTTTGACATTAAGTTAAGTGAAAGTCAGGCTTGTGCTGCAGTGTCTAAATATTGACCCACACAAGGTCAGCAAATATCACTATCTTCATAATGTTGTGTTTAGTTCTCAACACCACAATGTCCCGTGGGAATTACACCGACTTCCTGGGGCCACAAGGAAAGGAGAGCCTGTTAGTTCATTGTCTCAGAAACCACATAGCACAGGCCTAGATGTGTCAATTACTATGCTAGAGATAAATTGATAATACCTCTCGTGTGTGTGTGTGTGTGTGTGTGTGTGTGTGTGTGTGTGTGTATGTGTGTGTATGTGTGTGTATGTGTGTGTGTCTCCAGGAAGAGTCCACTCAGGGAATCAGAAGTAGGCTGACAGCAATGTACATAGGTGCAGCTGGAGGGGACAATGGAACTGGAAAGAGTCAACTCTTTGGACTGTACTTCTTGGGAAGTAGTGAAGAACCAGGTAGAGACGGGAAGGGAGTGGTCTTCATGCAGAAGGAATGCGTGTTGGATAACACAGTGGCATAAAAGATCCTGGCTCACTTGAGGACAAAAAATACTTTAGTATTGTTAGAGTCTGTGTAATAAAGGACACAAGCTGAAGGCATACATGCACTGGGGCCAGGATTAGACAAACTAAGGCCTTGACTTCATCCGGAGGACAAAGTGATCCGAGGAAGGGATTTAACTGGGGGTAGGTGATCATTCACTTGGGTTTGAAAAACTGATTGGATGTAGCGAGTTAAGTAATTGAGGAATGGGTGGGACAGTTGTTCAGATAAAATGCTGTGAGGGTCTGTTCTCAGATGATAGCAGGTCATGGGAAACTGGGGACATAGTTTAGAGCTATTAATAAATAAATATTAACATTCTGGAAACATCGTGGGCACACTTATCCTGAGGTCTTCTCTCTCTTTCCTTATTTCTTCATCTTGAGCAGACACTGCCTAGTCTGGCACTTGTCAAATGCAATGATGTATCTGTATGCCTGCCTTGTGTTAATCTTGATTGTTAGTGTGACTGTATTTAAAACCCACCCATGAGACTTAGGTGCACTCCTGAGTGTTTCTTTGAGGGCTTTTCCAAAGGGTGAACCATAAGGAGGGTCCATGTTGCCATTATACAGTCTAGGGGGATATCTAGAGTTAAAGGGATATAGAAGAGAAAGCAGGAAATCTGTAGCAGGTTCCTTGTCTGCTTCTGATCTCCCTGAGTCTCTGCTCCCGTGTAACCTCACGATGGACCGAACCCTCCAGAACCACGAGCCTAGATAAATGCTTCCTCTTTCAGGCTGTCTTTTGTCAGGTAAAGGATGGGGAGTTTTCCACCCACAATCGGCTGAGTCTTCTTAATCAATTGATAATCAAGACTCACACTCACAGACATGACCACAGACCAACCAGACAGACAGACAGTTGCTTGAGCTTCTTTTCTCAGGTGAGGCTAAGTTGTGGCAAGCTGACATTTAAAACCAACCCAGGTTCTTCCCATCTCCTCCCTTTCACTTACATTTCTCCTCTTGTTCCTTTGGTTCATGGGAAAAATATTTCTTCTAGCAGTTTCCTGAGATTGGACTATACAGTTCTTTAATTTGATACTCTTGACTTGAATATGCCTCCAAAGGATTAGTTTAGGACAATTTCCAGAGAGGCAGCAAGGTCAGTAGTTACTGTACAGAATTTGATAGAAGGCAGAGCTGGTCTACTGCAAAGTGTTTAATTTGGAGCCTCAGTTTTCTCATCTTTAAATGTGTTGGGACTAGATATACTTCTAGCTGTAAAGACTGCAGTGATAATTTCCTGTTTATTAATGATATCAAGTATGATAAACACTTAACAGCTGTTGTTATCATCAGGGATTATTCAAGAATGTGCTTGATTTTGTAGGTTCACATTAGGCTGGCAGAAGGAGTTTATGTATTTGGGACTCAGGTGTGGGAATGAGATATGCAAACCTTGTTTATCTCCACTGAGCCTCCAGGTTTGGTGACTTGGTACCAGGAAACCTTCTATCGAATGGGCTTTGCCTTTTGTGTAAATCACCTTGATTCTATGGATGCCTTTCTGCCCTTTGTGCTTGTAAAAGGTTCCAAGCATGAAGTCCCAAGCCCATGCTCTCGTTTGAACCCTCTGGATAGCTTTCATTGCCTATCTAGTTTCTGTAAACATTTTTTTTGGGGGGAGCGGGGAGCCTTCAAGGATCCCAACTCTGTGGTTTAGTAAAATCAAATTGGGCTTTGATGTTAGACCAGCTCTTGTTTATATATCACTGGGCACAAGGATTTGGCCTTGGTGTATATTTAAATAACCAGAGCCTTGTTCTCATGTGTAGAATGGAGATTAGCCCTGCCCCTAGAGGCACTGCAGGTGTGACTGCTGAATCACATGTGCATCAGTAGATGGCAGAGAAGAAAGAAGCTACATCTACACAGTGTTCTGACCAGTGAACATCTGATAATGATTAGTAGCCTAACATGTCCTGGAAAAAAGTAAGCTTGAGATGACCACCAGTCCATGACCATGCAAGTCTGGGGGATGCCGACTATGCCCAAGATGACCTTTGTGCAGTGCCATAATGCATGAGTGTAGCATAGCACTTCTGAGACTACTCCTGAGATAACCCTAGACACTCAGAGACTCTGGATGCCACTAAGAGGAGTAAGTAAGAGGTGGAGAATACTGCACATCTCATTAATATTTAGATATGCAGAGAAAGAACACCAACAGCACAGATTATGAAGGGACTGCTTGTATGATGTAAAATTCACATTAAAAAGTTTAAAAAATGAATGAAGATGGTAATATTTGTCTGTGAGTTCACATAAGCCTGAGAATCAGTTTCTTTTCCTTTCTTTTCTTTAATTTTTTTTTTCATGAGACAAGGTTTCACTGTATAGCCTTGGCTGTCCTAAAACTCACTAAGTAGACCAGGCTAGACTCAAACTCATAGAGATGATTCTGCCCCCGCCGCCCCCCCCACCCCCACCCCCGCCTCCGCCTTGGAATGCTGGGATGAAAGGCTCACACACCAAATTTTTAAAAATTTCTTTTGACTACTTTTCCCTTCATAATCTGTGCTGTTGGTGTTCTTTCTCTGCATATCTAAATATTCATGAGATGTGCAGTATTCTTTGTCTAGGGCTGAAGATGGATAACTGCTAGCTCCAGGCTTCTCAGTTCTAGAAAGAGATGGAAGCTTTTGAGTCTCTATTGGATGCCAGACAGGTTGTGTTTGCTTGGGGTGTCCTTGAAGGCCACTTGGAAGCTGCAGCTCTCTGTACTTGTTTCCCGAGCGTCTTCACTTCCTGCCATTTTACTGCCAAAACTGCCCCTGAAATTGAATGTTTTCTTTTGTCTTTTTGTCTAGTCACTGCCAATTGTAACCTGGATTCATTCAATGGACACATCACTCTCTGTTCACTTTTTCTTGTATTTCTTTGGACCTGATGCCCAGCTGCTGGGATTCTTTCCCTTGTTCAGTCTCAATTTCTCTTCATCCAGACTCAGACATGCAAGAACCTTGTACTTTATTCCAGTTTTACTTCCAGCTGGACCACATCTGGTTCCTCACATTGCTTCACATCCTACAACCTTGGCCTTACTCCGCACTTATCAATTTTTGAAGGACTCATATGCCTTAGTTCATGAGAAAATAGACTATAGTTAAGTGAAGCACAGGTCATGCTGTTGAATATTTATGCATTTAGCCATTTTAATGTCATTCCTATCCCTGCACAGGAACAAATGCCCTTAAAAGATAACTTGACAGAAAACTTTAAATTAACTAAAAAATATTCAGCAATCTTGCATAAATGAAACAATCTAATCCAGCTACATGTTATTTATGAGAGACAGAGAATGGAGAAATAGAATCAACTTAAAGTACATTTTCTCTTAAATTTACCTTTGTAGGAGTCTGTTTTCAACCCTATCTCTGTTTATTTGGAGGGAAGCATAGAGCCACTGAAGCAAACATTGCTTTATATACTCAGTGATAGTGGATCGATGGTGAGGCTGGTATACTGAGCAAAAAGACCTCAAGATGCTGCTGCTGTTTTCTTTTACTGTTCAGTCAACAGGAAAGAAAGAACTCAGAGAAAAGAAATAAAATACAAAGAGAGGTATTTTTATCTCCTAATTTCAGCTTTCATTCTTCTACAACCACAAAGGTGAGACTGTGTAACCATCATCCTCACAGGCTGCTCTAAAATTAAAACAGACAAAGCATCTAAGACATTATTTTTAAACAAAGAAGTAGCCACAACTTCTAGTGTCAAAAATTAATTCATTTATCGTGTATATGTGTGGGGAGGTGCTTGTGCATGCATGCACACCATGTGTGTGGAAGTCAGAGGACAATTTATGAGAATGTTTTTTCCCCACCACGTGGGTCTCATGGATTGAACTCAAGACTGTGAGGCTTGGTGGCAAGAAATTTTACCCCCTGGTAGATCTTGCCAGCCTGCAAGTGCTTCTTAAATGAATATCTGCCAGGTTGTTCATACTATTTGACTGCTATTAGTATTTGGGTATTCTCCATTCTTTTAAACTATTTTTTGTTCTGATTCTTAAATTGAGGTTCTTATGGAAATCATATTTTCACATATTACATATGTGGAAGTATAATTAAATATGAATAATAATAGCCTTTGTTTTTAAAATATCGACTTGAATTATTTCTCCCTTTTGATTGGGATGTTCGAGCCACTTACATTTAATGTGATTATTGATCTAGTTGTCTTAAGATCTACTGTAAGAATGTAATTTCAGGTCTCAGCTTGAATATAAGAATTTCAGGTCTCAGCTTGAACTATCCTTAAGTTTAAGTTTCGGTTTATTAGCTGCCCCCCCCAGGTACATCCGGGGAAGAGCACATTCCAAAGACTCAAACAAACATTCCAGGAAGAAGGGCCCAAGATAAGAGCTTATCAGGGAAGATGAGCCCTTAACACGGTACACCTGGGTAAACAGAAGCCACTTAAGCTGACCCTCTTTGTTGTAAAGATAAGGTGCAACTTTGAGTTACCTAGAAACCGGGCCTGGAAACGGCTGTTTGAAATCCTTTATGGTTGTTGTAATTAACTGTCCTTGTGAACTCAGTATGGTATATAAGCTGCTTTTAGCTTCAGCTCGGAGTTCCTCTTACCTGCTTGTAGGGGAGCCCCAGTATACTGGTTATCATCTTATCATCAATACACCTCATGTGATTGCATTGGATCTGCTGTCTGTGAGTGTTTCTGGGGGAAACACTGGTTTCCACTGGTTTGGATTTTTAGGTCCAACACTACCACCTCCCTGTATGTGTTTTCTCTTAGTGCCATGAGCTCTTTGGTCTGTTTTGCTTTCTTTCTTTCACATTGTTTGTAATGACCTGGTTTCACTTTGACTTCTTGTTTGGGTTGCCAGCTCTCATTGTTTTTTGAATTTTCAGTGTTTGTTGCATTGTTCATAATATGTATACCAGTCTTGCTTTTTGCCACTGAATGCCACATTACTTTATGCATGTATATATGTATTTGTAAGTGTAAAGAAAACATACTGCTTCTTTTTCTAGCCTTCTGGCCTTTGTACAGATCAGTTTCTCCAGTGTCACAAAACTGTAAATCATTGTTACCATTTCAACTTGAACCAGATTTGAAGACCACTTCAGAACTAAGATGAGAGCCTTTATACTTCCCTATACACATCTGATTTCTGAAACTAGTTATCCTTCCTTTGTATAGATCTGTGTCTTTATTGAATGTTTGTTTCCTTCTTCCTAAGCAACGCTCTTTAATATTTCCTGTAGAGCAGGTCTTTATAAGTCTGAAAAACAATTTTTTTAAAGAAAGATTTTAATTAAGTTAATTCACTACTTAATTAAATTATGTGTGCATGTGTGCATGTGTGTGTGTGTGTGTGTGTGTGTGTGTGTGTGTGTTGATGCAAGAATCTGTGCATGCACATGTGGGTGCTCACAGAAGCAAGAAGAAAGCATTGGATCTCCTGTAGCTGAAGTTACAGGAGGCTGTGAGCTGCATGATACAAGTTTGAGGAACTAAACTCTAGTCCTGTGAAAGAGGAGCAAGCATGATTTAACTGCTGAGCTATCTCTTCAGCCTTTTGAAAATTCTTTATTTTATCTTCATCCTTTGAGTATGAGATTCTAGATAGATTTCTACTCATCTTTTGGTATTTCATTATATTCATCTGTTATTTTCTGGCTATATGTTGTCAAAGGGAAGCTCCCTTACGAGGGGAAGCTCCTTGCATCCTTATTTTTCTTCTCTCTATAATTCTTTTCTATACTGATTTTAAGGATTTTTTTCTTCATAGCTTGCTTTAAGTAATTTAACGCAGTGCACTTTTATGTATCTATGTTTTAAGGTTCAGGGCTTGTATAACTTCTTTGATTTATAGATTTATATTTTTTATCAAGTGTTGAATAAATTCAACAATTATTTTGTTTTTCTATTTTCTTTCTCATTTCAGTTGGATACCAATTGAGTAGAGTCCTTTTAAAGCTTATTGTTTTCATGTGCATTACAAAATTACCTTTCTCTCTGGATTATGTTCAGTGTTCTATCCAGTTATCTTCACATGCATTCTTTTTCTTCTGTCTAATTTGCTACTAATTGTATTTAATGTATTCTTAATCTTAGTCACATTTTTATCTTTGGCATGTTATTTTGTGTTTTAAATAAAAATTTGTATGTTTATTAAAATGTATAGTTTTCCTCTAGCTATTTGACATATGGGATAGACTCATAATAATAATTTTAATGTGCTTATTAGCAAACCTCCAAATTCTATTATTTCTAGGTTAATTTTTTTCTAAATTTTTTTCTTTTTCATTGTAGATCATTGATTTAGTTACTGCTCTATTGCTGTGAAGAGATACTGTGACCATGGCTACTTATAAAAGAAGCCATTTAACTGGGAGATTTATTACAGTTTCAGAGAGTTTGTTCATGCCCATTATGAAATCGAGCAGGTAGACATGGTGGTGAAGCAGTATTGAAAGGTTACCTCCTGATCCAAAGGCAGGAGAAAGAAAGAGAGTGAGACAGGGTCTTTCCTGGGCTTTTGACACCTCAAAGCCCACCCCCAGTGGCATACCTCCTCCAATAAGCCCTCACCTCCTAATCCTTCCTAAACAGTTCAACTAACTGGAACCAAATATTCAAATGTATGAACCTATGGGAATCATTCTCATTCAAATCACCAAATCATATCTCCTCTGTTAGTACCTGGTAAATTTTCTTATTTTATACAAATGGTAATGACTAAGGGGCAGGCTAAGCACAGTGAGGCACTAGCAGCAAAGTTCCTGCCTTGTGTCCAGGGCATTATGATTGGTTGTGTATAGAACAGCACAGTCATCTGAGCTGGGTCATTTCTAAGCACCATGCTTTCAGGTTTATTTGCATTAATCTAAGTAAACCCCGTTAGTTAGAGAGGTGGATCTTGTAGATCTTGGGTTTAGCCTTGTATCAATGCTTATTCAGATTCTCTTTGTCCTATAGCTTGGTACAGATGAGCATGAGGGCTTGGATTGTGTGAACTGTAGAGACTGGGTGCCCTGGGGCTTTCCAAAGGCACCCTGCATGGCTTTAAGAACGAGCCCAAGGACTGAGACAGGACTTTTCCTGGAAAAGACTGTTCCTAAGGCCTTTTATGGTAACTCATAGCAGTAACAGGCTATACACACACGGAGGATCATGTTTAGTAAATTTTTTAATAGATGGGAGACATTATGATTTATCTTGTTGGTTCTGGATAAATACTCTGCATCTCTTTTTAAAAGGGCAATTAAATCATTTGAACAGAGTTTGTTCTTTTCACATGTGTCGAGCTTTGTGAGAACCAGAGCTGTGTTTAAACTTCCCTCTCCTCCTAAACAGTCCTTCGAGATCCTCCTTGGTACAGCTCACATTTTAGTGACATTCTGCTGGCTGTTGTAAAGACATTAGTGCCTATCTGTGGGGCCCAAGGAACATTTTTTTTTTTTTTTGGATTCCTTGAGGATTTTTTTTTTCTTTAGCCTCAAATAGTTTTCTGATCCATAGGTGACCAATCCTATTTGGAAAATTCAAATGATGTGGTCTTCTGATATCGCTAGGGGTCTTGGTCCACAGACTTTAGCAGTCCATTTTTCCTCACTCAGAGGTTTATTCTCAATACAGACTTCTTCCTGGAGTCTCTTCCCTGGCTGGCCTCCTGGATTCACTCTTTTGTCTGTTAGGTGAGGTATTGAGGGCTTCTTTTATTTTCCTTATCCCTAGAGTCATGCATTACTTCATGATGTACCTTATTTTTCATGTAGTTTCTGTTTTTTTCCCCACCCCATTGTTTCAAATAAGAGAGTAAATCAGTTCCCTAACACCTTATCATAACTGTGAGAAGAAATACCTGTTATCTTGGTTTGATTTAAAGCATTCCAGCCTGCACAGTGCATTTCTATAAGTGGAAAAGTTTTTCTTGCTTTTGTATGAACATTTTTGACTCTGGTCAAGTTTCTCCATTATCTGGGCTCACATCTGTTAATCTGTCGTCTATTGACAAGTACATAGTAGCTTGTCTCCCATCAATTTACGGCTCAGCTCTGGAAAGCAGAAATTTCCATGATAAGTTTATCCTTCAGCGTTCGTAAATAGATACTAAATACAAATAAACACCAACAGGCAGTGATTTAACAATCTTTGAAAGCAGACTTTCATGAGCACAAGATACAATAGTGCACATAAAAACCACACTAGACTTAGACTCTTCTATTTTGAGAATTGTATAATTCTGTTTTTATGACATAGTCTTTGGTGGGACAATCAAATTTAGAATTACCACCTTTAAGTGGTCTTGTTGAGTAATTCTTTGGAAGGGAGCCCTTTGTGTTCAGTGTAAGTAGACTATTAAAGGGTTCCACTATAATGAAAGAAAAGATTTAAAGTTATAAGTATTTACTTGAATAATTAGTTTTGGAAATAAAAGCCACAGAACCCAGCTGCAAGTAAATTCTTTAATGAGTTATGGGTTTCTCAACATTCATAAAGGTTTCTGAGTCTTCTTTCTCTCCCTGTGAATGCACATTTACATGTTCATGTGTGCTTATCTATCCCTATGTGTACATGGTATGCATATAGTGTTAAGCCCGGAAAGGCTGTTCTATTCGGCTGGCACCGTCTCTTTTACCCTCTTTTATAGAACGCTCTATCCTTTAGAGCATCAGGAAGCAAGCTCGTGTCATGGTAGAGTTCAGACACACATCTCTGTGTCTGTTGAACTCCAAGCATGCTTGCTTCTGTTCCTTCCTCTTTAAGGTACAGAGACAGATGAAAAACATTTTGAAAAATTTTTATTATCTCATATCGCAACCCACTTTATGTTATTGAAACACCGTTTAAGAAAATCTCCCTTTTAAAATAAGTCCTGTGGGACCAATGTCTTAATTGATTTTTATACATGAATTTGCATACATATATATGCATGCATATATATTTTAACATTCAGATCGATAGTCATAATGAAGCAGTCTCTTTTCTAATTAGAAAGAAGTTAACATTGCGTGTTGTACAGGCTCATGGATAGTATTTGTGGTTGGTTAAAATGATCACAAATTATTTGCAAGCCCCCTTGTGAGTAGGGTGTATGTATTTGCTGCTTGTCTGCCTCTAGGCAGGCCTGTGGCTTCTTTAGATTGACGCAATGAAGTAGAAGTTTTACCATGAGGTTTCAGCCAGGGCTTCAAGAAGCTTTGAGGCATTTGCTTTGATCCTTCTGAGCCCTGCCTGTTGAGGGATGAGGGATAGGTGGAGAAAGACCCCGACACTGTGCTTATCCCACCTGTTCGGTGTACCCCAGTTGCAGTTCTAGACTTAAGAGTGAAGCCAGGGAGTGTCATACAGAAAGTGATCTTTTATTAAGGCACAAGCAGATTACCACTTTAAATAAGTAAACTTTGTGTTTAGTTTTTTACCTAGCAAGAGGAAACTGAATATAGTGTAGGTTAATTGTCCTCCTCTACTCTGCCTTTCTTTTAACTTAATAATTGTTTTAAGATTTATTTTACTTGTAATTCTCTCTTCTCTCTCTTTCTTCCTCCATTTCCCTTTCCCCCTCCCTCTTCCCCTCTTTTTTCCCTACCCCTCCCCTTCATCTCTGTGTGTGTGCGCGCGCGTGCGCACATGTGTGTGTGCATGTGTGTGCGCACATGAGTTTCTGTATCTGCCTGTGTGATATGTTTACAGGAGTAAGGACGCCTGTGGAGGCCAGAGGTGCCCTGGAAGTGGAATTCCCAGTGATTGCAAGCTGGCTGAAGTGAATGCTGGGAACTGAATTTGGGTCCTCAACAAAAACATTACCTCCTCTTGACCACTGAGCCATCTTTGTAGACCCTCTGGGTGTCTTGTAGCCCAGCCAGTGATAACTATGAACTTCTGAGCTTCTGTCTCCTTCTCCTAAGCTCTGGGATTATAAGCATGCACCCCTGTCTTAGTCAGTGTTATATTACTGTGAAGAGACACCATGACCATGGCAACTCTTATAAAACAAAGTATTTAATTGGGACTGTCTTTGAGTTTTAGAAGTTTAGTCTATTATCATCATGGCAGGGAGCATGAGTTCTATATCTGAATCCAAAGACATCAGGAAAGAGAGCCTCTGAGCTTAGAATGGGCTTTTTGAAACCTCAATGCCCACCCCCAGTGATGTACTTCCTCCAACAAGGCCATATCTCCTCATCCTTTCAAATAATGCCACTCCCTGGTGACCAAGTATCAAAATCCGTGATCCTATGGGGGCCATTCTCATTCAAACCACCACAAACACTAAATTCAGTTCATATGGCACTGTGAATTGAATGCAGGGGCTGAGTTGTACTTGTGTAGAGAAGCACTCTGTTGACTGAAGTACATCCCCAGTCCCTGTCTTTTCTTCCAATTGGCTTTTCTGATTCATTCATTTTTTTCTTTTCTGAGCCCTTCAAAAGTCTTTTGCATTTGGTGTTAATGACGTCATTTGTTATTAATTATTTCTAATCTGTAAACCTAAAGTCAGAAATGCTGCAAAAAAAAAAAATCCACTTTTTTGAGTACTGACTGGTTGCTGCAATTGGAACTTTCCACACCTGATCTCACATGCTGAGCTGGTGTTAAAATACGAAGAAGCCCAAAATATTGAACAAAATAATCTCCAGGCTCTGCTTCAAAGGTGACTATAAACCATAAGTGAGTTTCATGTTTAGACTTGGGCTCTATCTTTCAGACATCTCATTATGTATATACAAATATTCCAAACACCTCTGGTTCCATGCATTCTGGAGAAAGGATACTCAACACATGCTTTATATGGACAATGTCTTCTTGAAAGCAGTCAGTCTTTTTTTTTTTTTTTTTTTTGAGTCTCCTAGCACACTTAAATAATAAACAGATGGCGGTTGTACCCCATGTTAAACTGATGAAGCAATGCAGTGCATTGTTATAATACCTTTCTTTGCAGTACCTTGTTGCCTTTGTAGACATGATCTCACCATTCCTCTGATTGTACAGTCAGATAGACAAAGTAGGATGAGCAAACTATCTGCATAGGAATTCTGGCTCTGACTTGACCTTCCTCTACTGCTGGAAAACTTCTGTGTGTGATGTCAGTGACCCATGTGGGTAATCATCACAAAGTCATATCAAGGTGCTTTACTTGGTTTTCATAAAACTAAGGCAATCCAAGGGCCTCAGCTGTATTTCTGAAGGATTCTATTAAGACTCAAATTACAAATCTCCATTTCTTCTTTAAGCTAGTCCTACCATGTTTCTTCTTCATTTTTACTATTTTAATTAATAGTCTCTCTCTCTCTCTCTCTCTCTCTCTCTCTCTCTCTCTCTCTCTCTCTGTGTGTGTGTGTGTGTGTTTGTAGGGGTTTGTGCATGTTACTGAGTGCAGTGCCCCTGGAGGCCAGAAGAAGGAGTCAGATGCCGTGAACCTCAAGCTACAAGGGTGAAATGTACAACAGGGTTTATGGAAACCAAACTTGGGTCCTCTGCAAAGAGCAGTACGCACTCTTAACTACTGAGCCATCTCTCTAGCCTCAAATTCTTATACTTTAGAATCTAAAAGTAACTATTTCCACAGGTTTTGTGAAATGACTAGCTATGAGGCTTTATTTTGCCTTAAAAAAAATCTTGGACCTGACATATTTGCTAACAAGTTTTTGTTTCTTGCATTTGGAACACCTAGTTCTTGATCTGTGAAACGTTTAGTTGTAGCCCCCATGGCATCACGGAGCATACTGCCTTCACATTTCTGAGCTCAAATGCAAAGTTGCTGACTCTGGGACCTAGGAACACAGAGCACTATGATGGCATTGGGTTCTGGTCCAGGCTCTATGACCATCAGAACTGTATAAAATTTGTGTTGAGGTGCTGCCCCCTCCTCTTCTCCTCCCTCTTCCCCTCTCTCCTTCTCCTGCTTATTCTCTCTGCTGGAAAGAAGTGCACAGCTTTCCTCAGTCTTGGAAGAACCATAACCTGTTGCTTGCCCTTACTTCCCCAAGCTTTGAATCAATATCTCATGAGCTTGGATTTTATGATATTTCTCTACTTCTGCTTCAGTTTGATCAGGAATTATAGCCCATAGCATCACTCCCCAAACCCAAATATACAATTTCCTTCAAAAGAACAATCCATTGAAGGGCACATAGGAACCAAAAGTCAATTTTCAGGAACAACCAATGTTATTGTATCAGGGAGGAAACTGTTATATGTATTTATCACCACACTATATTTCATTAGAATTATATGAGTGTTTTCCACACAGAGTTACCTGGATCCTACACCAGACAAAGCCAATAGGAATTTTGGTAGGTAATGACCAGAAAACTGTATTTAGTTAAAAGTATTTTTTGTTTGTTATTTGTAGATGCATTGAAGTTTGAGAAGTATCAGTAGATTATGATATTTTGGAAACATCATGTCCTTTTAATGACGAAGGTATTGAAACACATAGAAACCATGAAACTGAAAACCAAGCAACTCCAACCTGCTGGTCATGTGGTCAGCACAGTCTGATTAATTGCAGGCTGGAAAAGGTTATGGCGTTGTTTTCTTTTTCTTTCTTTTTTTTAATTTCTCTTTTCTTTTGAGAAGGGATGTGCCTGCACATAAAGGAAAACTGACATGCCTTTGTGCGCCTGTCTATGAAGTGCTGTCTTTGGACAGCACATTTAGATGGCACTGTCTGTCTGGTGGGAAAAGGTTTTCAGCTCTTGTCTGTTGATCTTGAGGTTTTGTTGCACCAGGGAATGAAACACTCTGCGTGTTTCTATCCACAGAAGCAGAAAGTGCTCTCTCCCCACCCTCTCCCAGCCCCTTCTTCCTAAGATGTCATATCTTGAAGAAAAACAAAACAGAAAAGGAACAAATTTATTCTCTGGGAGCTTGGAGGAGCATGAATTATTTATTTTTAGAAATCCTCTACTTTTCTTGCATGAAAGAGAGCGCTATTATTAAAAGTGAATGTTTCTTTTTCTGCATGTCAGTAACTGGGAGATGAGAACGGACCGACTGTTAGATAGTGTCCTCCTTGGAGACTGGGCTCCCCAAGGCAGCCTCTACAGCAGCTAAGTTATTTTTAAGATAATAAAAATCATTGAAATTGATGTATTAACACCCACAATTGATGTGACAGGCTCTGCCGCTGAGGCAGGCTAACAGGAAGAAAAGGCCATTAAAATGATCCCAATTACCTTTTAATTATGAATTAAAACATTTGCATAAATCACAGCACAGAGAATTTCTGGGTTCACGGGCACATGTCCATGCCAATTGCTTGGCTTTATTAGGCCCTAGCTAGGGGGAATCAATAAACTCTCCCGTACCTTCATCCTGCAACAGAGGAAGTCAATTCTTCTTGCCTGGGGGGAAATTTTTACATTTTCCCCTTGATGCCATAATCTCATTTTCTCTTGAAACAGTTGTGCAAATGAGAACAATCGTTTTGTCTCTGCAACTCAGGCCGGCTTTCTCTAGAGCTGCTCAAATATGGTGTTTCCTTGATAAAAATAAATTTGGGTTAGAAAGAGGCAGCTGAGCATTTTCGCCCTGGAGGGATGAGAGCCAGGGGAGGATTAGAAATCGGCATTGGCTTTCGATGGGTAGTGGCCTTGGGACTCTTTAGCCTCTCCTGGCCTTCAAAGCAGCAACTGTGCTGTGTCTCTTTGCTTTGGAGAAAGTGGTAAGTTGGAGACTTTTGGCATTTTATTCCTAGAACTAAAACACTGGCTAGTTCGAATTAGTTTTTTGTCTTTAGCAGGGGTAAGGGAGACTCCAGTCATTTAGTCATGTTCATAGAAACCTCTTTATGTCTGGTTCATGTGGATGATCCAACCTTTCTAGCGAAAAGGCACCGTTTCCCACCCAGCTCCTGTCTGAATAGGTAACCCTTCAAAGAAAAACACTAGAGCTACGGAGAGATGGTTGATCTCTCCTGTCACCATCCCTCACTCTGCCCAGCCTTCCCCACCCCACAGGAGCCTTTGTGCCACCGACAGCACTTTCTCACTACTGATTCCATCTCTCTCCCATCTCTTCATTTCCTCTCTCTTGTTATTATCTAGAAGCGGCTCAACAGAGTTCTATGAAGCAAAAGATTAGAAGCCAACTCAAGTGCCTGTCCATGGTTAAATAAAGCATGGCACATCCATTTAACGGACTACAATGGAGCAGTTGTAAAGGATGGAGGGGCCACACGAACTGATAAGAAGAGATCTCCGAGATTTATTGTAAGGCAAAAAATAAAAGGCAGAGAGCAAAGTATGCGCCATGTCCCTTTGTGAGCTACTTTGTGTAAAAACACAGTGGCTGAGAATCTGTACCTTGATTTCCTTGTATACACTTTAAAAGTGTACAGTAACACATTACAAATCTTGATAATAGTGGCTAAGGCTACTGCAATCCAGGCAAAAAGGATTAGCAAGGGAGATATTGCGTTACATACTTTTTGATGATTTTTTTTTTAAATTATAAAACGAGTCATTTGTGGGCTGGAGGTGTGGCTTAGCTGGAGACCCAGCATGGTGACAAAATGTCTGAGATAATCAGCTTATCAGAGTTGCTACTTATCTGAGCTCACAGGTTCATAGCCTTCAGTCAAGTCAGTTGCTTGACCTTGATACTTTGGACCTGTGGCAGGGCAGTCCATCATGTGAGAGTGTGTGTGTAGGAGAGAAAGTGTTTATGGGATCCAGGAAGAAGAAGTAGGGTGTGGCCTGTGGTCTTGGGGTTCTAACAGACCAGTCAAGTACATGTTCTCTATAACCTCATTTTCTTCTATTGGGTCTCAGTTCTGAAAAGCTGTGTTTATACCGGTACAATATGTGAGTACCCAAGCCTTTATCTTAGAAGTTTTAAAGGACATTTAAAACCCAAACTGTAAAGGGCATAACTCAGTGGTGGAGTGCTTGCAAGGCACACACAGAGCCCTCTGCTCTGTCCCAGAGTTACCAAAAAAAACCAATAGCAAACCCAAAACAACCACAGAAAGAGCTTTTCATTGGAATAGACAATATATTTAAGAAATTGTAAGGAGCCTGCCTGTAGTCAGAATGTTCGTGGGTAATTGATTAGTGTCCATATCTGAAATAAAACATTACTTCAGCACAGCCCCTCAGGTGTTCTCTCTTCTTACCTGCTCCCTAGTACTAGCCACTGTGATGAATTCTCACTCCTGTTACATGTTAGTCTGTAAGAGGCAGAATCAGTTCTTGTAGAACATGGAATCATTATGTGCTGAACATTTTACTGAATTCATTCTAAGGGAGAAACTGGTAAGACATTTTAGGCTAGCTTGAGAGGCCCAGATTAAGCATCCTTACAGAGTGTCTGGTGTTTTTGCATGAAAAGACATTTGATTAGGAGATTGATCTCTGCAGTAGAATTAGGTCATCACCTACTCTTGAGAAGGAATGAATAGGACAATAGCCAGAAGATGGTGTCATCTAGGGCAGCTGTATGGGTGGAGATGTCCATGTTAATAACACTATATTTGAGAAGAGTCAAGGAACTTGCTTAGCTTTAGTATCTGAGTATTAATACAACATTAGTCGATGAAGACCTAGAGCCCTAAGTCAGAGCACATGCCTGTAATCTTATCACTCAAGAAGCTGAGGCACGAGGATGCTAAGTTCAAGGTTAGTTTGGGATTGTGGCTAGCTCTCCTTTTGTTCCTATTCTAAGATGTGTATGAATCCAACTGGATCATGCTCTGGGGTCACAAACAATATGCATCCCTCAAGGGCTCTGAAGGATGCAGGATCTGGTGAGCTGTGTGTGAGGGTCTGTGCACCAGTAGGCAATTCCTTGAAGTCCAAGTTACATCGTAAGCGTACAACTGCTCCATAGAAGTCATTTACTGGCCAAACCGAGAGCATGCCTGACCCCAAACTATTAAAAGACTCAGATTCAATGTGTTGTATTTCTCTTGAACATCACATTTTTTTCTCTGTAGCTTCAGGATCTCTCTCACTCTTCCCCCCGCTCTCATCCCCTTTTCTGTTTCCTTCACTTATTTTTATATCTTAGTTTACAAGCACTCCTTAAGTGTTCTTATTGAATGGAATTCCATATTTCAAATATTAACTGGTTCAATGCCAATCTGACTGAAACCTCCACTCTATACAAGCAAGCTCCTAGATCTGAGGCTTCGTGATGACTTATCATCACAATTCTGCTTGTCTTAGGGGACCACTGTGAGCTGTTCTATTCTATTGGGGCTGTTTCAGTTAGAGTCCCCACAGGAAGCAGATGGTATGCTTGAAATAGGTTAAGCCAGCAAGGAATTCTCCATTAATTTAAAAGATCTATTTTAAAGGGTGTGCTATGAAACAACCATAGGGGATGCTATCAGGATCTGGGGCTGCCAGAAACAAAGCCATCAGTCCCCTCTGGCTGCAGAGTGTGGGGACAGGACAGAGCACTGTGGCTTTAGTCTCTTTGGGAAATGTAATAACTTTTGGATGTGGAGAGGCGATGAACTTGACATGAACTTGCATCAAAGAAGCCCTTTCCTTTCTTCACAGAAGCACCCCGCTCCCCAGTGACTGAACCTAGCTGGAAGGTAGGACTCAGGTATCTACTGCTGTTATCCACAAGTTGGCAGAGGTCAGTATAAAGGTCAGAGGAGTGTGGCTCTGTAGGGACACATTTGAGATATCTGGTACGAATTCCTTTTACTCAGAGGCATGATCAAATATCACTCAGGTTCACTGTGAGTGGGAAATTGCAATACTAGTGAACTCTTAAGGTTCATTCCTTTAGATCACAGAAAACAACTTCTGCAATTTTGACAAGATGCCTTCTGGCTGTCGCTCCTAGCTCCATGTAACACCTTGTGGAAGGCCAGTTCTCCATTGCTTGCCCAGAATTGCTGTTCAAGGTTTGCTGGCAATGTTTGTTGATAATGCTCTTTTCTGGGTTCTTTTGGGAAACCATCAGCCCCATCTTTCCTTTCCTCAGAATGGTCTCTTTAACCTACACAGGAAGCACAAAGTCCCCTTTCCCCGCTTTACACAGGCTAGGTACATCTTTGGTTAGAGTTCAGATCAACATCATGATACAACTTCTATGAGCAGACGATATCACATTTATGAGCAAGAGAATAAACACAGAGTCAGCCACAAGACTAGGTAATAGTTCACATTTCATTTACCCCACAGTCAGGTAAATCACAGGGTAAGCATGATTCGAAGTGGCAGGGAAGCTGGGAACAAGAAATAGTAGACTGCCAGCTTCTCACTTGCTGCTATTTTAGAATATAAGCTATTTTAAGGCATCCTGAGCTCCTAGATTTTAATGTAAAATCTCTTTACTTTTAAGTGCTGCTAGGTAAATGAAGATAAATATTTCACTGTTATGGAAGTTACTAAGACCCAAACTTGCTTTGAGGGGGGAGGGCATTGGAGAATGAGGCTTTGTAAAGTTGAGGGTGGAGAAAATTAAGCATGACATCTTTTGGCCTTCTATCATGCCAGGGAAGGAGAGGGGACTGTGGGGCCAGGGAGGGGCTGATGCATATGAAGCTGTGTATTCCTAGGAAACTGCTGAGCACAGCTGTTGAATTCACCTTCTAGTAAGACACAGAGCCCAGACACCGGGAACTGTGGACTAGGCATTAGGAATGCATGGAGGTACGTGGTTGTGTGAGGTGACACCTCGAGAAATCAGGGGAAGCCATATTTGTCTTCCTCAGGAGAGGAGCCCCCTGTTGTCCTCACTGACAAGAGTTTCAGTGCATGTTACCTGAACTGCTAATAAAAAATTGAATATTTAACATAAGAGTTTTTGATATTTAATGTCATTTACAGTGGAGGCTTGGCTCTATTGGGTGGAGCAACACTTTGAGGTATCAGAAGGTTTGTGTCAATCATTTTCCATTTGACCAGTAGTAAGCAAATATGTTGTGTCTGAGACGGTACTAAGTATTGAGGACATAACAAATGATCTAGACATTTACTTCAAAAACTAAATTTTGATAAAATTTATTATTTTTAAGTGTTAACAAATTATAATTATTATATAATGTATGTAACCATATATGCCAAATTCATTTGGAAAAAGACACAGCAATATGTACGAAATAAAAATAAATTAAAAAGGGTTGGGAGTGTAGCTCAATGGTAGAGCACCACCCAAAGTTCAGGAGTTGATTGACAGCAGTGAAAAATAAAACCCAGAATATAAGAATTAGTTTTATCAACTATGAAAGCACCTGGATGGAGAAGAGGAGGTTGGGAAGTGAAAGTCTGGGCATCAGGGAAGATGCCCTTTTCGCCATGAAATCTGGGCATGGGTTGTTCACAGCTGAGCTTCCATGGCTAGTCAGATCAGGACAGGCTTGGAGCAGCCACTGTCTCTGGTTCATTGCCTGTGGCCGTGAAGCCGGGGCACTGCACAGTCACACGTAGCAGCCAGGAAGTAAAGTTAAGAGTCCAACATAGGAGAAAGAGGGCATGCTGGTCCCCGTTCCTCTCCATGACCAAATCTGACCATGTTTTCTTTTTAATTCTGTATTCCAAATATGTCCACAAATATACTCCTTTATTTCAGCCAGCTGTGATCTGGAAATGCACAGAGAGAATGTTTTGGGAAGCAGTTTTTATCATTAGTCATCAACATTTACAGCCCAGTAAAATAACAAGGTATGGGAACAGAATCACACAAACACACACACACACACAACACACACACACACACACACACACACACACACACACACACACACACACGACATATGCATGTGCACACAAACATACATACATGCCCACAGACACATACAGACATAGATGTGTGCCCACACACATGCACAGACAGAGACATATATTCACACAAACACACAGAGGAACATTCATATGCACATGCATGTACACACACAGATACATACATGCACACAGACACACACAGGCATACTACATGTGTGCATACATACGTACATACATACACAGAGACATATATATGCATAGACACATATGCACACATACACATGTACAGAGACACACACAGGCATACACATGCTCACATACATATGCACACTCATGCACACATACACAGATACACATCCACCCAAACACACACAGGCGTATACACATATGCAAACACACACACTCACTTATGATTAGCTTGCTGTGGTGTATCACATAACATCTGAAACATTTCCATAAGTTTACACAGCCTATAATTTCCAAGGCTTTGTTACTCTTTCAGTAGTAACAATAAATGCTATGCTAAATATATTTTTAAAAAGTACTCCAAAAAAGTCTCTCTTGGGTGCATTCCATTTAGGGGAAAATCTTCCTTGTAACAAATATATAAAGCACCACGCCTAAGCAGATACTGTATAATTCCAACTACCCGAGGGCCTGGGTGGAGGTCAATAGACTCCCTATCAGCTAAAAGCTCTTATAAGTCACACGTTCTTTGTTGCCTTGTTAAACGTTCTATTATTGTTGAGTAAAATGTATTTAGAGAACATGCACAGTGCTGCCTAACTCTAATGGCCCCCAGGGAACTTCCAGCAAATATTGGTCTCCTTGTAAGACAAACAAAAGGTCTGATGTGGCAAGGGTCACCCGAGTGGGAGGCAGAACGAGCCATCTGGGACTTTCCTTAATGATGGCTGGAGGTTCATGACCACTTAATCCTTGAAACCTGTGGGTAAATAATTCTGAAACTAACCATAATTATAGCTAAAGGAATCTCACATTTCTTCATCCACATGTTTTGTTTGTAATGGAAAGAGAAGGTGACTCCTCATATTCCGAAAGCTTGTGTTATTTGATGAGAAAAATCTCTAGGTGATTCAGGACGCAACTGTGGTGAGCAGAAACCTGGGTTTCTACCCTTAGCTTTTATTATTTATGGCCCAGACTATTATCTATTGTAAAGTTTCTTCCCATTTTCACAAAATGGGCACACGAAGGCATTTTAATGAGGATTAAATGAGAATGTCAAGTATCAGCTAATTGTAGGAACTCGATAAATGTTAATTTTCTTTACCGTTCTTTTCAACCCAAAGTTATTTTATCACAGTAATAATGTATCTTTCTCTCCTCGAGCTATTGCTAAGAGGCTCTTGTGGACATTGATTTTCTTCATAAATAAAGACTGATGCTTCCTGGGGAGGTAATAATAGATTTTCTGCAAGGCCGATGCCTGGCTGTCCCTTCTGCTTTTTGCATTGGATTGAAGAGAGACCATAGCTAAATAAAGGTTATTGAGCAAGAGGCTGCTGGAGTGATGAAAAAATATCGCCTTTCTAGTTAGGTTTGTAAGATGTTTGATATGATTTAAGGAATGATTGGCATATTGTTTTATTTAGTAGGGAGAAGAGAGACTGAAGCCCTTTTACAAAGATACTTGTTTATTTTATTTATTTATTACAGTGCGTGCGTGTGTGTGTGTGTGTGTGTGTGTGTGTGTGTGTGTAGGTGTCAAAGGACAACTTTTGGGAGTTGGTTCTCTCCTGTTACCTTGTGGAATTGAGGTATTTGAATTCCTGTCATTACATTTGCATGCAAACACCTCTAACTACTGAGCCATCTTGCCACCTCTGTTTATCTTAAATGGCACATACAGTTATATTTGCTACATTTATTGTATGCCACATGAGATTCTGAAGTATGAAATATATTGTGAAATGGCTGTATCCAACTAGTTACAGTATGTGCTTCTTTACACGGTTAGTGTACCTGTTGGGAGAGCTCTGCATCTACTCTCTTAGTGGTTTCTGAGGATCCCACTCATTGGAACTCTTTTAAAGCATGCAGTCTTTGGAATGACTCAATGATGTTTATGGAGTAGAGATGCCCATTGTCTCACCGAATGCTGGAATTTGGTACACTCAATGCTTTGTTACCACTCTGAACATATATGTCAAGCAACAACTTGGTAAATTCTTATTATTCAAATTGATGAAGATACTTCTTAACCAAAAAATCTCATATTCCTCTTAAAAGCCACAGCACCACCCCCCAAAAAACCTTAATCCTTTTATACCTCAAGTAAAATATTTTCCTTATGTTTATGCAGACGAATGAAATTTCTAGCTGGGTTATTTCATTGCCAGATTATTCCTCGAATCCCAAGAGAAAGTCAAATAGGAGCCAAGCTCCAGATTTAAGATGCATTTCCTCAGAAATTATTTAAATAAGACATAATATAATATACCATGGAGACTATAATTTACTTCAGTATTATATTCTTGTTGTAAAAGAGTTAAATAGCTGCTGGGTCTAGCTTATGAGTTAGGAGAACTTGTCTCAATAGATAATCGTTAATTTTTATGTGAATTTATATAAAAATTCTACCCCGACCACAAATCATATGCATTTAGTACATCACATGCATCTATTTTAAGTTTTTCCTGGGCCTAGAATTTTCTAGGAACTGCTTAATGAAGACCACAATCTGTATTAAAAGAATTTGAGCTGTGTTTTGGTAAGTAGCCATCGGACAAACAGTTGACACACGGCCTTCCATATTGCCTTTTGGGGACAGTTTCCTTTTCTATAAAGCAAGGGGATTATTCTCATGTCTCCAGGCTCTTTGTGGTTTTATGGCTGTAGAAATCACATATGCCAGGAGAAGGAGCCCACTGCTGACATTGTCTGGAGGACCAGAAACCAGAGGCAGGGTTGCCCAGAGACCTAGGATAATACCAAACTCACATGGGAAAAAAAAGTAAAGAAATGATTCCTAAAGATAGTCTGCTGTTCTTGTAGACTGAAGCCTACCATAATCACCAACAGAAAGGCTCCATACAGATGAAGAAACAGATGGAGAGACCCACAGCCAAGCATTAGGTGAGCTCAGTGAAGAAGGGGGTAAAGGATTGTAGAAGCCAGAGGGGTCCAGGATATCACACGAAAACCCACAAAATCAACAAATCTGGATGTGTATGTCCTCAGAGACTTAACCAATAACCAGGGAGCCTGAATGGGTCTAACCTAGGTCTTCTGCATGTATGTTATGGTTGTGTAGCTTGGTGTTTTTGTGGATCTCCTAACAAAGGGAATGGGGGCTGTCTCTGACACTTTTGCTTGCTTTTGAAACCCTTGTTCTTCTCCTGGGTTGTTGTGTCAAATCTTAATAAGAAGGGAGGTACCTAGTCTTATTGCATCTTGATATTCCATGTTTGGTTGACATCCTTGGGAGGACTGCCCTTTTCTGAAGGGGAGAGGAGGAAGAGTGGGTGGGGAGAGGGGAGGCAGGGAGGGATTGGGAGGAGATGTGGGAGAGAAAACTGAGATTAGGTATAATATATGAGAGAAATAATAATAATAATAATAAGAATAAGAATAATGATAATAATAATAGAAAGCACAACTGACTGGAAGATGTCCTTGGCTAATTAGGAGTTCTCAAACGAGGAATATAATCACTTCTTCCTTTAAAAAGATACATTTATTCCTTCTTATTATCCCATTGACTTTATTGTAAGAAATATTTCATCCTCTTTTCTGATTCCTAATAATGGTTCACTTGTTAGTCCTTGTGACAGATACGAGGACAAAAATTAAAAATAAAATATCACAAAATAAATGGAGTTGGAAGGGACCGTGACAGATCATCTGGCCCAGCCATCTGCAGTCGCAGCTTGCTTTAGTCTTCAGTTGCTCTATAAATAACTAAGGCTATCCAGCCAAGTCCATATTGCTTAGCATGGCCAAAAGTGCCGGCCACACTCAGGAACCTTCCCTCTGTTTATCCTTGGGACTCCTTTGCTTTGCTTGGGTAGAGTTTCAGGAGAACATCTGACTGCAGACTGGAGTCTGAAGTGAGTAGCTGTAGGGAACATGGGTCTGCAGGCAAGGCACATCTCGAGATGTTTTCGATAGACCTGCATTTCTGCTTCTATCTGCTTCCGGAGGGCGGGGGCGCTTAGCCTTCTCTGCATGCAGCCCATGTTTCATGGCCCCTCCTGTGGGGCCTAAAGAGAGTACAAGTAAGAGCCTGGCACAGGGGAAAAACTTAAATGAGGACACAAGGATGTCAACAGCAAGCTTCTAGAACATACGTTTCCGTGTCTTGCTCACTGCTGTTTTGTGCATAGCGTGAACAGTTCACATACATAGAGTGAACTTGCCCCTGTGACCCTCTCCCCATAACGTATTCCTTTCATTTCCCCTCCTACCTCCTTTCAGGTATTCTCCTCTTAACTTCTTTCTCACCTAAGGAAATCCAAGCCATTAAGGGAAAAACAATGTTGATATTTAGACCTGTCAGCCACTGCTCTTTGATTTGGAATAAGGGGGTGGGTGGGTGGTGATTGCCGTGGCTGAGAGGGATAGGTGCTTCTCTGCAGCCTATTTGCTCATCTGTGAGCAAGGAGCTCCAGAGGATGCTTATGTGTGCTAGCATATTCCAAACCCAAATCTTACCCTAGTTCCGAGGGGAATGTCTAAGTGGCTCAGCCAAGAAGCTGCAGCTGAGCAGATACCTCTTATCTCTATGTTCTTCTAAAAGGACCAGCCACCAGGGCTCATGGTCCCTGTACAGAGACCTGCAAGATTGTTAGAGTATGCCAACTCTGGTAGCTGAATTTTGAGTCCCTATCTCGTGAGAAGCCCCAGTGCTCAGAACACAGGGGCTAACTGGCCCCTTTGCTGTTCTTCTCTGAATTGCAAGTGAATAATACATGCTCTCCCCAACCACCAGCCATGGTCTCCTGTAAGCCAGGCTGGGCTAGAATTCACTATAGAGCTAAGAATGACCTTGTGCTTCTTATTCTGCTACTGTCAATCACTTCTCAAATGCTGGAGTTAGGGCTCAAATCCCCATGCCTGTTTTGTATGGTGCTGAGTCTTGGTTCCATGCACAGTAGGAAGCATTCTGATGATGGGCTCCACCCATTCCCAGCCCTGACAAATCTCTGTTATACAGAAGGAACATCTTTCTTCTCCAAGTCCAGTCTTGTAAACAGCACCCAGTCACATTAAACTCTGCTCTCCCTAAAGTTCTTCAAGCCCTCTTAAGTTACTGAATATTTATGCATGCCTCATATTCTGCCTAGAATGTACTCTTCTGTCTGTTCAATTGAAAAATGGTCTCCCACTAGATATACTGTCTCAAGCCCCACATCTTTCAATGTTTTTTTGTATGGAAAAAAGAAGGAAAGAGTTTCCATACAGTGATTAAGTTTAGCGAATTGGAGTAG
This sequence comes from Rhabdomys pumilio, assembly GCA_030674055.1. Lineage (NCBI taxonomy): Eukaryota > Metazoa > Chordata > Mammalia > Rodentia > Muridae > Rhabdomys > Rhabdomys pumilio. The sequence goes on from JANHMN010000001.1 coordinate 96,513,688, forward strand.
GGGAGATTATCTTGGCTAATCTGGGTAGATCCTAATGTAATCACATGCTACTTTATGGGAGAGGCATAGGGAGACTTCACCCAAAAGACTTCATGTAAAAGAAAGAAGGCATGGAAAAGATGAGGGGGCAAAACAAGGAGTTCTGGCAGCCACCAGCAGCTGGAAGAGGAAAGACACAGAATCTCTGGATGTGCCTGGAGGGAACACAGAACAGCCAATGCCAACTCAATGACAGTGAAACTACATTTCTGGAATCTCAGCCCATGTCACCTAGCCTATACACATGGAATTGATACAGCCATAAAGAAAAATGAAATCACTATACTTGCAGGAAAATGGATAAATGTGGTGACAAGTATATTAAACAAAAAGAAGCAGACTTAGATGAATACTACAAATTTTATATGCAAAATGAATTATGTGTATTTGCATGTGTGCATGTGTGTACACATGTGGTGGAAGGAGAAAGAAGTCCATGAGAGGGGAGGGAGAGACTTTCAGGGAGCAGGGAAAGAGAGGGTCGTGGAATAAATAGTGAGCGAGTGAAGGATCAGAACATGAGGAGGCAGTGGGGAAGGTAATGAAGACATCATACTGTCACATGCATATAAGTGTCATAATACAAGAAAACGCTGAAGCCCCCACGGGAATGGTTATGTCGATAACAATTGATGCGTAAGTGTGAGAACTGAGTTAGGATCTGCAGTACCCATGTAAAAGTCAGGCAGCTGTGATAGTTGCCCATGATCCCAGTCCTCATAGGCAGAGACAGGGATCCAGGGGCAAGCTGCGTACACAGACTAGCAGGAATTGGTGAGCACTGGGATTGTCAAGAGACCTTGCCTGGATGGGTAGAGAGACTGACAAAGATATCTGATGCTATCTTTGCACTCTACACACATCTGCCCACAAATACAAAGGCACACATGTCCCTTACCACACACAGATTGAACATGAACACATGCATACGCACGGCACAGACACACACACACACACAGACACACACACAGACACACACACACAGACACACACACACAGACACAAACACAGACACACACACACAGACACACACAGACACAGACACACACACACACACACAGACACACACAGACACACACACACACAGACACAGACACACACAGACACACACACAGACACACACACACACAGACACACACACACACACACACACACACACACACACGCAGTATGCTTTAATGAAACCTATTAGTTTGTATGCCAACCAAAAAATATTTAATTGAAACTAAAGCAAAACAAACCAAAACATCCATCTCCAAGGCTGCCAGCCTACAGTTCCTAGTAAATAAAACATTTTCACTGACTATAAGTTTGTCGATGTTCGGCTTCTGAGATTCTTTTAGGCTATTGGGCCCTTACACAGTTCTCTCTTTAGCCATTTCCCTCCTGGGAGGTCTGTGTACTGCCTGGTACTTCTACTTGACACTTTTACACCAAAGCACTGGCCAAGCAACTCCTAACCACCCTCTCTCCCCCACAATCTCAGTGACCTTAGAAGACTCCTGACTTCTAAGACCAGATGTCCTTGTTCACATGGGTGGCTGCCTTGACTTTTATCTTTTGTTCTTGGTTTAGGTCAGAGCTTTTACACAGAGTTGAGATCAAGCATGCATTTTATCAGGGCTATACCATAAGTTCACAGAGATGAAGGGAAACACCATGAGAGTTAATTAACAATGAACTATGAGATTCGACTGCTCTGCATTTCACAGTTCTGACTTGGCCTTTGGCCCAGACCCCCCTCTAGCCTGACACATCTCACCAGGGATACGGGCCTGAGCTCAGTTACCATCGCCACTGAGAGAGGGCAGCACTCCTGAGCCTGCTTTGTGAAAGGCCCAAGATCTCATCACTGTCGCGTCTGTTTTTTAAGGGGGAAACCATACAAGGTTTTGTGGTATGAAACCTTGCAGGCACACATCAGTGTACTCTGGCTTAACGGTCTTTGAGAACACTATAGGAACCATTAACAATCTAGCCCAGGACCTCCTCCAAAATGAATTGAAGGTATTGCTGGCAATTTTTTTTAATGTCACACATTCAATGACTGAAAATGTCAGCAAAACAAGATAAAAATCAGACTAAAGCAAACCAACCAACAAAGCTGAAATTCCCCCAAAGAAGGAGTAAACTGCATCCACTCTGCAGAACCTGAAGAGACACCCGCTCTGCCTCTCTGCACCTCACTTTATTCTTTCCTTTCTCTGTACAGGGATGGCTTGTATTTCTACACTCCAGTACAAGTGTCTGAATTATCTTTTCTAAAGCATTCATTGCCTTCTGGTGACTTCAAAGTTTCCCTAAAGATCAATGGTCCTTCTCCATTTGTGCAATTAAGATACCTTTTTTTTTTGTTGATTTTACCTTAAAAATAACATGTTTTATGGTGGAATTTCTGTGTTTACCTCTCATAAGGCTTAAAAACAGATATTGAAGAGTCAGTTATAAAATAAATAAATCAATGAAGAAATACTGGGACCTTTAAAATGACTTTCCTTCCCTGGCTCCTGCTCATTAAAATGTTGGAGTCCTTGTTTTCCCTGCTTCACTGGTGACATGAGCCCTTCTATGCAGTTCCAGCAGAATACAAGCTAACTGATGCGCTCTTCGAAGCTTGTGTCTTTGAAATATGGATAAATGATATGCTCTTGATAGGTATGGAGTGCCAAGAACTCTGAGGGATGGTTTTGGACTGTGGTTGATTGACAGCTCTTGTTGTTGTTGACTCTAACTCCATGTGTAGATGTGGGTGGGTATCCTGTTTATGTGTTAACTAAATCTAGGAGTAAACACAAGGCATTCACTATTCAGGGAATTTGGAAGATTAAAGAATAGCTTTTGCTTTGGGGATATGGAGGACAGGCATCCAGACATTTCTGTAACCTAGGTTTCCTTCAATAAGGAGACATTTTTCTAAGATTTAAAGAGAGATTCTTGTTGAGATAGAAGGGGTTGAAGGCAGATGTGTGGTCCATCCCTAGAAGAGGGAAAGAGCACATTCTCACTTTGATAGTATTTTAAAGAAATGTATAGTTTTTACAGCCATGTAGAAGAGTTAACAGCTGACCTTAGAACAACTAAAAATGATATTAACTTTCTCATTGATGCAAGGTGAGCACATCTGTTACAGTCATTATCTTTATTATTAGTGTTTGTCTGGAGTTTGATAATCTGAAATGAGGTCTCAGCAATAACACTGTATTCCATTTTCATCATTATGCTTCATTATATTCTGCTTTATCTGCATATGTACACAATCTGATCCATTAAATATAATTTTGTTTTAATTACTAAAGTATTTTGTTCTTGAAAGTACTCTAGAGGGTTATTTTGTTTTCTCAGGTAATAAGCAAATATCCATTTTACCATTCTTATAAAGTAATTTGCTTTTTCCTATCAGTTTTTAATGTAGTAACAGTGATAATAGTTCTTGATACTTAGTAGATTACACAAGGTCTGGATGTCTGTTAGCTGATAAAATACTTTGCTTTCACTAGTTTTGTTGCATTAGACCTTTTGTCATTGAGAGCAAACACTTAGCACGTTATAGCACATTAACATTACCCTTTAGTCTTTGAGAAATGCATCCCTTGATGTCTTTCTTAATCTTTAAATAAGCTTCAATGCACAGGAAATAAGACTCTTTAGCTTATTAATGACTTATTTATCGACACCTATTTTCTTGTTGGATTAAAAAAAATTATTATATTGGCACATGCTTGATGAACTTCTAAGTAAATCACTTCGATGTGTTTTCCCCTGTCTTCAATTTAGGGTGTTGAAAGTTAATCAATCGGTTGCAGGTACACTGACTGAAATGTAACGCTTTCCCACTGGGTCTCAATAACCTTCATGCATCTTCTACCTAAACTGTAGTGATAATTTCTCTTTGTTTCAGAAAAAAGTTGGAAAATGGCTGTTCTATCTAGTCTCTTATTGTATACCAATTTTTAATTGCTTCATCTACGTTCATTTGAGTTTGTGAAAATCTTAGGTTTAAATTGCATTTTAGGAATTAATAATAAGAGTATCGGGTAAAAATGTTTGTTAAACACATATGAAACAAGGAATATGTAATGAAGCTTAATAAGAATAAACAATCTAATCGGAAGATGTGTAAAATTTATGAAGGCACATTTTATCAAAGAGAACATTGGAAAAGAATATAAGAATTTACATGGAAAGTTGTTCATTAGTCATTAGAGAAGTGCACATAAGGACCACAAAAGACTCTACCATATACCTACATGATGGCTAAAAATAAAAATAGGGCAAGACTAGATACTACAGATGACCAGGAGGATGTAAATCTATTATCACTACTGGTGGAAAGATCAAGAATGATCATTGAGAAGTCACCTGGCAATTTGTTTGAAAATAAAATATTCACTTGTCTTATGCCCTAGGAATTGTACTCTTGGCATTTAGCTCAGAGAAATAAAATCCTATGCTTATGCGAATTCCTGATCATGCATGTTCTCAGTGGTGTCATTTGTAGTTAGCTACAACTTTCCATGGACAGAATCCAAGTGTCCTTCAATAAGTCTACACTCAGACAAACTCTTGTACATCTAGATGATGTAATTCTACTGAACAATAAAAAGAAAAACAAGATAAAACAAAACCCCAAATAATTAAGACCTGCAGTAACTTAGGTTGGATTATGAATAGCATCTACATGATGTATGATTGTGTTTATATAACATTACAGAAATGTTAAATATATAGATATGGAGAATAGTGATAGCTATGAGACACAGAGGGCTTTGGGCAAAAATAAAAAGGTGTATGTGTGTTTTGTGGTGATTGCAGGAAGTCTATGAAGCAATAGATTGCATAAAACTTTGTACCTATGCACATTTCTCTCTCTCTCTCTCTCTCTCTCTCTCTCTCTCTCTCTCTCTCTCTCCCTCTCTCTCACACACACACACACTCCCCTACACAGCAGTGCTTTACTGAGTAAGGTCTATATCAACATTGTTCTGATGTAAAGTTTCTGGCTTTTTTTTTTTTTTTTTTGTACTAGGTTACATGAAATTGTCATCCTTGGTTAAAGATTTTCAGGAACTCTCAATGCTCTATCTGTGTTCCATCTCTTCTATGACTTTCTATGGATCTAGGTTTATTTTAGATAAAAATGTTTAAAAAATGAGTACTAAGTAATGAATTACTTGGAACATCACCAACATTTATAGAATATACTGCATGTACAATTCTTTATATTAGTAATTGCTGAAGAAAATTCATAAACCATAATTTTCTCTCTCTATGCCTTAAATTCTTACACAAGATTACTTATTATGGATTAGTTTGATCAAACAAAATTGACCACAGAGATTCATTATGTTCTTGGTATATGCATTGTTTCATGAATTAATGCTGCATTGTGTGTTTGTCGTTTGGGAGGAAGGGAAAGCAGTGCCAGCAAGGTTCATTGTAGATATTGGTCATTCCTTGAGATTCCTTGGTAATATAATGACTTAATCGGTGCTGTGTTTATGTTGAAAATAAGGGTTTGCATCAAGCACACTTACAATCTCTCAGTGACTTACCATTGTAGAGGTAGCTCCTGAGGGGATACATTTAGAATTAGCTTTCCTCATCTCGACTAACACATTATCAGTCCTAAACCTGTCACATGGCAAGGTGATTTCAAGAGCATCTGGGGAATGAAAAAGGGCACGTGAATATATTGTGAGTCATAATTGCCTTTGTCACAAAAAGACATTTTTAGTAGGGACAATGAGGTGACAATGAATCGTCTTGTCTTGTATACTCTTGAACAAATGCATGTCACACTAAGGAACTTAAATGCGCTTCTATTCATTTCATTTATTGTCAGTTGTTGTCACACATTTCCATTGTGCCACTAATGGATATTTTCCACATAACTTGAGTCTTATTAAGGTAATAGACAATATCCTTGGGTTTTAAAAACAAAATCCATCCTTAGAACATTGCTCTTAGTTGTTGGTAGTAACTTGCCATCTCATGATGCTCCTCGACCACTATAAGTAAATTTAGGTAGAAATTTAGACTTTCAAAGGATATGATGTTCATTTGGTCCAAATTTGTTAATGCTTCGTCTATGAGGACATCAGAAGTGTAGCCTGTGGTTTTTAAGTCAGACAGTACTTTAACTTCCCACATAGTCTTGCAAATGAGTAGTGCACATAGATGAATTCAGAAGCCCCATCAATGTACATCCCTTACAGAAAGCCTAACAACATTGAGAGTTAACTAAACTCTAGGATAGACTTAGAAATAGACAGCAAGTTTTCCTGCAAGCCATTTTTACCTTTAGTGTAATAGTTGCATGATCTTGGACCACTGGGTAGGAAGCAAAAGCCCAAGTACGTAAGCTCTTGGGGACATTTCACATTTGAGCCATAGCATCTGCACCTGATCTCCAGATGCTCATGTCTCTCTCATAATGTCAGATCCATTCAGTCTTCCAAACTCCCAAGAGAACACCCATTATATTCTACTCATGACATATGAAAGCATCTTGGATTTATAGCTCTCAGGTCTTCCACATTCCTCCCACAAAACAGTTAAAAAAAAAAAGGCTAAGAAACACCTGGTTAGATTTATCTCAATGACTCCATTCTTGGTACCAATTTTCTTAACTGGTTTCTAATCTTTGTGGAAAAAATACCCTAGAGAAGCTACTTAATGGAAGAAAGATTGATTTCACTCATTGCTGAGGATTTTAGTTTATCCTGGAATGTGGACTGGTTTCGTGGCATCAAGTTGAAGCTCCTCACATTATGGATAGACCAGGAAGCAACCATGCACAAGAGTGTGTGAGTGCATGTCACATAATAACCCTAATACTTGGAGTCTGGTTATTCAGTGTACTTCTGGGAGACTAAAAAGTATGGGATATTGTGTGGTCACAAGGGAATTTTGTTTCTTCTTCTTCCTTCTCCTTCTCCTTCTCCTTCTCCTTCTCCTTCTCCTTCTCCTTCTCCTTCTCCTTCTCCTTCTCCTTCTCCTTCTCCTTCCTTCTCCTTCTTTTCTCCTTCCTTCTCCTTCTCCTTCTCCTTCTCCTTCTCCTTCTCCTTCTCCTTCTCCTTCTCCTTCTCCTTCTCCTTCTCCTTCTCCTTCTCCTTCTCCTT
>JANHMN010000001.1:96525847-96584780 GCA_030674055.1 Rhabdomys pumilio
CCCCCTCTCTCTCTCCTTCTCTCTCTCTCTCTCTCTCTCTCTCTCTCTCTCTCTCTCTCACACACACACACACACACACACACACACACAAACACACATACACACACTTTCCTATACATTGGACTGAGAGACAACACCTCCTCACAGAATGAGTTTTACTGATTCTTGACAAAATTCTTGTGTTTACCAACTACTATGGTTGAGCTAATGAACAAGTATATATAGTCCCAGCATCAATGTAAGTTGCTACCTTTATTTATCTTAACAATAGGATAAAAGTAAAAGAATGGAGATGCATATGGGAGCTTTACCCAGATGTCAGCGTCACAGTAGCTTCCTCGCTGAACCTGAGGATGGTTTTGAATATGGGGTGAATAGTTGTTTAACTTTGTGTTTGTATAGTGTAACAGTCACAACCACACAGGCTAACATTTTGCCCACACTCCTAACATTTTCTCTATTGCTTCCATCTAGGCAAGCAAGCAAACAAGAGGCAAAGAATTGATTTTTTTGTTCTTTCCAATTTCCATGGTGTGAAGACTTCTATAATGGTTAATTTCAAACATAACATCATGTCACCGAATGTACAACTGGGAAGAGATTCACAGTGGCCACCATTAGATAGATGCAGCTTGTGTGAAGAATTCTAAGACAATGAACAGACAGACACTGTAAAATGTAACCAACTCATCAGTGGTGAGCATTTAGTACTTTTGTTTTGAAAATGCATTATTTGGATTTCAAATGACCTAGTATCTGCACTTAACAACCGGTTGTAAGAATTCCAACACATTTAGCAACTGGCTTAGATGAGTCAGTCAGGACACCTGTAGTAGATGGTAAAACAAGAATAATGTTTTACATTATTCTTATCAATAAACTGAGAGAATGTTTCTATATCTCTCTTTTTCTGTTGGTTCCAACCCAAACTCAGTAAATATTGCTGAATAACTACTTTGTCTCTGACTTTACAGAGGAAACAGAAGAGTTAGAAGAAACCCTCCACAGATCCTGTAGTAGTACCATCTCCCATTTCTGTGATAGAATATTTGATAAAAGTCAAGAGAAGTTGATGTTATTTTGACTCACAGTTTAAGAAAATATAGTTTATCCTATTGGGAAAGGCATGGTAGAGACACACACTTACAGGAACATGTGGCTAGGACTTCTTGTACTCAGGGTACCAGGAAACAAAGATAAAGTGGGAAGCATAGCTGAGCTGTAATCTCTAGCAATCTGTTTTCTGCAGGCTAAAGTTCTCACAACCTCCTAAAAGAATGCCACTAGCAGGGGACCATGTATTGAAACACATCAGTCTTTTGGGCTCATTATATTTCCAAGACAAACACTGCAACGGCATGGTAATGTTGTACTGGTGACCGGGCCCATACCTTTCTCTGTCCACATAATCCTAACTAAAGAGTTATACTCTTTTCTCATTTCATTTGTAGAGTAGATTTTATGCTTTCTGAGCTATACTAAGGTCTGGTTACAGCCTATTTCTTACATCATCAATTTCCCATCTGCTATTGATTTATTCTATCCAACCTTCCAACATGCTGTTATTTCTAGCATCTTCTGTCTTTACACTTCTTTTCTCACATTTCAGTCAGTTTCTGCCCCATTTCTTTCCTCCATTTTCAAGGGACACATCTTGAGTGGATATTTCTGCATCTAATTCTATTTCTCCAAAGATGTTGTGACTCTACTCCTTGCTGTGTTTTATCTCCCTAGTGGGTGAGCTTCTTCACGATCCTTGAATGTTGGATCCCTAGAACTTAGAATTTAGGTGTGTTTCTCTCCACATTAATTCTAGATCCTTGATCATTCTATACTGTCTCAGAACACTTAGTGTCATCTATAATCCAGTAACCCTGTATCTTCAAAACAGACCTCTACTCCAATGTATAGATGAAGCTCTATGCCACACTGACAAAATCAGGCTCTGATCTTTTTCTCCAGATCGAGTCTTTTCATCCACATGTCAGTCTCTCAGGAGACAAACACAGCAAACAGAATATTAACATAGTATCAGTGACTGGGCTCATACCCTCCTCTGTCCACTCAGTCCTAGCTAAATAGTTATATTCCTCTCTAATTTTATTTTATTTTTTCATTTGTGGAATGTATTATATAATTTCTCAGCGATTTCGAGGTCTGGTTACAGAAATCAGCTTCATTCTTTGAAACCATTTGTGGTTCCAAATCTTAACCAACCCCTCTACTTGTAGCACATGTTTGAAATCTGACTGCTCTCTGCAACCTCCTATGGTGTCAGCTGATCTATTCTATCTTTGCCTCTGATGATCGAGCCCAGTTTCTCGTGCTTGCTAAGCATGAATCCTGCTAGCAAACTGCCAGCAAACTGTTCCCTGCATTATCGCCCTGTGTTATCACCCTCATTTCTCATCTGAATTATTCTGTAGAGTTTCAATAGTTCAACCATTCTCCTCTTCCATTAACTCTCTACATAGCACTAATTATTTTAAACTTAATTGGGTGTGACTCATCACCCAGATCTCTACAGTAGCTCCTTATTTCACTCAGTTGACGTCAAAGACTTCAGTGGCTATAAGACTTTAGATTGTCTGCTCTGTTCTCTCTGGTTCTTCTTCATCTCACACTTTCCCACTTTGCTGCTCTTGGAGCATGGTGGGTACTCATTAGACATGGGGTGGGGGTTGTTACCTTCACCCAAGATGCCTCACTGCCCAGGGATTCTCTTCATTAATTTCTGGTCTTTTAAAAGGACTTTTAGATTGTGCTTCTTCTCACTGAGTCATTTCAAGCCATAGATAAAGGTATGTGCTGTGTAGTTTATAAAGTTAGGAGAAATGATTTTTGAATGTTTTCATAATAAAGAAAGGATAATGTTTGAAGAGATAGACATATTTAACCAGATTTAAACATTAAACAATGCTTTAAATTCTATTGTTTTTAGTTATGTGCACGTATGTTTCTATGTGGGAATGTCCATGTGACTATGGGTGCCTATGAGGGTCAGAGTTGTCAGGTCCTCTAGACATGAGTTACAGGCAGTATTGAGGTGCTTGACATGGGTTCTGGGACCCAGGTTTGAGTCTTCTGCAGAGGCAATGTGTACTCTTACTGCTGAACTATCTCTCTAGCTATGCTGAATTTAGTTTAAAAATAAAAATTGATGCAATGAAATCACAGAGTTTCTCTAAGGAAAGCAAATAAGCCATTATTTCCAAGTCTCAAATGTGGTGGATATACTGGAAGGAAAATTAGTGAGTCTGAGGCCAGAAGGATAAGGTGGATGAAACAATCTCAGTAGCAAAACAAAACCCCAAAGAGCGAGAACCACGGTCAACACCACAGCAGATTTGGCTCACACATTTCTGTTGTATAACAAGCAAATTACAAAGCAGCAGTGGGGAAATAAAAGATACAAGAGACAAACAAAAGATTAAAATTTCCCTGATCTGACAAAAGATTGTCTACAGATTCTGCAAGGAGCTCAAAAAAGTAAACACAGAACTGTTATTCCAAGCCCTGAGAATCTTGCTGAACTCAGCAGGTACCCTATTATTGTTTAATAGGAAGAATGCATTCTGGTATTATATGCTACAGCAGGGTGAATACAATTGACAGTAATGCATTGCATATCTCGAAATAGACGAGAGGAATTTAATGCATTCATCTTAAGAAAATAATAAAATTTTAAGGTGATAGATATGATAATTATCTCAACTTGACCATTATCCAAGATATACATAAATTCAGAGATTACATTTTATCTCGTAAATATCAACAGGTTTATGTGCCAATCAGAATTCATTTTAAAGAAAAAATATTTTCCAGTCATTTGGGAGAAAAGAACAAGCTAGTTCTACAATGTGAAAGATAAGAATGTCTACCATTGTGCCTGGATACAACGCTATTCTTCATGGTATGATAGCACAGAGTTCTGGGTTAACAGCTTATTCTTTGTGGAAGACTTTGCATCAGCCAAGTGTATGCTAAAACTGTGAGTTTGACAAGAGAAAGAGGCTCATACTTACTTCATGGCATTTACTTCACAGCATGAAAGAAATGTATCTTCATTTATTGGGGCTGGATATTAAGAAGCATGTTCTTTACTTGTCTTATTAGAAAAGGACTAGAAGAAGAAAGCTACAACATGAAAGGTTAAATAAAATAGCAATTTTAATACAGATAACGAAGAGGCAAGTGGTGGCCAATGAGAGTAGCATTTATGTTAAATTTATGGTAGGATACCACAAGAAACAACAGAAGCTTACAAGAAAAATTAATAAAGAACTACATTGCAGTGGGACCAGTAATTGTCTGGAATTCTAACACTAAACAATCAAAAAAGTGCTTAAGGGATCTTTTGTTTGTTTGTTTGGTTTTTGTAGAGTGTACTGACAGGTGAAGTGGTTGGTCTCAATTTGACTACACTTGGAGTCACTTTGAAGACACACACAGTTCTGGGCGTTTATGTAGAAGTTTATTTGGTATAGAAAGACTTATTCTAAATGTGGATAGCATGATCTCGAGTTGCGGTCCTAAACTGAAGAAAAGGGAGCAAGCCAGCTAAGCAGTAGATGCATCCATCTTCTTGTGTTTGATTGTGGATACAGCGTGCCCAGCTGTACCATGCTGACAGCATTCTTTCCTTCCCCAATGGACAACATGATCATGAGCTAAAGCAAATCCTTTTTCATTAAGATGTCTTTGCAGGCATCTTGTCACTGGAAAAGGAAAAAAAAATCACGAATGTAATAAGAATTCATTGTAAAATGAATGTAAATACTTCACCTGGTTGGAAGAGACAGAGCCAAAAGAAAGATCTAATCTAATTTTCTTAGGGTGGGAGGCCCCTGAAATTAATAGCACCTCAATAGAGACGATGAGTGACATGTTTCAGGAAAGAAAGTTGCCATGGTAGAAATAAAGAATAGGGTCAGAAAAAGGTCTAAATAAAAAGAAAGAAAACATAAACATTAGCCTCATTAGATGAACCACAAAGCAAAGCATGGAATATAGGCGACAATAAAACTATAACATAAATATGTAACATTATGGAAAAAGATGATTTTTATTTATCCATTAGTTTATTAAATGATGTAGAAAAGGTTGGCTTCTTTAAGTGTTGAAAATATTTGTATGTGGTAAAAAGTCAGTCTAAATATGCATATATATACATGAACCACTTAAAAGTAAGGTTAAAAAAGTCAGCATATGCAAGTTGGGTATAGAAAATCACAGACAGAAAGCAGCAGTGGCAGCATTAATATTGTACCATAATTAATGGAACTGAAAGTAACAATACTAAATGAAATAAACACATTAACAGAATAAATAGGAATATTATGCAATTATGGAAGGCAAAATTTACGAGTGAATTATAAACCCGTGTGCACTGAAAATCAGAGCATTTAAATAAATTCAACAAAGCTGTTAGAAATACCAGCAAACCCTGACAAATAGGCAATCATAATGGAGAATTTCCGTATGCATCACCCAAATGGGCCGGATTTAGAAGCCTCGGAGTAAGCAAGAATAAATAAAATTGGTAGAATGCAGCTTGTAAGTCTGATTTTATCCTTTCTCCCATTTCTCTGTTTTGTCAGCTCAGTACGCCATGACAAAATATTGAAGATTGGGGGGAGGGTATATATAACAGAGACAGACTTTTTTTTTTTTTTTTTTTTTTTTTTTTTTTTTTTTTTTTTTTTTTCTGTTCTGGAGGCAGACAGTCCAAAGTCACGGCCTTAGCCTTGCAAATGACTTCCTTACTACTGAGGATCCCAATTTTAGGATCTCATTTGACCTAAATTGCCTCCTTAAAGATGTTATTTTCAAATACTAGGATTTTAAATTATGTGGTTTTGGGGAACAATATTCCAGTCATGATGCTTCTCGTATACTGAATACACGATCACATACTGTTTACAGTTCTAGTTGGCGGCATGAACCTGGGAGAGCAGGGCCTGCAATTGAGGTTGACTAAAGTCTCATGCAATAGTCAACTTTATCCAGAGCATCGGACAATTTATACTCTGAGAGTTAAGAAGAGTCACATGAGTAAGGTGTCCAATCACAAGGACAAGCCACATGTGGCAAACTCATGTTTCTCCATAGAGGCACATGGATAACAACAGCTGAAAGTAAACACACTCTGATACACTTGGGGGAATTATGAACACACTTCCAGGAACAACCCTGTGGTTTTGAAGAAACTAAGGTCGCAAGACTCTTGTCTAGTTTTCTTGGAGTTTTCTCACAGGTACTCAAAATTCCCTTTATATGAATGACTCTGTTCTTGAACTGTGCTTGCTAACATACCATTCTGAAAATCTTTAAGAATTATCCTAAATTTGCTCTGTGGTGTATAGATGTCACATTCAATGCTAGATAATAGTACCTCTGCTTATGACATGGGTTACTGAGTATTCCAAACTTCTTGATTTCAGAAGAAAGACAAAAGACTCCTTTCAAAATATTACTTCTCATTAATGATGTACCTGGCTACCCAAGAGCATGGATGGATGTATAGTGAAACTTACTGTGTTTTCATGTCAGCTAACGTCGAATCCATTTTACGTTAAGTGGATCAAGGAGTCATTTTAATTTCCACCTCCTATCACTTAAGAAATATGTTTTATAAGGTGAGGAGTGCCATCATTAGTCTTCTGATGGATCTGAGTAATATCCATTGAAAATCTGAAAAGTGTTTGCATTCTAGATTCCATGAAGAGTCTAGATGCTTGTGAGTCATGGGAGGAGAAGAGAATGTCAATAGAAATACGAGTTTGGGGAAAGTCTGCCACAGCCCTTATGGAGATCTTCGAGGAGCTCAAGACTCTGGTAGGGCAAATCACTTCAAATGCCCTTAATGTGGACTTAGAAATAGAGCCTGAATATGTGACTGATGCGTTGGAATTTCTTGATAACATTGGATTAGATGAATAGTTAATTCTTCCAGATAAGGAAATAAAATTGTTTCTTAAAATGGCTGAACATTATTGAAATGGCAGCAAAGGATTTAGAATATTATTGAATAAACTCAGTTGCTAAATCGGATACAGGGTTTGCGAGTACTGATGCAAATTGTGAAAGAAGTTCTTCTGTGGGTAGATGGTAGCAAGCAGCATCACACGCTACCGGCAAGTCTCTCATGAAAGAAGAGAGTCAATTGATGTGGTGAACTCTGATGATGCCTTGTTTTAAGAAATTGCCACAGCCACTCCAGCCTTTAGCAACCACTACTCTGGTCTGTCAGCAGCCATCAACATCAAGGCAAGACCCTCCACCAGCATAGAAGCTAGGACTTGCTCAAGGTCAGGATGGCCTTTAACATCTAGGAATACAGTGTTTTAAAAAGAAGTATGTACATCTGAGACATGGTACCATTTCTTACTTAACAGAATACAGTATAGTATAAATATGACTTCCAAATATATTCAGAGACTTAAAAAAATCATGTGGCTTGTTTTATTCTCATGCTCATCTTATTTACATATTTTTTTATCGACATCTTTGAGGTAGACTTGGAGGTAAAAATATCCTAAAGTCTTTTTATTATTGAATCTCGGTAATAATGCTTTGATTTTATGCAATAGACAATGAGAACAGTTATTCAGGAATCTATACAAAACAGACAGGTAGATCAGGAGGGATAGTGTTTGACTGAGTTTTTTCTATGCTTGCCTATTCTTTTTAATCAAATGGCTAAAAATAAATGAAATTTGGGTCCCTAAAAGAACAATCCCAGTATTTGGAAGAGTTTTAGATGGCTTATTTCCAATATACTTATGTAAATTAAATAAGTAACAGGAATTATCAATGACAGTATTTTGACCCATGCTTTTAGGATGGGTTAATGAAGAGGTGATTTTGCAGTTTGTAGGTATAAGCTATGGATTCTAGACAAATAATTATTATAGCCTCCAAATATATGTGTCATCAGTTGTATCTTCATTAAGAAACAATTTGGGGGAGGTTCACATCTAAGAATCTACAGATTCATCCTTACTGTGCAGAGAAATGAAAGCATGGCTTACAGAATACGTTTGCCTTCTAGCTGTATCTGAGACAGTTTCATTTCTCATTGTGTTTAGTGATTTTTATGTATTCCACCTAGTTTTCCTTGATATGTATTTAAGAGAAACTTTTATAAATTTTTAAAAAAGAGTCTTTAACCTACCCCAGCTAATTATCGCAGTGAAAATGACTGGGAACAGAGAATGTAGTCCAATGGAAATGTTGGCTAATAGTGGGTTCTGGTGGGCAATTGGGTAGTGGGTAGATACAAAAACATGATCAGTGACATGTTGCGGAGAATCCCCAAATTTCTGTTAGCAGGTAAGCACGTGACCTCTCTAATAGTACCAGTGTTCTTTTGCAGAAGCAGCTTGGATTAGACTGCATGTACCCTCATGGATCAGTTACTTTTTCATTGTGGGTCAAAACAAGCAATGACAGCTTAATAAGAGAAGAGTTTATTTTGAGTCATGGTTTGAGGAGATATGATTCATCATGACAGAAAGGCACAGTGATGGGAGCATGAGGTGGATGGTCATGTTGCACTCACAGTCAGGAAGCAGGGAGTGAGTGGTCACTGCTACATTTATCCCAGTTTAGGACCACAGTGCATGGAATGGTCCTGTGATACACGGTCGGACTTCCTTCCTCAGGCCAAACTCTCTGGAAAATGTCTTCATAAACATGCCTAGAGGAGTGTTTCCTGAGCACCTGCCATACCAGTTAGGTGGACATTAAAGATTAACCATATCAGTACATGAAAGATGTTCATCTGTGGGGAAGTCAGAAGAGAGCGGATAGAGTGGGCATACACTCAGAGTCAGTTCTTACTGCATCCCAGATCAAAGTACCAGATGTTCTTAAAGTAGGTTAACCTTGAAAATGCATTGTGTAGTCAATCAAAAATAACAAAAAGGACAAATGCACTGTTACATACATATACACATGTATGTGCATGCATGGACACACATGCACAAATACATGCTAAGAAGGAAAACCTCATTTATATTGCAAGTTTGTAGGTATAAGTTGTGGAGAGATAGACATCAAACGTGTTCTAATACTTGGCCAAGGCACGAGAAAGGAATGTGAGTGGGTTAGAGAATTATAGAGTGGAACAGAGCAAGGTTGTGCTTTGCACAGACCAGAGCTAATAATGGGCTCTCAACCTAATGGTGTGATTAAGAGAGCATTCTGTACCTGATGTCCAGACATAAATCTCTGGACTGTAATTATAGATGATCCAAGCATAAAGAATGCATCTTTAAAAACATTTTTTTACAAGCCAGAATTAAAACATTCTGTATAGGTACCTCAGGTATGAGAAGCTGGACATAAATTGGATATTAATGAATCTGCCAAAATAAAAAGCTTCTGTTTGAGACTATAATTGAGAAGTTATTAAAGTATGAGAGCTAAAGGAACTAAAATAGCCCTGGATAGAAAAATGCTCCACCCTACCTTTTTATCCACACTACTGGCCAGCCACTGGGGGCCAGGAGTTTCCCACCCAAGACATAATTACCAACACAGACCTCAGCCTCAGTACTCTGCCTTTCACATATAAATTCTTAGAATAAAATAAAGCCTTTCAGGTTGAATCTCTCCTTTGGAGTATTGAGGAACTTGGAGGACTTAACAACATGAAGTTACGTTGATGTTCCCTGTGGTCTTTGGGACTTCCTGGCACTAGATCTTCATTGACAACACCCTAGAAATCTTGGAACCACATAGGTTAGGTAATTCCTGCTCATATGAAGGCTGAGGAAACTTGGTGTATGGTAGCTCCATTCTTTTCTGTTTGTGTGCTGTTCTTGGTTCTGAGTGTGGCTTTCTTGGAGAAGAGCTTGGCTCTCATTAAAGAGCATGTGCCCTTGCTAACCGGACTGCATAAGGATGCTTTGAGATGTCGGTGAGGGCTTCAGGGGATTTTCAAGAAGACTGACCTGCTACAACTGTTTTCACCTACCTATTGAGTGTCACCTACCTATTGAGTGTCACCTACCTATTGAGTGTCACCTACCTATTGAGTGTCCTTTTAGAAGACTATACTTCTACTATCCAACAGTTAGTCACAATGTGGCAGTTTTCTCCGATACCAGGCTCTGTTTAAGCTTTGGCAGTCTTATCTCATCTTTTTCTTGGCCATCCAATGATGCTCTGAGGTTTAAGGTGAAGTGACATCTCACATCTCTTGTAAGAGCATCAGTCACAGCCTGGTAGGTGGGGACTTGGGTAAGTTTGTTAGAAGAGGCTACCGCGTGCTTTCGTCTTTCTGACGCCACTTGTCATGAGCAGTGTCTTGTTCATCTGATGTGTGGAAGGTTTAGGACAAGAGGGAAACAGTACGTATTCTTGAGTCAGACTGATGAAGGATTTTATTCAGATTTTGTCACGTCTATGTGTGAGACTCTGAGGAAATAATTGATCCACTGGTCTAAGGGAGCTGTTTGAATCTTATAACTGAGAGTTTTGCATCTTACACTGATATTAAACCCCACTAATAAGTGTTGGATGACAAAATGATCACCAGTGTACTCACTTACATAATTTAGGCTTCTTACAAGCTAACCAAGATGATGTAGTGTAATCACTCTGTATACCACACGATGCATTGAGCTCCATAAAAATAAAGCAACAGTGCGGGCATTAACACTCCACCAAGTAATTCAGCAAAGGTTAAATTGCTACACAGAATTAAGTTTATAATTATAGTTATATAATTATAATTTAATTTAATATAAATATAAGTTATAATTATAGTTACAAGCAATAACTACTGCTCTTTACTCATAGAGTGTGATGTAGCATTTTGTAAATATTTAAGCAGAAGTTTGGCATTTTGTTAAGCTAATAATAATATTCTTGTTTTAAATAAGACATGTTCTTATATACAGAGAAGGGACATGTAAGTTGAATTGCTGACTTCTTCAAGTGAGGAAAACAATCTTTCATGTGCAGAAACATGTTTGTGTTCTTTCATTCATTCATTCATTCATGTGTGTGAGTGTGGGTGCTTGCATGTGCTAGTGGCAATGTAGATTTAGACAACCTTGAGTGTCATCCTAGCCTTTCACTTTTGCTTGAGAGTGGGTCTCGTTGTTTGCTGCTTATATCCACAAGTTCCTGGGATGCTCTTGTTTCTGTCTACCATCTTATTGCCAGTGCCCTGAAATTTCAGATATGTGCTACAGGCCCATTGCTGTGTAACTTCTGGGTACGTGAATTCAAGTCCTCATGCTAGCTCAGCAAGCATTGTAGCCACTGAACCATTTCTGCAGTCCCTTAGGAAAGTGATCTTGTTTCAGAGGTAACCCTAGATAATGACACAGATATTAGTATATTATATTGCGAATTTAACTAAATGAGAACATATATGATATAATTCTTACTGAACTTACCTCGTGGCAGGCAGCATCTGAGGTGATCTCATATCATATTATCTCATTTAACTCTTATAAGACTTTCAAGCTGTATGATTAAATTTCATGGTGTTTATTTTATGAAGGAGTAAAAAGAGGCATAGAGGGCAGGCTGGCAGGTGGGTGCAAGGTCACACAGCTGATGAGCTTCTGGGCCAGGGTTTGCTCTAACCTATCTTTAGCCCCTACCTGTGTACTCTCAGATCTTGTGGGGACTCATCTCGGTGGAATCTAATTATGGGAGATGATTCTTAAGGGTGAGTATTGGCCAGCAACAACCCACCCACACACTCTGCTCCTAATACCCTATATTAAGTAGGGAAGCATTATTGTTGTGAGAAATAAGCACTTGATTTGAGCACACATCACATGACAGCTGCCTGCGTAGAGCTGAGTGATCCGTTTATGTGTACATGTACAGGTTTGTAAAAATGTGTATAGGGTGAAAAATATTGGGAATTTATATTAAAGAGATGACTTGAACTGTGAGCACAGCTGAATATATTTTTCAAGGGGATGGAGAATTTTGATACAGTGGCTCACATATTTTATTGGTCTTTTGTACTTCTCTGGTATTTTAAATGAAAGATACTGAGTGAAGTTTACATCTAAATGAATGTTAGCTTATTTCTATTTTCTCTAGTTCTAACTTTTGTTTGCTTATGTTGTTGTGACTACAGTGAAACAAACTCCATTTTCCACTATTTTAATATCTAGTATATATTATTTTTAATTAAAAAATTAAATATCTTATCCAACAAATGTTTTATTTTGAGAGTAGATGAAGTCATATTTTTGTCTATCTCTATGAATTCATATGATTTGAATTTCAATACTTTTAGTGTGTGTGTGTGTGTGTGCATATGTGTATGTGTGAGTGTGTGTGTGTGTGTGTGTGTGTGTGTGTGTGTAGAAACTTGGTCACCATGGCAAGCATACAAGCATATAGAAGTTGGAGGGTGACTTACAGAATCTGTTCTCTCCTTCCACCATATGCATTATGAGGTTAGGACCCATAATCTTAGCTCTCCTGGCAAGCACTGTTACCATAGAGCTAAATCAGCAGCCCAAATCAGTTTTTGTTTTTTAATAATAGAGAAGAGGTGAATGGAGTTATAAATAGCCACAAATACTCCTTTAAATGTCCTGCTTATGTGTGAAAGGTTAAACAAATCTTGATCATATTGGTAATAAAAATAAAGAAACACAAAACTCAGTGTTTATTCCGTGTCTCCTTGTGGGTGTCCTTGGGGCAAGTGATATGAGAGGTTTTAAACGTACATTTTCCTTGGATTATAATCTACATAATGAGGTAAACATTTCAGGTGAATTGTATTTCACTTTCCTGTATATTTATTCAAATGGTATATGTATATGACACTCTACATTTTTTTGCAGTCATTCAAATACTGTAGAATGGTGGACAAATGTAATGTTGAATGCCTCAATATTGGTCTTCAAACCTTGAAAGATCCTACTTCAGAGAAAATAATGATATATTATAAGTTGGTCTGAATTTAGTGTATGGATCTCACCCTTATTTGCACCACTGTGCTACAGCTTATTAGAAGTTCAGTATTGCTGTGAAACACAGATACACCCATGAGTTCCCCCACCCTGGGCAAGTGAACCTAAGGTGCATCACCGTTGTCAAATCTAACAGTGCCAGTGAGTTCCAACCTGATGTCATTGGTCATGTGAAATGCATGTGTTTTCACATTATATATGAACAGAAGGCACATACACCACTCTCCATTTTATTTACATTTAATTTCAAGTGTACATATTAAATAGGAATAAATTTAAGCTCATGTTATCAGTCTATGAGATTTGTCTTTAAAACACAAGCAATTTATTGAAATGTTCACTAACTAAAGAGCATGCCCATTAAATATTTTATTATTCAGATGATCAATGCACATTTATAGTAGAAGATACTTAGTTGTTTATTTGTTCAGGCCCTGAAACATAAGTCTAAATATTCCCTAGGGATATTTGCCATATATATATATTTTTTTTTTTTCTACAAAACATCCATTTCCCAAATTCACACTTCCATGCTTACACACAAGTGGAGTGTTAAGAAATTGGAATTTTAGAAAAATGCTTAGTAGGATCTTAAAAGCAATTGTAAACTTAATACTGATGCATACCAGTCTCCACAATGTTTTTGCCCAAATTCTATTTTATCCAATGAGAGCTATGGTGTTTCCTAAAAGAGAGCAGAGAGAGAGAAAGAGACGGGGGTGGGGGAGGGAGGGGGAGACAGGTTTCTGGAACCTCTGTCCAGGCACAGGGTAATTTTACTTTTCATTTTAAATCCAGATCACCTTTCACCCTCCTACACAAAATCATGAGATGGACAGATGCACATGGGGACTCAGTGGAGATTATACATAATTCTTTGCCTAATCTGCTGCCTGACATCAACCTACTCTGCACTTTCCAGCATTGTCTCCCTTCCTATAGGTATATATCTAATCTGGAGATAAAAATTGAGAAATAAATGAGGCAAAAATAAAAGCATTGTTCAAAGTCGCCTTTTTACTGCCTTGGAGTTTGGGAATGATTGCTCTCTACATTGGCATTTGAGAGAAGAAATTTGGCTATTATAGTTTTTCTTGTTATTTTTATTAAGCGAATGAAAAAGGATGGTAGCCATTCAGCCACTAGGATGTTGGGACAGCAAATTGAGGGGCCCCCAAAGACCTTGAGACCCATTTTTGAAGTTCAATTCCAATCCCTAAGATTAGAGAAGCCCTTCCAAAATGAGGGTCACAGATGCATTTGTGATTTAGACGATTTGTCTGGATGCTGTCAGGGAAACAATTGGCCATTATTGAACAGAGCTGCTGATTTTCCCTCTGTACCATTTTTTCTTTTGTTTCGGTCATTGCTGAATGGTAAAGTCTGACAGCAAGTTAAAAAACGCTAGTTGTACGGAAGAGAGGAAAACATGGCGATAAAATGGCAACAAAGAACTAGGGAGACAGTTTCAACTTGAGATGATAATGGTTTTATCTTAAGTAATTTAATTGAGTTGACAATATATATTTGTCACTTACATATACAGATTATGTAATCTGTAGTACCTAATGGACATTATTAATTAATGTTGGGGCATGTATTAGGTAATATAAACCTCTGTATTGTGAAGGAGCTCTGTCACTGGACAGAGGAAGTCAACAATATCCATAGGGCCTTCTCATCTCCACCAGCTCCAGCATCATCCTTCATTGTGCTCCTCTTCCCATCTGTGTTCATGGCTCATTGGTTGGGAGCAAACCCAGCACCCGAAAGAAAGCAAGTCCACGGATGGAACATCAGAACTAGATGTAGAATGGGTGATCTAGAATGACTGTGCCTTTCCTATCACAAGCTCTGCAATCTTCAGGAACACTCTTCATTATCTCGTAATGGTCTGCTTCCAGCACCACTCCTCTCCCTCTGCTGCCTTCCTGTCCCACGAACACATTACCATAATTTCTTGCTTGCTTTCTTCATAGGTTGTGTAGTGTCTGTGAGATCTCTTCTCCAGTCAGACTTGCAGAGGATAACCTTAAAACATCATTAGATCATGGCCTCTTCAGCTTCAAAGGGATCAGTGGCTTCTCATACATTGATGTGCTCTGAACCCCATCTGTTGACCTTTAACCAACACCCCTGGCTCTTGCTTTGTTCTGGTCACCCCCCTCAGCTGCTTCTTCTCCTTCTCCGATGACTCTGGGATAGCTTCATCCTTCTAGTAACAAGGCAATTCTACCAGACGGCATCTTTACAAGGTGTTCTATGTTCTTATCACGGAACTTTAAGTCTCAGCTTAAATGCCCTCTTCCAGCTCATACATTCCTGCAGTAATCTTGCTCAAGGACGAGTTGTCCTTGAGCGTGTCCTCCACCAAAGCCCATATGAGAGTCTTCTCTAAGCTTCTCGTCATTTCAAACATCTATATGAAGTTCAATAAAGATAAGAATGAAATGAATTTTCATTGCTGTCTGTCATTGATGAGTTAGAAGACAACATGTATTCTCAACGGAGGGTGGTGGCTATGTGGCCCTAAGTCTGGTGGAGTTCTGGAGAGGTTGACCTGGCAGGTTTCATAGTTCATGCTTTAGCGCTGCCTCTTGATAAAAGTGTTACCTTTGGCAAATTACTTAATAACCTCTGCGAACTATTGCCCATTATGTAACATGGAGGTTATAGTATTATTTTACAAGGTTGTTGTAGGGATTATGAGCATGTGTTCCAGGTAATTAGCATGAATAATAATGAGTAACATTTACCGGTATTTTTCTGAGCCAGGTCCTGGGTTGAGAGTTTATGGTACCATCATAGATCTTTTCAAAAGCTATGCTATTATTCTAATTTTTGCATTGAGAAAGAGTTTAAGGTTCAAGTTTAAGGCCAAAGTTATTTAGTTGTTAAGTGGCAGAATCAGGATAAACTTGTGAATTAAATTATTAGAACCAAGTCTTGTAGATGTTAAGCTACTGTAGCTTCTATATGTTACATGGAAAAATACATTCCCATCGAAATAAAGCATTGTCTTTTCTGAGTCAATAGACAAAGGCAATCACTGAGAAGAGGATCAAAAGATGTACAATGGGAAGCCATGTTAAGGACTCAAATAACCACTGGAAATGGAATTTTTTTGTGTGTGTGGGGGGGAGCCTTTGTGGTTTTGGTAGTCTATTACTTACTTTCCTCTCCCAATAAATCTCTTGTGTGAGGTCTGTTGTTTGGTGTGTGACTTTATGGTATTCCTGGCTCTTGACTGCCAGGACACCTTTCTTCTCTTAGTTGTAACACTTCCATTGCAGAAGTCTTTCCTCAGAGCTGTAACATTCACACCACTCACAGCTCATGGAGGTTGGTTACTTCAGAGAGAAGAAGGAATGTAGCTAAACAGAACTCCTAGGCTTCTGTCCTGGGTAATGAGGCGGGCATTTGGTTGGATTTATTGTACTTACTCCACAGGCGTGGAATTGCTTCATTCTACCCTGAATGTCACAGTTTACAGTGGTGTTCCACAAAAAGTCAGCAATGTGGTGTTACCAAGTGGGTCAATTTCTGGGTCCAAGACAGTGCTTAGCAATCTTGAGTGGCTCTGTTACTTTTCTTGTTGCCATATCAAAGTAACTGACAAAAGCAGTTCAATGGAGGTTCATCTTGGCTTACAGTGCAAGGTTCATCATGGTGGAGACCGAATGGTGGTGGAAGCATAGTGTGGTGCCGACAGTCAGGGAGCCCAGAGGGGTGGATAGCTCTGTTTTACTAGCCTTCTTTTATATTTTTATTTTTTATTTATCCAATACATTACATATGGAGTGGTTCTTCCCATTTCAACACAATATAGAAACCCTCTTGCAGACATGCAGTCCTGGTTGGTTTTTTATTGTCAACTTGACACAACCTAGAGTCACCCGGGAAGAGAAAACCTCAATTAAAGAATTGCCTTGATCAGATTGGCCAGTGGTCATTGCCGTATTCCTTATAAGTGTCAGAGTTCTAAAATGAGAACACTCTGGAGACAATAAAGACAAGTATTATAAAACAAACAACAGTCCCATTGTGAGGCAACCACTGATGAATTGTGGTCAAACCAAATCAATCTTCATGAGAGATTGGCTTGATTCATGATTGCTATGGGAGGGCCTAGAACATAGTGGGTGGCGCTATGCTTAGACATTGGGCCTGGGATGCATAAGAGTTCAGCACGAGCCAGAGAGAAGCTGGTAACATTCCTTCGGGTTTATGCTTCAGTTCCTCTTTGAGCTCTTGCCCTGGCTTCTCTCAAAGATGGACCGTGACCCAGAAGCAGAAGCCAAACCAACAGTTTCCTCCCTAAGTTGATTTTTTTGTCAAGACTGTTTTAGCACAGCATCATAAAGCAAACTAGAGCACGTGCCCAGCGGTCTGTCTCCTAGATAATTCTAAATCCTGTCAACTCGACAGTCCATATTAACACCACAGCAGTTTACCTTCGGCACACCCAGGCTGCTCCGGAAGACCTTGATGTGAATTCGATATTTATGCTTAGATTACCAGGAAATGGCTTTTGTTCTTTTATGCGTATATCACTGCGTTGCATGATTTTTCTGTTTCTGTGGGGGGTAGGGGGAGGTGGGTTTCCAAGGTGAGTAAGTTTTTCTTTTATTTGGGAATGAAGTATTTAATCTATAGTTAGAGAAAAATGAAAATAAATGAAACCATAGAAATTGACTGGAAAAGAAAAACCACTGTGTGTTAGCAGTGTACGAACATTTTTTCTTTTTCTTCCTTTCTTTGCTTTTTTCTTTCTTTTTGCTGACACAGCTCGGCAAGTTTGAACAGAAATCCTTGCACAAATCTGATTATCAGACTTTTCCTCGATGCAGCAGGAGTCAGCACATCGAGGAGAACCATCAGAATACACCGCTATAGCCTTTCTCCTTTCTCCTTTAAGGGAAGCTGCATGTCAGGAAATGCAGAGCATTTACGATACTGTGAAAAACCCACATGGCTTCCTCATTTCCACAGATCCCTTTCTGAATTCTAGATGGCGACAGGGCATTCTGGAGTCAAGCAAAATGCGTCTCCATCTGAAATTGCCTCCATCCACAATGGCTCTTTACCTGCTCGGTCCAATACTTCTCTCCAACCGCTTTATTTCCTTTAGAGATGAAACTCGAACTGAAGCAAACATAATAGACTTTTCAACTTGAAAGGGATGATTATAAGCCAATGTCTGTGTTTGCTGTGTCCGGATCTCCAGATTCACTCTGATAGATGGTCATTGCCAAGATTCTCAGAAGTGATGGGGTCCAACATAACAGCATGTTAAACCGAGAAAGCTTTGAAGACCAAGATTAAATAAAACAAAACAAGAAGCAGCCCCACTGAGAGGCAACCATTTAAGAATTTGGGTCAAAGATGTCTGAATTGGAAGTGAGGGCCTGGATTCTGTTTTTCTTTTCCCGTGTCACTACTTATCCGTGTGGCCTCTGTTCTTTGACCTCTTGAGGACCTTGGTTTCTATATTTGTGAGAAGAGGAAGAGAGACAGGTTAGAGGCTTGCAGATGTTGCTCAGTGGTTGGGATGCATCCAAATCCCTGAGAAAATGAAAGGTTCGTAGGTGGTCCATTCAACTTTGATTTGTAAGTTTGGACTGTATATTAGGAGTCTGTATAAATTAACCCATGTCTTTATTTGATTAGATTTGATGGTTTACTTTTAAAGGTTTTGTTTCAAAGAAAAATCTGAACCCTAAAAAAATTTTCAAACAAACAGAATGAGTTCTTGGTTATTCTTCACTTAGACTCATTTTTTAAAACATTGGCCCCGTCTCATCTCTGTTTTCATGTGACTCTGCATGCATGCATGCATGGCTATAGTATGTTTTTAAGTGGAGATGGGGTTTGTTAGAGATATTCAATCATAGATGTTAAGAGAAAGAGATGATCAGAGAAAGAAGATAAGACCCTCCATAGAGGGCAATGTGCTCCTCATAGCAGGGTTGCTGTTTTTATACTATTTGGAGTAATTTGAGAGTAAAGCACAGTCATCATGGCTTCACACTTCAAAGCACTGCAATGTTTATCTCCTTAGCACAAGGATATACCCACTTTTATAATCATAATGGGGAATCCAGTTCAGCAAATCCAGCATTGATATCACATTATCTAGTATACAAAAATTTTTAAATGTTTCTGGTTTTCTAAACATTATTCTTTAAATATAGTTGAACTTTGAAGTGCTTCTAATAAAATGAAAATAAGGTCAGGAAAATTGAGACATTTTGCCACCACGCCTGAAGACCTGAATTCTATTCCAGGGACTCACATAGAGGAAGAGAAGGACCAAGTCCTACATGCTGTCCTGTGACTTCTACACATGCACAGTGGCACCTAAGAAGTTTCACACATTCATGTGTGCACACATGTGTACACACCTACACACCCTAACACACAAACACACAAATAAAATTATCTCTGAAAATTGGAAAAAAACATATAGCAGGAAAACAAGGCTAATACAGTGAGCCTTTCCTTTCCAACACATTTGAAAAAAAGCTGGCAATCCGAGGATTGGTTGCTGCCCCAGTATTTTAGTATGTATTCCCCTCTTTCCTGAAAAAGGCAAATATTTTGCCTAACATTTTCAGAGGGACTAGATACATCATGGCTGATAGCTGTAGCAAAAAATAACAGGTATGATGGCAGAAGCTGGAATAACGTCTTCTTTTTCCCCCCCTTTTAATTATTCACTTTATATCCCACTCACTGCCCCCTACCTACAGGTCACTCTTTTCCCCGTCTTCCCTATCTTTCTTCTCTGAGGGGGTGGGGGCCCTCTTGGGCGTACCCCACCTCCATTCATGTCTCTGCAAGGCTAGGAGCTTCCTTTCCCACTAACCTCAGACAAGGCAGTCCAGCTAGAAGAACATATCCTACATAGAAGCAACAGCTTTTAGGACAGCCATCATCCAGTTGTTTGGGACCCAGTTGAAGACCAAGCTGCATATCTGCTACATACATGTGGCAAAGCCTAGATCCAGCCCATGTATGTTCTTTGGTTGGTGTTTCAGACTCTGAGAGCTCCAAGGCTCCAGTTTAGTTGACTCTGTTGGTCTTCATGTAGAATTCCTGTAACCCTTCACGGACCACAATCCTTCCTCCCTTTCTTCCATAAGAGTCCTGAAGCTCCATTCACTGTTTGGCTGTGAGTGTCTGTATCCATGTGAGTAAGCTACTGGATAGAGCCTCTCAGAGGACAACATGCTCCTATCTGTAAGCATAACAGAATATAATTAATGGTGTTACGTACTGGTGCTTGCCCATGGCATGGGTCTCAAATTGGGCTGGTTATTGGCTGACCATTTCCTCAGTCTCTGCTCCTTCCTCCATGCCTGCATTTCTTGTACACAGGATAAATTTTGGGTGGAAAGTTTTGTGGATTGGTTGTTGTTTCTATAGTGTCACTGGGGTTCCTGTCTGGCTATAGGAGGTGACCTCTTCAGGTTCCATATCCCCAGTGTAGTGAGTCACAGCTAAGGTTACCCCCATTGATTCTTAGGTACCTTCCTTATCTCCTATCTTGTCTTGGAGATGCCCCTACCTCCTCACCCCTATCAGTTGCACATTTACATTCATTTTCATGGCCGTCTGGCCATCTCTCCTGTCTTTCTCCACACTTGATCCTGAACCTTCCATTCTCTTCTCCATTATCCCTCCCTCACAGTTCCCTCCCTCCATTTGCCTCTTATGCCTATTTTATTCTCCATTCTAAGTGAGACTCAAGCTTTCTCACTTGGGCCTTCCTTCTTGTTTAGCATCTTTGGGTCTATGTAGTGTAACATGGTACATATATTTTATGGCTAGTATCCACTTGTGTTTTAAAAATGGCATAGAGAACTAAACAGAAAATTCTCAACAGAAGAATCTCAAATGGCTGAGAAGCACATAAAGAAATGTTCAAAGTCCTTAGTCATTGTGAAATGTAAATTAGAACAACCATCTTACACCTATCAGAATGGCTAAGACTTAAAAAAAAATCAAGAGATAGCACATGTGGGCAAGGATGTGGAGCAAGGAGAAGGGGAATACTTCTTCATTGCTGGTGGGAGTGCAAAGTTGCACAACCACTTTGGAAATCAGTTTGGCTATTTCTCAGAAAGCTGGAAATGGTTCTACCTCAAGACCCAGCTATATCACTCCTGGTCATATATCCAAAGGATGCTCCACCATCCCACAAGTACACTTGCTCAACTATGTTCATAGCAGCTTTATTCTTAATAACCAGGAACTAGAAACAACCTAGATGTCCCTAAACTGAAGAATGGGTAAAAAAATGTGGTACTTCTACACAACGGAATACTATTCATCTATTAAAAAAGACATCAAGAATTTCGCAGGCAAGTGGATGGAACTCAAGAATATCACCATGAGTAAGATAACACAGTCCCAGGAGGAAACACAAGGTATGTATTTCTTAAAGAGACTGTCTCATTCATAACCATAGTCCAAGTACCAGTGCCAGAAATAACCATCTATACTGCTGTCCTCATGACCAGACCCCATGCTACCCTTTATAGACAACTAGTTAACTCAGAATTCTATGTTACATTTAGTTCTCATACATTTTTTGTTTCCTTTATTCTTGAATTGTTGCTCAAACTTCTTTTTGGCTTTCCTGACCTTGCTATTTTAAAGATTGGGGGATGTTTGTTTTGTCGAATGACCTATGTCTAGTTTTGTTTAACGTTTCCTGGTGATACAGGCTATGTGACCTCATCAAAGATGATGCCCCAGTTCTGGATTCAGACAGTTCTCTAAATTGTCCTTATTCTTTGTAGAGGAAGACAAATGCTTGAGTGAGGAGTAAAACTAAGTGGAATACTTACCTCCAAAGCAAATATGAAGGATTTAAGTCAGGATTGTTCAATAATAAAAGGATGAATTACAGGATATTACATAGCTCTGAGAAAGAAGACATAAAATAGTGTATAGATTTGTGTAATCTGTGTTAATACACAGGCTTTCATTGTAGTTGAGCAAAGTTTTCCATTTACTGTAGCTCTTAAGTGGTTGCACCTGGGTTAGTGCTATGCGTATACCCAGTGACTTCTTATACTTATCAAGCAGTGCAATTTATTAGACTGGATACATTCTTCTAGAAGCCACAGACCTTATTTAGATAGGAGGGCTTAGGAGGCAGGATGGTGGCCTAATGGACCCTTGCTGATTTGTGCCCCATAAGACCTTACTTGGTCCTTGATTAAACTAAACACATATTGTTTTTTACCAGCTGGAGCTGAGGTGGGATAAGGAGAAGGGTGGCATAGAGATGGAACATTTCTGGAAAGTTTGAGCCTACCTTGGCTATATAGGGAGAACATGCTTCAAAATCTGTCTTTTTTAAAAATTGGATGTTTTATTTATTTACATTTCAGATGTTATCCCCTTACCCCATTTCCACCCCCAGAAACTCCCTATCACATCCCCTCTCCTTCTGCTTCTATGAGGGTGTCCCTACACCCACCAGTTCCCTCCTCCCCACACTCGAAGTCCCCTACACTGGGGCATCTTCACAGAACCAGGGCCTCCTCTCCCACTGATGCCTGACAAGGCCATCCTCCCCTACATATACAGCTGGAGCCATGGGTCCCTCCCTATGTGCTCCCAGGCTGGTGGTTTAGACCCTGGGAGCTCTGGTTGGTTGGTATTGTTGCTTTCCCCATGGGGCCACAAACCCCTTTAGCTCCTTCAGTCTTTTCTCTACCTCCTCCATTGGGGACACCGGCAATCAGTTCAATGGTTAGCAGCAAGCTACCAATGAAACAAAACTGTAAAACAAGAAGCCATAAAAACCAGCACCAGAATCTTATATTTATATGATGCATGAATGACTAAGTTACAAATGTAGTTAGAGATAACCATTATGAAGTCACAGTTGCTGTATTTCCGAAGTATTTATTTGCTTATTTGTTATTAAAGTATTCTTTTAAAATTAGTCCTAATTCTATCAAATAATCAAAATGCACATGTGGGGTATAAGAAATGGCTGAGACCTGTGTCTTTATTATTATTAATAATTATTTTTTTATTTACATTTCAGACATTGCCCCCCTTCCCAGTCTCCCCTCCTACAGTATTTTGTCCCCTTCCTCCATCCTTTTGCCTTTGAGAGGGTGCTCTCCCACCCCCAGGCATCACCCTTCCCTGGGGCCTCAAGTCTCTACAGGATTAGGTTCATCCTCTCCAACTGAGGCCAGACAAGGCAGTTTTTTTGCTACATGTGTGCTGGGGAGACCTGTGTCTTGACACAGGTTTCTAGGACCAGGGCAGTAATTTATATCCTAACAAGATAGTACAATGTACTGTTCCCACCACCTGGAGGAGAAGAGAGCCCTTTGGAAACACTCTAGGCTGCTCTGAAATCAATGAGATCTCTGTTATCATGCTTCTGATTCCTGCACCCTAAGTCTGAAATGGACCTGACAGGAACGGGTTAGATAGCTTTGGGCTGTAGGTTTCCTGCGTCGATAGATGCCTTCTTCAGTCTGAAGCCTCAGTTCAAAGCCCTTTGAGAAGTCAGACATTCAGTCCCTGAATACATCTTGACATTGGAGCATCCTGACATTGGAGCAATTTAAATTGCAAGAGCTTTGTGTAAATGGAACAAAAAGAAACTGGCTTTTGCAGTGTGGTTATGTTTTACTGAACTAGCAATGTAGCATAACCTTCCAATGAGTCTCTGGGATGCAAGAGGCTGTGTCTTTGCCTGCCAGCCACCTACCCTGCTGATGCAGCATCTGCAGAGCCCCGGGGAGCCCACTTTGAGTGTGTTGAGAAGGAACTCCTTGGTATTAACTACTTTCTATTCACAGAGAAGGAAACACTTTCTCTAAAGCCATTCTTAGCCACCAGAGGAGATCTGAAACATTTGGCAGGACCATTTCTGAAAAAGAACCTCAGACTCTAGCCCTGCTTTACTGAGGTCACCACTAGCCATAGGCGAGGGTCCCCTCACATTTCACGGGGCAAAGCTTTCATTAGACTTTTTTGAATGGCTTTCAAACTTAACTTCCAGGCTTGCATTTTTTTACATAGATGAAACGAAGTAAGTAATTAGAGACTGCTCTGTTTAGTGAGAGCTGGATATTGATAGTACGTAACAGCAGCTGCCATTACGTGCTCATTAAGTGGCATGCACATGCGCTATCGGGGGCTCTTGCCACAAATTGCATCCCTTATGCATCCCCGCTGAGGAAATCTGCAGTGACTTCCACCCTATGCAAGACCAAGAAAGACTCAAAACTTTACCTAGGTGAGACAAAAGGAGCTATTCTCACATTCAAGATGGAGGTAGATGAAAAAAATCCATTGCCCAGAAGCATAAATAAAGCAAGAAGATGCCCAGGTTCCTTCATGCCACTGGGTCAGGAGGGGTGGAACTTTCTCTAGACACGAGCACCAGAAGCCCCTATCTGGTAGAACTTAACCTTAGTTTATCCAGATGGCCGTTGTAAGAGGCAATGGGATTTTGGAAGTTTTAAACTAGAACACGTTTTCCAGTGAACAAAATAGCAGTTTCTGTCAGCTACTTGTTCCAGGCAAAGAAATTAATCTGAATATATAGATTTATCACTATTTTTGTATCTTCATGTCACAAAAACAAAGAAAGCTCTTTTGAGGACAACAGTTTGACTAACATCACCATGTGCTTGACTTCACTGCATTCTGATGGACTGATGTTTGAAAGACATGTATCTTAGGAGATCGTTAGCGATGGGTAGAAGGAGGCAAAGCCTCCTGCAAAGAAAGAGAGTTCACAGGCCTGATCACTGAATCAGATTTGATTTCTTAGGTGTAATAAAAGGACGAGAGGTTCTCTCAGGCTCGGCATCCTGTGCTTGGCTTCTCTTCACACTGCTTAGAGGGTGTTGGGATCAGATATTTCCCTTGAAAAGGAAAGATCTTTTATTTAACAATATTAAGTCTGTTTAATTTTAATATGAAGCAAATAAATGGGAGTAAAATTTTCTTGTTGATTTTTTTTTTTAAAATCCCTTTGTAGCAGAGGATATTTCTTTGAATGTTTTAGACTCAAAATATTTCTGACACACATTGTGATTATATGAAGAAACTCATAGATGAAACCACATATTTTTTAATAGAAAATACTGGAAATGGAAACCAGTAAGAAAACAGCTAAAATATTTATTTACTTATTTTTGGATAGAGACCCATGTTAGCCCAGGCTGGCCTTGAACTAATATAGTTGAGGATAACCTTGAATTTTTGATCCTCTTTCTTCTATTTTAAAATATTGGGATTTTAGGTGTATGCTACTGTGCCCAGTTTATAGGGCTTCCTGTAGCTCAGCTATGTAGCAGGAAATTTTCCCTGCAAGTTGGGAGGAGCTAAGGTGGGAGTAGTAAGGAGAGGAAGAGGAGGAATAAGGAGAGGAAGAGGGGAAGAAAGAGGAGGCGTGAAGTAGAGACAGAGATGTAAGAGGATGGAGAACCACACTTGGACCGAGAGCAGTCCTGGGTAACAACTTAGATCTAGGTTAGTTAATTGGGAAACACCTCCAATTGTGTGGGCATCATGTTTATTGAGCATTACCAAACTTATAAAGCCTTTGGTTAATTATTAAGCATTAGAGTCTCATTTTCTACTGGGTACTGCATGGATGGCGGGATGGTCTGGGCTCAGCCCAACCTTGTGGAGACAGCATGGAAGGTTGGTAGAGCCATCTCCCATGCTGGCATCTTGTGGGTCGCAGGGCCAGTGTGCCTGGCTGCCTGAGCCGGTGGCCTGAGCTGAGCAGTGCCACAGCTTGTGGCTTCAGGCCTAGCCTAGTCGGGAACATGGCAGCTCTATAACACAAGCAGATTGAGAGCCACCTATTTAAAATATTGCTTCAACATCCCTACTCCCAAGAATTGTTAATTAATAAGGACAAACTTTCACCTCTACACTCCAATTTTATTTCTTTTTGTCTTTAATTTTTACTATATTTTTATATTGAACAAAAAATAAGAGTGATATACTTGGGTTTGTTTGTATGTATTCTGATATTACTAACAAAGCAGAATCTTCAGAAAAGTTATTACAGTACAGTGAGAAGGCTAGGCTGACTCCATGACAGGCTTCAAATTGACAGTTTAGGAGACAGTCTAAATCTCTGTTTCCAAGAGCTGGGCAAGTCCAGGCAAGTCCAGGCCTCAGAAGCTGCCCTGCCTCCTGGCCTGAGGCAAGCACAATGGGTCAGCAGCAGTTTCCATACCTCCCCAGCAACAGTTTCCAGTCCCTAAGCCCTGGTAATGAAATGTCCTTAGAGATGGAGCAAGATAAAGGTCACCTACCCAGAATCCCCTAATGTGCTTTAAATCAGGCTTGCAAGCTCACTTGGTTGTCTCTCTCTATCTTGGTAATGGAAGACCTCAGTATGCTGGACATCTGCAGAATAAAACACTCTGCGTTTATATGCTATTTGAGTCTAGGGTATTATTCTTTGGAGAGTCATGAACTCTTACAATAGTGCACATGATGAGGTTGGCCCATATACAGATGGGATGATGGGCTGGAGTGGAAGAACCTTAAATGTAGAAGAGGAATGAGTGAACCTATAGTAGACACAGATAGGGTTAGCAGGGCGTGGTCGTACATTAGTGTCCTCTGGAAGAACATAGCTTGCTGATGGGTATGTATCACAAAGGGGATTTATTAAATTGGCTTACACAATACTGGCTGGGTATTTTAACAGTGGTAGTCCTCACACAGCAGAGGCTGAGAACCTGGTAGTTGCTCATTCTGTATGGCTGGGTACCTCAGTGGTCCTAACATGGCACAGAAAGCCTGGAAGATCCATGGAGAGCAGCCTGTCTTCAGTCTACATCAGAAAGCCAAGGAAGCTGGGCTCTTTAGTCAGCAAAGGATGTCAACGTGATCTGGGTAGAGGGTTAGAAACACTCTGTCCTGGTGATGGTGGGGCAAAGCATTAGTGTTTTCCTTCAGAACTCTTTATATCTAAGCTGCTGCTGGAGCATGCTGGGAGCTGTGGGGACAAGAATTCATAGTTTTGAAAACACACACATGACTTATTAGTTGAAAAAGGTGCTGGGGACACGAAGAACTAAAAGCCTGAAGGATGATCCCTGAAGTTTTCTCCTGAATTCTTGGGATTCTTTGCCGTGTGGGCCAACAGAGAAGAAAGTGCTAATGAAGGGTACTGGCTGAAGGCCCTACATCAGACTGTCATCTGGAGAAGGTCTAGAGGGTGTAATGAGGCGAACAATAAAGTTGTTAGAGTTTGAAAAGGTTAAAGCAGCTTCAGGGATCACTACTTGTGCTTCGGGTGTATTGGAATGTCAGGCCGGTAATAAGCAATATGCAATCCAGAGACAAGGAAGCAATTAGCTCTCCACGATGGTAAAAGTCTGTCCAGGTTCAATGTGTGGAGGAGCCTGTGAGTACTTTCCCTCTGAAGCCAGTGATGATGAATCTTTACAGTCTGTCAGCAGGTTTATTAAGTACCCACCAGGTACATACCATATAGTTAGGTTTGAACAAGCCCTTGGAAGCCTGGAATGCATGGAGTATGATGTCAGTCAGTATCCCGAAGTCTGCGGTGCTTCTGTTTGGGATTTTAGATCTGGAGCAGTCAAAGTTACTCAAGACAACAGTTTTGACTGGAGAAGTGGCAACAAAACTGGAAGAAAGACCATCTTCTTTTTATCACACTGGTAGGTTGTTGAGACCCTGATCAGTGAACACCCATTGCATATCTCACATTGCTCTTTCCCACTGGTGGTATAATGAGCAGAGTTGATCCTCTCTGTGATAGTTTTGTCTATAGCGCTTCCATGGGACAAAGCTACATAGTTAAATGACTCCTTCCTATTATTTTTGCTGTTGTTTTGAGGCAAGTTCTCAGCATGAAGCCAACTCTAGATATCCTGCCTCTGCCTCCCATTGACGAGATTATAGGAGGGAAGCATGATGCCTGGTTACTGCCCTTTCTCCTAAAGAAGAATACAGGAGAAATATGTCAACCATTGCTTTCCACCCAATCTGTACAGTACAGATTCTTTGTCATGTTAACAAACAGAACCCCAGGAGTAGGTGAGGGCTCTTCTCTGAGAATGTTAGCTTCTCTGGTTTATCATATATGTTAGCCACTTAGGAATCTTGTAAAGATGAAGACTCTGTAGGCTTGGAATTCATTCTGAGATTCTGCTTTGCTTTTAGATGACTATGATAGTCATACACTGAAGAGCCCAAATTCACAGAACTCCTGGTACATGGATGTAGACTTAGATAAGATTTGATTATCCTGTAAGACATTTTCAACCTTTCATTATAAGACAGAACAGAGTGTTGTGGTTTGAATTAGAAATGGCCCTGATAGACTCATATATTTGAATACTTGGTCTCCAGTTGCTGGGGAGTTTATGGAACCTTTACAAGGTAGAGGCTTGCTAGAGGAAGTACATCACTGGTTTGGGGCAGACATTGAAGCTTTATAGTCTTAGCACATGTTTTGTTCTTTTTTTACTGATTCCTGTACATGGTTGAAGATGTAACCAGCTAGCTCCCTGCTCCAGTCTCCAACTATCATGCTTTCCCTACCATATATGCACTCTCATTCTGAAACCATAAGCCAAAATAAACCATTTCTTCTAAAGGTTACTTTTGATCATAGTATTTTATCATAGCAATATAAAAGTAATTACTATATGTGATAAAATGCAAGGAAAAAATTATCATGGCAGCATGATATCAAAAAAATATCAAAAACAATATAGCAGCATGATAGAGGATTGGCCGTTCTGAGTTGACCTCAACCTCAGTAAGGGAAGTATAATGAGAAAGGCAAGCAAAAATTCCCCAGGGATTGAAAGTTGCATGCAAATATGGTATGTGCCCTGGAGCAAAGAGTAGAGAAGTAGCATTTTTGCTCTGCAGTTGCGAGATACTTTCCAAACCAGCAAATTTTTGTGCTTACCTGGGTTTCTTGGCTAATATGGAATATATATATATATATATATATATATATATATATATATATATATATATTTGTATATATATATTTGTGTGTGTATATATTTTTTCTTTCTTTTCTTGGATATTTTCTTTATTTATATTTCAAATGTTTTTCCCTTTCTTGTTCCCCCAAGAACCCCTATCCCATTCCCCCTCCCCTGCTTCTATGAGGGTGTCCCCCCCCCCCCCCACTCCCACACTAATATGGATTCTTGATAGGGAAGTCTGGGACCTGTCATGAGCTGTAGAAAGGTAGCAGAGAGAGCCACAGTATTCTCAGTAATATTTGTGCCATTCAGTGAATTTATGATTGGATTCACCTTTCCCAAGTTGACACCATTGGGAGAGGGGAGAGTAGAGTTTTCCCAGAGCTAAGTTTCCCAAAGATTTTGTTTTTTTAATGGCTCTACTTCTGGGAATGGTGGGCATAACTATGAATAAACTCTTGCTTCATGACCATCAGAGAGGCATGCCCATTAGCAGTTATGGGTTAGTAAAGTGCCTTACCTGTGTGCCAAAACATATTTTTCAAAAATGCCTAAAACTAGGTAGTCAGCAACTTTGAGTTTGTCAGAAAACCACAAAGAAAACTACAAAGAAATCAGGACCTGTGTCTTTCTGTACCAGCACCCTGCACTATTCCTCCCAAAGAAAAAATTCTGGTAGCTTTTAAATGTTTACAGATTGTCACTGTGCTCACATTTGGCACACAGAACATACTTTACACTTTCCTCTTGTATTCCTTTTGTGCGTGCATTGTTAGCCAGAGATCAATATTTCTTGTTTTTAATGATCCTATTTTTTATTTTAGAAGTTAGAGCAGTAATTATTTGTGAAGGCAGAGTGCAAAACACAGACACACACCCACAGACACACACACACACACCACATACATTATACACACACACACACACACACACACACACACACACACCACATACATTATACACACATACACACACACACACACACACACACACACACACACACACACAGCTTCTGAATGAAATCTGGACTGCAACACTATCATCTATTGAGGGCAGATACTCTTCAAACAGAAAATGAACCCAACTCCCTAAAGACATCTGAGAAAGGTCTTGAACCAAGTCAGAGTTAAAATACAGATGCTATCTGTGCAGGTTGTGTTTCTGTGCTGTTTAAACACATTTCCTTTAGGAACAAACACAAGGGAACAAGAGTGAAGAGAACAGCAGAGAGTAAACCATTCTTCAGACACCTAGGGCAAACACATGTCCTCGTAAAAAAAAATCACAATAGAAAGAACACTTGTCTAAAACAACTGTTGTCCTATCTGCTACCTTCCAGAATAGCATCTCTTTGTAAGTAACTGCGCTGTATCCTGAGTTTGCTCCACAGCATGGTAATCCTAGGGTGATGTGCAACTCATTCCTAAAAATCACGGAGGCTGCGGGCTAGCCTCAGACCTTCCAAAGAAAACCAATGAATTCTGTTTTTCATAAATATCCCTGGTTAAAAGTTACATAACTAAATTTTGTAAACTACTAACAGAAGATTGGAGAGAAGGTCCTATTGAAACTTTTCCTAGAAATAGCGAGGTATCTCTTTCAAGGATGACAAATATTAGCTGTCTGTTTTGTCTATCCATCCATGCTCATTATTAGGTATCCCAAGAAGGTTTGTTTTTAAACCTGTCAATTGTTTAATCAAGCAAATATTAGCTCTGGAACTTCAAAAAAGTAAAATTTTATTAAATAATAGATTTTCTATAATAAATATATTTTTATAAGTAAATAACTAGTTTTCAAAGTTTTACTTTTCTCTTCCTTCCTTCCTTCCTTTCCTTCTGTCTTTCTTTTCTTTCTTTCTTTCTTTCTTTCTTTCTTTCTTTCTTTCTTTCCTTCTGTTTTTAAAAAGATTTATTTATTTATTTTATTCATATGAGTACACTGTTGCTATCTTCAGACACACCAGAAACGGGCATCAGATCCCATTTCAGATGGTTGTGAGCCACTGTGTGGTTTCTGGGAATTGAACTCAGGACCTCTGGAAGAGTAGACAGAGGTCTGAACTGCTGAGCCATCTCTCCAGTCCTCTACTGTCCAAATAAAATAAATACAGAGTTGTTGTTGTTGTTGTTGTTGTTGAAGAGCAAGCACACATGTGTATTACACTGTGAAGCTGAGCTTAGCTGCTCAGCTCCCGTTCCATTCTTCTGAGGTAGGTAGGTGTTGATAAATTACATCTAGTGAACCATATCTTACTCACTGCCTTTTTTAAAAGTAAGTTTTACTGAACACAGCCATGCTCATTTATTTGTGCATTGTACGTGGTTGCTTTGGGGCTATAATATTAAAGTTGAGCTGAGACAGAGAGCTATTTTGCTAAACCCTAAATGAAACATTTGCTATCTGGCCCTTTATGGAAAATTTTGCCTTACTCTGTTAAAGCTCATCGTGCCTGAGATGTACATCTTGTTGGTTTGGGGGCAACTTGAACACCTGGAGGACATCTCTGTCAATGGAAAGTACTTCCTATTGTGTGCTGTCTAGATTTATTGTTATTTTTATGTCTTCATATTGCAAAAACAAGGAAAGCTCTTTTTGAGGACAATGCTTCAGCTACTGTTTGGTAAACTTCTCATATCCTAACTTATAAAATGACGGTGAGTGACACAATGCCTTATGGGATACTTGTAGGCATTTCTTCTTGGGATCCTTTAGTTAGTCCATGCTGTTTGATTTTATCTTGTCTCTAGTAAATATTTTTCTGACTCTTAACTTACATTTGAACAGCATCTGCTCTCTTTCCCCTTGCTTGTTAGCTAGTTGGAAATATACTCCTCTAATCAACAGCCAGTCTGAGCCTGAGAGGGGTCTCCAATTTTGTGTTAGGAATTGGCAGGCAAACCATGTACTCTGTCTTATCAGTAATGAGTCCTAGTGACAAGAAGCTAATACTTAGTCACTTATATATTGTAAGATTGGTTTAAATCAAATTCCCTTCTTCTTAGTTATTTTTTTTGTTACTACATCGGAGGTCACAGATAGCATTAATTAGATATTAGACAGCCATGCTTGCATGAACCTGTAATCAGAGCATCTGGGAAGCTGAAGCAAGAGGCACATTGTGAGTTCTAGGCCAGCTTAGCTACAAAGTGAGGCTCTGTATCAAATCAAATCAAAACAAAACAAAAAATGAGACAAAACAAAACAGAAACAAACAAGACAGAAAAGGAAACAAAGAAATGGAAATAATAGAGAGTTCATTGGTTCATGGTTCTGGAGGGTGAAAAGGCCAAGAGCACAGCATCACAGTCTTCCTAGCAACTGGTGTAGGTCCCTTTGCTGTATCATAGCATAGCAAAGAGCATCATATGGCAAGGCAGAGTGAACACTTCGGGTAAGTCTTCTCTTCCTACTGTCAATTCATTAACCCTGGCATGGAGCCTCCTTCCTCATGACATCATCTAATCCTAGTTACTTTCTATAGGCTCCCACCTCTAATTACATATGAATTTTGGAAAAAATGACCTTTTCAAGGATATATTCAAACTGTTCAACATATACACACATATATATATATATGTATGTATATGTATATATATATATATATACACACATACATACACACACATGTACTATATTATATATTATATATATATATATATGTATATATATATATATATATATATATACATACATATATTGTGTGTATAAATTATGTTTGGTTCATCAGTGGTGTTACATGGTTTAGCTATGGTTTCTATTTGGTCTTTGAAAAGTTAGACCTTAAAGTTGAGGTCGTCTTCATTACTCCTGCAACAGGGAGCAGGGTGTAATTTTGAAGTTGCCTTTTAAGCTATGATAGGACCACATAGGGGAAATCCTATTGCATCGACAAATTTCTACTCTTTTCAAAGCATTCCATTCCATTCTACTTACTTTGCATAATTTGAATTGTCAGTGAAAAGACACTGTTTGGTGAGCAGCGATACTGAAGTCATCAGTACTGTTAGAGATGGAGAATATTTACATTGTAGAGTAGGGTAAGTGATTTTTTTTTAAGTGATGACAGAGGAAGATTAATCAAAGACATTGCAGAATGGGCTAAAAGAGACATTTTGAAAATCTTCATGTATGGTCCTTTTAATAAGGTCTAATCAGACTCTGGATCTGAGTTCTATGCCCTTGTACTGAGGTGTTGAATGCTGTCTGTTTGCTGTTCATAAGTCTATTTTGACAGAGATTCAATTCACATAATCATTTCTTTCTGGAACTTGTTACCACAATTGAGCTTCTATCTCTAGAGTCATTAAGATTCTAGACTCCAGAGGCATAAGACCCATTTTAGCAGCAAAAACAGTTCACTAGGAAGCCTCATCAGTCACATGAAGAGAAGGTTTACTTCTTATAGCGCATCAGCTTTTAAAATTGTAGTGTCCATACTAGACATAGACTTGTAGGCCCAAGGCAAGCTAAGTTCTCAGTCCAGCTCCCTCGTTTCCAATGAAACTGACTGCGAGTGGGCACACTGTCATTCAAGCTTTGGGGGATGTGGTTTATCTTCTTCATGGCTTCCAGCCAGAAGCCATGGAGCCAGAGTCAGAGACCAGAGTCTTACTTTTCCCACAATGATTTCCAGTTTCTCTGTTACTGAGAGAGATCTTGCTTCTCATTAACACTCTATCTCTCAAGATGGCTACACGACAGGGACCAGACACTACTCTGCTTATTTCTCTCACCTGAAATCGTTATAGAAGTCGAGGCAGTTCCAACTTGATGCTTTCTTTATTAGCAAAGCATGATGTGATAATTCTCAAATACAAAAGGAAAAGATCTGTTGAAATCGTTTTCCTTCTTTCAAATAAACACAAGCTTAAGTGTTCTCATACATTTTCAGGTGCCCATTTTCTTTTTCCTAGGATTAGATACTCTGAATGGCCACTGGCTCTTTGTAGACTACTTCAGCAATAGCACTCTAGCAAGGAGTGCTAGAGACTAGTGAAGGGGTCAGACTTTCACTCAGGCAGCATCTCCCATGATCCTTCTCTGCCTCAGCAATGAACAAAGCCAGCCAATAGGAGAGGTGTGAGGTCTGCCAGGGTGCACCAGATACTAGTAGGTAAGCTTAAAATCACAAGCTGTCCTTCATTTCCTTGTTTCATGGAAATGGAATTTTACAGGGAGTAGACAGGAAAATGGGAGATATAATAATAGTGTGAGGTTATTTTTTTGTTTCTTTGTTTTGTTGAGACAAGGTTTCATGTATTCCAGGTTAGCCTGGAACTCTCTGTGCAGCCAAAGATGACCCTGAGCACACTGGAGCTTCTGAGGTATAGAACACTAAGATTACAGGTATGTGCTGGGCTACCTTCGAGATAAGCAAGTACTCTGCCCAATAAGATTGTTTGTATAAAAAAACAAAGTCGAGAAGTTTCTTTTCATCTAGTGAGAAACTCTCAGTCTCTTCTA
Source organism: Rhabdomys pumilio (assembly GCA_030674055.1). Taxonomy (NCBI): domain Eukaryota; kingdom Metazoa; phylum Chordata; class Mammalia; order Rodentia; family Muridae; genus Rhabdomys; species Rhabdomys pumilio. The sequence goes on from JANHMN010000001.1 coordinate 96,560,268, forward strand.
CTTATATTTGCTCAGCCATGGTGTTACTTGTATAGTAATTTACAATGCAAAACTCCCATAATTAGGCAGCTTGCATTTCTATTAAAAATCCCACAGCTGATGTAAGAGCATATTTCTTCTTTCCCTTCAAACCTTCTCCAGCCTTTATGGTAATGGTACCCATTCTTTATATAATCTCACTTTACTTTCTTCATGGTTCCCCAGGTGGTTAGAAATGTTACTTGAAAGACACAGACACTGGCACATATTATGCAAGTAACAGGCCTCCACTCCATAGAACCAACATATCATTAAGATACATGCATCTGTCCAGGCTAGCTCTCTTCATATTTCTTTCCACAGCAATGACCTGACCCAATGTCTAACTAGGTGGGGGACTCCATCTCATCATTCCTATGTTAAGTGCCAAATAAGATCAAGACACAGATAATGAGTTTCTACTCTCAACAACAAATGCTCAAGCACTTCCATCCCAAGTATGCCTCCTGTTGAGGCTGCTGAATGAGGTGTTGCACATTTATGATAGGAAATGGAATAATTCGCCTACTCCAACCCAGGGGGAGGCAGTATCCTACAATAAATGGCCCGGCTGTATAAATAATAAAGTAAAAATGGGTCTGAAGCTGCCTGGGTTTTTGTTTGCAGGAAATAGGATAACTCTAAGCAATTTATGATACTGTTTCCCAGCTAGAGTCCAAGGGCTATTTAGTTAGTAATGGCAATAACAGGAACAGCTTCTTGTCAAGATGGAGCCACAAGTGCTAGGCAGAAAGAGAGCAACAAATATTAAAAATATGTCAACTGCCAGCATGAGTTGATTGTGACTTGTGGAGCTGGGAAAATGGAGCATGCCTGAAGCATTAGTAGTGAGAGAAGTAACCATCACAAAACTTCTGAGGCCAATAAGAGCTCAAATCCCCTGGACCCTGAGATGCTCACTGAAGAAAGAGAGAAAGGATAATTGATGAGCCCTGGAGGCTTGGTCTGTTAACACACTATTATTTCAGCCAAAGTAATTACTGACTTGACAAGATTATGGATATGCATTCAGGGGAATAGGCATTCTTGAGGTGGTTGCATGAAGTAAGGCTTTCAGGTTGCCAAGGTGACTAGTCCACTGTTGCATATGTCCCAGGGCAGAGAGAGGCAGCCATGTTCACCTTTCCTTCTGAGTGTTAACATACAAGGGAAATGATGTCTATGCCTTGGAGGATTGTTTTTTTTTTTTTTTTTTTTTTTTTTTTTTTTTTTTTTTTTTTTTGCAAAAATCATATAACAACAAAGCTTCAAACATCCCCAGGATCAGATTCCACGTTGTGGATCACAGTGTCAGTAGGTACCATTTATTGAGCACTTACTGTAGGTACCTGCAACAGAAGGTATGCAGACTATATCACCTTTGGTGGCTACAGTGACCTGAGGTAGGCACATTTTCATCTGCACCTTTCAGATGACTGAGGAAAGGTACAGGGGATTGATAACTTGGCAGAGAAAATGAAATTGGTTAAGTGTGGAGTTGGGAGGTGAATTTTGTTTGCTTCCAGAGTTTGGGGATGAATTAGTGCTCATGTTGTCTCGTGTAGCAAAAAAAATCAGTAAACACTCTATTCTTTATAGCATATATTGACTGACCACTGATTATATGTTATCAGGGGGTTAAATATTTTAATAAAACAGGATAGAATTAATGATGTAGAAATGGTCTGAAATGATTAGTGTATTAATACACTGCAATTTGGGGGTCACAAATCACTGTGATGAAGCAAATGAAGGGTGTGGGTGGTACAAAGGGGTCCTACTCCATGGAGTCATGAGGGACCCAGGTTTTGCCCCAGTGAACCATCACTACATGGACTTGCAACTCGTTCCAGACAGATGACAAACTCCACCTAGGGCACCCATGACAAACCCTTTGAACAAATCTTGGTGAACCAATGAGTTTATTAAGGTTATTTAGAGAAGCAATATGGGTGATGGTTGCATATAAAAGTCTATATTTTTTGTATAGACTTATTTTTTGTATATAAGTCTATACAAAAAATATAGACTCTTGACCAAAGACCCACCCCAGTACCAAAGAGCCTCCTTTTCCTTTAGTGAGTGTCTGTTGCTTATATAACCCAGGGAGACAGCTTTGTGAATCTTAAAATTCTGAGCATCCTGAGTCCTGTAAATTATGCGAGCTTTCTGAATCTGTCTTTTCCTATTTAGAGTGAATGACTTACACAGCAGGACCTCAAAAGTCTAAAAAGAAGGAACAGGGGGCTCATGGACCTTGCTATAGTACAGAAGTGACACAAATGGTGGGCTCACGGTTGGTTGCTACTGCTAAGTGAGGTGTTCTACTTGGCTCAGGGGTCGCTGCAGAACAGAAGTTAATTGGTGCTGTCAAGGGTAAATGTTCAGTGAGCACCCAGTTAATCTCTAGCACAAAATTTGACCTGTATTAACTTATTTCTCACAGCAATGGTTTGACATTCTTCTCATTGATAAAAATAAGGAAACAGATATTGGCTACTACACCTTACCAAGATTATCCAAGCAGTGTTTAGAAATGTGCTTATGGTGGAAGGTGACCAAAAGCTCTCCTCCCACGGTGAAAGGTGAAATTTAAAGTTTGTAAAAACCCTTCTCTGTGGATCCGCTGACTGTTTTAATGGAGCTGTCAACAGCATTTACCTTGGCAATAATCTCTCTAGCTTTGTCTATCCTTGTGGTTCCCTGGACAAGCCTGGTTCTTGCCTACCTCAGACAGTGTGGATGAATTACAGAAGCATTGCATTGTGTGAAAGGAGCCAGACACAAGTGAGCATATGGGGGAAGTTCATCTGCATAAAATCCTCATGAGAGGTGGTTTCTTGGGAGAGGAAACACCTAGAAATGGATACAAGTGGGCATTTAGGGGTGATTGAATTGTTCATGCTTTACCTGCTGGTAATAGTTACAGGGATGCACGTATGCTTAAAATGGGTACATTTTTATCGTATATACAGCTTAGTGCAGGAAAAGTCTGTTTTACTTTAAAAGTAAAGCAAAAATAGAGCAAGGAGATGTGGAATGTCACTTTTAGAAGAGACAAGCAAGCTACAGATTGAGTATATAGTGACCATCCTGGAAGAAGGCTCAGGAGGTCAGCTGGCAGGAAATGTGTGAGAGAAGAAATGTCTTCTTCCAGAGGCAGATGGATCTCAAATTGTTTATAAAGATACAATAAGACATATTGTCTGTATTAATGCACTGGCAGACACTCTCCACCCATGGACACCCATTCATCAAACTGCCCTAGTCAGTTAAAGTTGCTTTACTTTGAAACCAATTCTTTTCTTTAAGTAAAGGATACCCGAATAGACCAATTCATTGCACAGTTCATCAGTGTGCTGTGTTGGCATATCTTGAAGAAACAAATACCCGCCAAAATTATACAGCTAACGGACATGTTTTGGGAACCTCTGAGAAATAAAGAGGTGGGAATGAGCATGGAGGTTAGTTAGCAGATATTTGCACTGGGAGTCCTAGCATTCCTTTGTTACTCACTGTGTGGCGTGCGCTTTGCTAGACTCTCTACTCATGAAATTCCAACTTCAATGAGTAGGAACAATTATCCCCATTTTGCAGATGGGATAATGGTTAGGTGCATTAAGTAACTTGTTGAAGTTCGTGGGATTAATAAGGATTAAATCAGGGAATGGGAATCCTGGCTCGTCTGCCTACAGAGCTTCAGTTCTTAATCTTCAGACTTCAAGACACACAGGTGAGACCAGAAGACACTGGTGCAGGGATAGAGGTGTAGGGCAGAAGATAGTCATTGAGGGGGTGACCTAGACTGACTAAATTTACAAAGCATTGGGAAGTAGGACTGAATCTCCTTTTTCTAACTTGAATAACTAGGTAGATAGTAGTGCCATTCACAATCTTGAGAACACAAAATAAATTATTTATTTTGGTGAAAAATCTTGGAACAGGAAGATGAGTTTGGGGTTCAGATAGACTGAACATTGAAGCATCTTTGAGCACCCATGGGGACACACTTCTGTGGTGTGACAGGAGGATCACGTCTCCCTCTTCTTGTTGTCTTTGAGTCTGCTTCATATTAGTCCATTTGTCCTTCTAAACTGTTAATAAATCTGTCACAAACTTCCTAGGTCATTAGCAGACTAAAGTACCAGTTGTCTCCTCTAGCTGCTCTGATGGCCTAGAGTGGACCATCTAGCCACTCCCAAGTGCCACTGCAGTTAAGTATGGACTTTGAAGGCCTTGTCTTTTATTCATGAACAAAGACCAGGGCTGCTTGGATCTTATAGGCCACAAGAGTAGGTCTCTCAAGAAAATGAGGCTGTTTCTAGAAGTAGGGTAAATGAATTCTGGGTCATAGAAGCAACAGTCCACCCATGACTCATGCAAGATGAACCCCTTGTTTATTCTTGGGTATCATGTCCCCATGTCTGTTGGATGTGATTCTCCCTGTTCTCATGCCATCCTTGCAATGATATTCTTGAGCTATTTTGCCCAGAAGCTTCATTATGATACTTATCTTTCTTCCTTTCCCCCTTTCCATTCTATCATGTTCTATCATCGTGTTGTATTCATTTTGTGCCCTTTCCCCTTCATGATGTTCAACCATCTATGTGCAGCCTGAAGGCAAAACCTTTAGGACATGTTGTGCAACAATGTGTGCTACAATGGGTGTTTGCTACAGGGTTGTTGATATAAAGTAATTGCAAGCAGTAGTGTTTTCACTCTGACTTGGGAGATGTGTGAAATCACTTGTTCTCACTTGAAGATGCATTTGAAAGAAACCTAGTGTTTTTCCACACCGGGTGTTCACAATAGAATCAGAAGGATTTGCCCTGGGATTAGATTTTAAAATTAAACTATCTTAGTGTAAGTTGAGCCCAGGATTGGGGACATTTTTAGAGACATATGTGACAGAGGGTTACAAAGTGAGAAAGTTGGCAGTATAAAACCAGTATTTGTCTTGTGAAACTTCTAAAACAAAGAAAAAATAATTTTGCTTTTGTAAACCACGAAGGCTGATAGATGGTAATTATTTTCTGCTTGGCTGCAATTATGATTTCATAACATAACATAGTATATTAATGACTGTGTTATTTTAATTGGAGAAGCAAGTATATTAAGCATATCTATGAGGATTTAACACCAGTAATGTATCTGAATTCTTAAGTTTATGAAGAAAGCTGTACACCATTATTTTTCAATGACAGGGCGTTTAACTCTAAAGCTAGAGAATTTGAGGAATGAACTCATCAACACTAAGAATGAGCCAACTGGAAGATTTTATTTTCACAAAATGTACACTAAAGTTTGGAAAGATGCGATTTCTGAAGTTTTGGGTCACAAAGGAGAGATCACTAACCTCAAGTACCCCTTGACCCTAAACATAATTCCCTTTGTTGTGAAGTTGGCCAGCGTTGTCTTCTGTGTACTCAGTAGGTACAGACACAGCTGTGAATTGGGGCATTTATAAATCTGTCTCTAGGGAAAGACTTCTGTCATGCCCTTCAGGCTTTGTGCGTGTCTCTGAGTTGTGTGCCTTTTTCCCCTTGTATTTAGGGACAACTCAATTTTTCAACTTGAGAGCTAACCTGGGAGACTGGAGAAAATGGCTAATGAAAATTTACTTATTACATTTCCTCTGTCCAACTGGTTCAATGGGCAGTTTTTTTCATGAACATTGGTAAAAACTGCCAATATTTGTTGAATGCCAGTGATGTCCTAAATGCCACATGTTGTGCCTCCCTCTTGCTCCCGGGAGTATTCTCTAGAAAATCCTATAAGGCAAGTATTATTACTTTTGTTTTATAGCAAACTGAACCTTTGGGTAAATAATTCTGTTCAAGCATACACAGTGAGTAAACATTGAGGTTTTAAGCATAAACACTTGCTTATTTGGAGATCACATCTTATAAATGTTCTATTTCATTGTGATCTTTGGCTCTAAATCAATGTTAGGAGTAATAAGACTGGCAAGGTGGCTCGGTGGTTAAGAGTGATTGCTGTTCTTGAGCAGGATTGGAGTTCAATTCCCAGCACCCACATTAGGTGACAGCTTACCACTCTAAGTAACTCCAGCTCCATCACTCTCTCTGGTCTCTCTTCACATACCTGTGTGCAACATTCACACACACACACACACACACACACACACACACACACACACACCAATAAAATAAGAAGGAACTGGATATATTTCAAGGTTACTCAAGATGTACTTATAAATACATACCCTCATTAAGTGGCATTTTTTTTAAAGGTGGGCAAAGTTAATTCTCATGGTCAAAGTGGCAAGCCCTGTTCTTTTCTTTCTTGGGATTAAAGTTGTTGCCTCTGAAGCTGACTAAATATGCAAATGGAATCAGTGTATTTGTTCATTTAGAGTTTGGAGTTGAAACTCTGGCTTTAACAAGATCCTGTCAATGCATAGTTAATAGCTTCAACATATATTCATGGGTCCCTGAGTGCATAAGGTTATGGTTTTACTTATTTGTCATGAATGGCTGCAGCATCCATATATTATCTAACCATGCTTTTCTAATGGGGATAAATGTGCCGCATGGTGGACTCTCAAGATGGCAAGATACACAACTCATGCTCAGTGAACCAGGGGAAAATGTATTATCCCTCTGCCATGCAGTGACATGCATATATTCCAGTCAGGCTTCAGGAGGTTATTAAATCCAGAGAGAGATCAAATGAAAATGCAGAGGCAGACCTCGACTACGGCTTCTCCAAAAGTTTCTTTTGGCTTAACGCTATATGCATAGAGTTTAGAAAGCACAACTGTTTTCATTTTTGTTTTTAAGAGAAATCTACTAAAATGCTATATAAGATTTTCGATCTCCCTGCAAGGTACATTTTGTTAAATTGACTCGAAATCCAGGGGAGATTTTTAATAAATGATAACTTAAGGGAAAGAGTTTCATTCTGGTTTAATAGTAATGAAATGTGGAAAAAATGTGGAAGTTACTTATAAATTATAAAAACAATGTAAGTTCAATATTTTATTTCCTAAAGGTCATGGTTTATATAATGTGTTGCAAATAATTGTTTTTGTCTGGCATATTGCCTTCTGTCTTTTATTGTGGTGGCATTTTAGAATCGAAAATGTATGTATCTCTGGTTAGTGAATAAATTCTGAGAGTACACACAATTTCATTATTAAAAAATGCCTTCCCCCTTGAAGCATATCCTTTGGTAAGCACATTTTTAGAGAAGCTGCCATTTTCAGATCTGTTCCCCTAACCCCCCACTCTGAGAAGGCAATGAACATTGGTGGGATTTTGTGTCCAGTGGTTCACAGAAAATACTCTGTGAGCCTCCCTCCTTGACTAGACAGGCCAGGCCATGCCTATTGCTTGACCTGAGTTGCTGGGCTCCCGAGATCAGGTATCTAGATGGAAATGTAAGTGAAAAGTGGACCCAGAGTCCGGGCTGTGACCTTTATGGAATCCTGGACAGTGCATACAGCGATTCAGCAGAGTCAGTCAGAAACGTGGACTCAGTTCTGGTGGCAACTAAACTACTATGACCTGAGAATTAGAGATGGCAATGAAATAAGAACTTTGTACTTGGACAGGAAATTTGCCAATAGCTTTAGTTTAAAGAAGAGAAACTAAGACTTTTTAAAAGACATTGGCCTCCAGTTAGTTCAGTGGCCACTATCGTGGGTCGCTTTCATGATATTGTTGAGTACACATCATGGGTCCAGATGTTTTTAGCTATTATATAAGCTATGACCTTTAGAAAATAAAATATTGGAACTTACATTGTTTTTATAGCTTATGAGTTTTCCAGGTTGTGGAGGTTCTGTAAACATTTTAGGGACCCGGGTTCTCTCGAGCCTGTTTTAGCATGGTTCAAGATGGTGACTAGAACTCCATCATTTTATAGAGGAGAATTAAAAAGTGGGTAAGGAATTTACATCCTTAAGAGAAAATTTCAGAAATTGTGTTAATTTACTTTTCCTTACAACTCATTCGATATATGATTTCTTCTGTGGCCACAAATAGCTGCAAAGAAATCGGAAATGTCTTAATTCTAGGAGGTAAGAGCCAGCCGTGCTTGTTACTATTAGAAAGGAAGGAAGGATATTGCATTGGCAACATGCTGTCTTTGTTATACCATGTCTAAATAATTATTTAACACACTATACTATTTTCTAATAGCAGAGAATGACCCTCTAAATTCTATAGGGGCAATTTTTGTAGATAGAAAAATAGGAAAAAGGATTGTTATGTTTTTATTATCTTTATATTCACATATATTTATTTGTCTTTTGTGATATCACCTCCATTCTATTTAGTTTCACTCTCCATATTTTCAGCATAGGCAGAAATCTTCTCAGTGTAGAGATTATATCCTTTAGCAACATTGGTGAAGCAGCAGGAGAATCAGAGCCATCTGACTGTTCACGAATCTCCAAGCAGGCTTTCTGCACTGCTATACAGCAGTTAGTTCCCTGGACAGCTCACAGCTGTGTTCTTAGAGGCCTACCCTGCCCTGTTCCTGTAGAAATAATTATTAATTAATAAATCCTGCTGCAGGGTTTGCTACCAGCCTCAATGGTATGTTCCCAAATGAAACACACACACACACACACACACACACACACACACACACACACACAGAGAGAGAGAGAGAGAGAGAGAGAGAGAGAGAGAGAGAGAGAGCTTTTATATTCTAATACGCCTTAAACAGCACAATAGCTGGGCCACTGACTAACCTCCACTGTTGACAGAATCTACCTCTCACAGGTTAATCCTGAGTTATTACCTACTAATTCTATGTTCTATGTTGGCTGCACTGGACCCAGCTGGGCAGCGCTCTGGACTGTGCTTTCCCAGTTCCTTCACATGGCAGCCATGCCTCTCTGTCTGCATTCTTCTCAGCCATGGCAACTCTCCTCTCCTCCACACTCTCCCAGCTTGGCCGATTTCCTCTGTTTTCCCCTCCTTTCTCCCAGTCCCAAGCCCAGGAAATCCGAATATCCTGCTTGTCTGTCCTCCCCAGTTATTGGTTATTGGCATCTTTATTTACCAGTCAGAACAAACTGGTTCTCAGAAGCTATGTGCAGATGTTCTTGTGCAAACAATTTTTTTTTTCTGGGGGGCATAATTAACATTAGAATACAAGCAGCTACAAGATCCTCCAGCATCTAAAAACATTTCTGTCCATGCAGATGCCTTGTCTCAAATTTTACTAAAGAATAAAGTCAAACTGAAAAGAACAGTTCATGGCAAATCCATCTACATGGGATCCAGACCCTTTGTTTTGTCTTTGTTTCAGTGAATGGAGAGTACTGTTTCTTTAGCAACCCAGCTCTGCTCACTTGTGATAGACACCATCACTTCTTACCTCCTCAGTGGCTTTACCCCTGCAGGTAGGAGTTCTTTCCTAGGTATCACTTTTTACTCTGTGGAATTACTGCTATTAGGATTCAGATGTCAAAAGCTGCCATGAAACAGAACTTACTTCCTGCTTTTGCTTACTTTCTGTTCATTTTGAAAGAGGGGTATATCATTTGCATTCCTGGCCATAAGTCTGTGTTTAAGTATCTCTGCTGCAGAAACCATTGTCAAGCTATTTGGCTGCCATCTTGCCAAATCCAATGGACATTAGCATTGATCTTACAGGATGTTAGGAGCAAGTAACTGACCACTCCTTCCCACATACATGTTGAACCCCATCAACATTTCAATGAGATTTTAAATTTAGTACAGAAAAACAGATTTCTTGGGTCCTCTATACCAGTCATTTCTTCTTACCATTTCAGCAAACAGCGCCACCATTCACAGAGAGATTCATGCCAAAAGCTCAAAACCACTGGGCCCTTTCCAGCTCGTAAACTTCCTGCTAATATAGCAGAACCTCACCATTTACAGTCCATAAACATGGGCAGAACTGATTAACTTCAGCATGATCATCATTACTTGGCTAGTTCAAGGCTTCCCTCAGACTTCTAGCCCATCGCTCTGCTTCTTCTGCTTCTCTGATCTTGCCTAACCCTGTATTCAAGAGCTTTGAAGCTTGAGATGTGAATGAATGAAATGACGTAAGTTACTTTTCTGTTTAAAATTACCCAATGGCTTAACTGGGCTGATAGCCCAGCTCCTTCCTATGGACCACTGAACCCTGTATGCTCCTTTTCTCTCTGCAGTCTCAGTGTCTGCCTCTCTTGCCATTGGTTCTGCCACATAGGTTTCTTCAAACCCTTCATAAACATCTCACTTGAACTTCCTGTATGCACTTTTCTTCTCTCTGGAAAGCTCTGCCTCCTCACATGTGTAAGGCTTGCTGTCCTCCTCATATGAGCCTTTGCTCAGTGATCCTTCTGTCAGGCAGACCTATTCTTGCTGTGCTCTTGACTTTTCCCTCAATTCCCCTGTCCAGGCTTATTATTCCTCATAAGATTTTTTTACCGTATAAGGTTCAAGCCTGTTTTGGTTTTATTATTGTCTTATTCCTTTACAGAGTAACTTCCATGAAGCTGGAGACTTTATCTTGCTTGTCGTTGGTCCTCTGTGGTTAGAAATGGTCAAGTACATGGAATACTAGTATGTAAGGTATGACTCTAGAATCTTAAGGCGGTTACTGCAGTCTATAATTTATGCCTGAAAGTTGTATCTGTTCCCATTCTATCTCCCAAATAATTGATACAGAAACCTATTATATTTATTAACAAGTTGTAAGCCTAAGCTGAGCAAGTTGTGAGCTATTCTAATCCTCTAAGGGTTAGTGGTAGATAAATGCACTGTTACTTGCTAATCTGATTTTGCTCTGGCTTGCTGTGGTCCATGTGTGTCCTCATGTCTGCTCTCTCATCTTGACCTCATAGCAAATCCTTCTGGTCTCTCCATGTGGTCTCTGCCTCATGGCCACCTCCTTTTTTCTCTCTCTAGCTTCCTTCTACCTGGCTTGTATCAGAAGTCTAGTTTTTCTATTCCCCCTGCCCAGTCATTGGCTAAATCAGCTCTTTATTAACCAATCAGAGATGATGAAAAACTTTTTTTTAACATAACATTGAGACTGGAGATGCTTGGCCATGGCACTGTCTAAACTGCAGGCAGATGTCTGGGCATAGAAATCAGCATTAGAATATATAGGCCACAAGATCAACTCCTAAGAGGCTTCATTTGGTTACTTAAAGAAAGAAATGACTCATTTCTCTTTTTACTTCATCAGTGTTGAGTAATTTCAGTTTTTAGTCTGTTTTCCTCTCCTCCTCCTCCTCCTCCTCCTCCTCCTCCTCCTCCTCCTCCTCCTCCTCCTCCTCCTCCTCCTCCTCCTCCTCCTTCTTCTTCTTCTTCTTCTTCTTCTTCTTCTTCTTCTTCTTCTTCTTCTTCTTCTTCTTTTAGAAGAGCATATCAGTATGTAGCAGGATGAAGAACAGAAGGAGTTAAGCAAAGGTCAGTTTGACGTACACTCTGTAAGGTTTGCATTCCAAAATGGGCAGAAACAGCTCCATTAGCTGCTTGAGCAAAGGACACAGTTCAGATGCTGAGAGAAGATGAGCTCACCGTCTCAATCGGGCACTCCTGTGCATTTACTCCCCCCTCTTCCTTCCTTCTCTCCTCCCTCCCTGCCTCCCCCTCTCCCTCAGCCCCCTCTTTCTTTGCTTCATTCTTTCACCTTTTCTGATGGCAACTACTCTTGGACAGGGCAGGGAGCTCACCTAGACAAATTTTTGTAAAATTAATGGAGTATTCTCCAAAGCATAAATCTACTATTTCAGTCTCCAGACTAGAGATCCTCTCTTTCCTAGAGAAAGTCTTTGGTCATAATCATTATTGGAAACAAGCAGTTCTTCTAATCATGGATCAACACCCAGTTTCGTATTAGACTTTTATCTCAATGCTAAAGCCTGGAGGGAGCTGAAGGCTAGACGGTGGTGTGTTTTCCTTAAAGTTTCTCTTTATGGCCAATAGCAGGGTGATTTCTCACTGGACTAAATTATTTTCATCATTTATATTTATAATAATAGTAAGATCTGTAAACATTCTGGAGTTTGGGGGATAAAAGAAATATTATTCTTAACGTGCACAGCACTCGCCACTTGGGCACTGTCTATTTTCTCTTACGAAAGCACTTAAATAGATTAGCTGCCCCATAGAGCTTTGAAGAAATGAAAAATGCTATTGAGAAAGGTGCTGGTGATCACAACAATACACTAAGAATTGCCATTTAGCTTATCCCTTTGTAATCCCCTGTTCCACCTCACTGAAGCTGGTAATGCGAAAACCAAACCCAGAACCCTAAACACCCAGCACTGAGACAGCCTGTGTCACACTGGTATCCAGTGCCTGCCTTTGTCCCTGTTTCCTGGGGGTCGAAGCCACTGGGATGGGAGGGGACTCCTAGACCCTTCCTAACTTTCAGAAAACATTGGTTCCAGAGTATGCAGGCATTTGCTGTTTGAAGTTGCCACTGTCTGTCACAAGAGGCAAGTGTTCTTCACTGTGTTCCTTGATGAGTGGTCTGACAACAGCATCACACTGGAAATTCTTATGCAGAATTCACTGGGGTTCTTGTCTGGCTACAGGAGGTGGCCTCTTCAGATTCCATATCCCCAATGTAGTGAGTCATAGTTAAGATTACCCCTGTTGATTCTTGGGTGCTTTCCTTATCTGAGGTCTCTGTCATGTCCTAGAGATGCCCCCACTTCCTCACCCCCATCAGTTGCAGATTTCCATTTATTTTCATGGCCATCTAGACATCTATCCTGTCCTTCCCTGTGACCCGCGCAATCGTCTGGCCAGCACCAGGATCCTTCTGCAGCACGCGTTTATTACCATGTGTGGAGGAAGAGAGCGAGACCTAAGATGGCGCTGCTTTATATACACCCTAGGGTGGGGTGGACATATCTGATTGGCTGCTTGCTCAAAACCCCCGTATGATACCCCGGGTTGGGCGGTGATTTGGCGGGCCTTTGCCACTGCACATGCACAATTTTACTTGTTTACCCATGAGTGTCAGGTGCGAGCACCATGTTCCAATAGCGGATGTTGTCACCTTGTCACCGGTCATCGAGTCTCTCCACACTTCCCCACACCTGATCCCGAATCTCCCATTCCTCTCACTGTATCCTCTCCCTCCCAGTTCCCTCCCTTCATCTGCCTCTCGTGATTATTTCACTCCCCCTTCTAAGTGAGATTCAAGCTTCTTTGCTTGGTTTCAAGCTGGCCTGGAAGACGCATGCTTGCATGCTTGCCATCTCTTACTGCAAGAGATCCAGGAAGAAAATTGGAAATTCTAGCCAGCCTGGGCTACTGCAATGAGGCCCTATCTCAAGATGAACAAAGAAGAAAACAGCCACCTCTTATCCTTCCATAAAGGGGAAAAATGCCTTACTTGACCTAAGGAATCAGCTACATTATAAGAAGGTCCCCAGTGATGAATCTAGACATCTACAACACATCATATACTTTACTAGTCTATGGATAGTATTTAAAATGTTCTTATCCTGAAGATGAGAAACATTTGAAGTGACAGATAATCATTACCCCAATTTGATCATTGCATAATGTGCATGTTTTTTCCTATGAAAACATTGATCCTACCCCTCAAATATTCAATATAGTTATTATTTCAGTTAAAAAATAAAAGAACACTCTCCCAAATCTCCTACCAATGGTAGACATTACCTGGTTTATTCAGCTTCACTTGTTTCGTGAAGACTGACTGCAAGTGTCTGAGGTATTGTATTTCTGCCTTGTTCCCTCCCCGTGTCCTTCTCTACCTCCTTTCCTCATTTGACAATGTAAACCTTTCAATTTCATGTTTAACTGTTCTTTCATACATAATAGTTTATCTTTGGGGAAAAAAAAGAGATCAATATTTGTCCACAAGTCACTGCTTTTGAGGGCTTGGTTCAGAAAAATAAAGAAGTACCCAGGGATATTCTTAGTGTCTACCAGAGCCCTAGCAAAGTTGCAAACCTCCTAGGTCCACAGAGAAGCTAGGGTAAGTAACGTGCACAAGTATGGCTAGAAAGGACACTGAAGAGTCTTCCCTAAGGCATGCTGCTTTATTTCTTCAGTGAGCTAGCCAACATGGAGACCACTAGGGCAGGCCTTCAAAGGGGGCATTTATCTGAGGAAAGTGGCCCAGCGGGATTCAACAACAAAGGGCTTCTCAAGATCAACAGTCTTTGCTGACATTGGAGTAGGTTGGGGGGATTGAAAAATATGATTAAAATAAAACCAGGAGACAATGGCGATAGTGGAGCCTGATCCCTTCGGGCCCTGTGGGAGAGGAGGAACGACTCAGCAGTTTTCTGGAGATGGCACAAGGAAGCCTTGCAGCTGCTCACTTGCAGGGGTGTTTCTCTTTTCTTTTTTTCTTCTTTTTTTTTCTTTTCTTTGTTTTGCTTTTCTTTTCTTGTCTTGCTCATTCTTGAAAAGAGTCAAGGGGTTCCTCAGAGATATCAGTAAACACGTAGATCCAAAGCTCCGAGATGTAGCATAATATACTGCTAAGAAGGTTATAAGTAGTTATATCAATCAGTCATTGTTTTGTACTCTAATAAGCTCAAATGTGTTTTCAGGTTCCCTGCTCAGTTAATGTGTTTGCATATGTAGATGCAGGCACTGACTCTGTGTAAACAGAGGGATACAGAGCACTTGCCTTTAAGATTAACTTTACTATTCTTAGCATGCCAGTATGACAATAGTCCCCACTAACAGCCAAGGAAGAATTTAAGGTATTAATTATTTGAAGGATATTTGGAGAATGAAAACCAAAACAGGAGCCTGTCAAGATAAAGTGTATCAGAATAGGAGTACAGGTGAAGGTAGACTACCCATAAGAAATTCAGGGCCCCAGCATATGGTCATGTATAGTGTGACCAATACAGCTCCAGGGGGCGGCATTCGTATGACCTCCATGAATGTTACTCCAAAAATTATGAGGTATAGCAGCTACTAGTACTGTTAATATTTCAGTATAAGTCTCAAAATCTTTCAGTCTTATTCATCTGCGCTAATATTTTTAATTCTGTAATTAGTCTAGAGTCATGTAGACTCTAGATTAATAGAGTAAACCTAGAAAACATTCTTTATATACCTACTATTTGTTGTGTGATATGAATCTGACAGAGAAAAAAAGCCACTTTTTTCTCTTTTTTAATGGAAAAATGTGATAAAACACTGTTTAAACTCATCTGCTGGGATCACAGCTGCTATGAACTGGTACTCACAGACATGCACAAATTCAAATGGCATTGCATGGTAAGATATTTTTCACCGTGGTATGCTCCTCTGGAGGAGGGCTTTGTAGCCCATACCTGAGTTTGAGTCCATCTTCTTTCACCAATCAGTTCTTCCCTCTTCTTCTTCTTCATTCAGTCCTTGGGGAGGATCTTAGCATTCATGCTTCACAGAGTTGTTATAAAAATTATGTGATGCTTCCAACAAAATAAGCATCTGTATCTAAGAATCACTAAGAATTAGCATCCAGCCAGAGCACAGGTAAATGGAAGGGACTGTGTTTTAGAATAATGTTCTCAAGTCCAAACTAACATCTTAATTTTACTAGAAAATGCTCTGATCAGTCATGTGAAAATGCAAGAAGGATGGGTGGTCCACACAAGATACTTGCATTTACAGGTGGATAATACAAAGAGGGAAGATGAACTTCTCCATTGATGTAAACCTCTTTCCTTTAGTGCTGAGGCAGAATAGAATGACAGGAAATTATGGGAAAATGGGAAGACAAAAATTGCTTACTGTGGTGATTTGAATATGCTTGGTCCAGCAATTATCACTGTTAGGAGGTGTGGCCTTGTTAGAATGGCTGTGGCCTTGTTGAAGGAAGTGTGTCACTGTGGGAAGTGGGCTTTGAGAGACTTCTCCTGTCTGCCTTTGGATCAAGACACAGAACTTTTGCCCCCTCCAGACGCAAGTCTGCCTGAATACTGCCTTGCTTCCCACCTTGATGATAATGTCCTAAATCTCAGAACCCGTAAGCCAGCTCCAATTATATATTGTCTTGTTTAAGAGTTGCCTTGGTCATGGTGTCTCTTCACAACAATGGAAACTCTAACTAAGACACATACCTAGAAGTCTAGTTAAAGCTATCATCAGCTGAGAAGCAAGTATTTTGGCATGATAACCAATTACTTAAGGACTTTCTCCCTTCCCAGCTGAAGACCTCCAATAAGGACTCTCACCAGGAATGTCAACCACAGTAGAAGACATGTACTAAATCCCTGGTGCTACCCTAGGCTCCTGGATTTTACCTTATTGATTATAATCCATCCAATGTATTTCTAGGGGCACTTTATAACTTCATTTATCAAGAAGAGAAAAAACAAGAAAATCTATTCCTCCATTTTCCTGAAAATTTCATGGTGTCATTTTTTAATAGCTGAATATTATTCCATTGTGTAAATGTACCACATTTTATTTATCTATTCTTTAATTGAGGGACATCTAGGTTGTTTCCAGTTTCTGGCAATTTCAAATAAAGCTGCTATGAACACAGCTAAACAAGTCTTCTTGTGGTATGGTAGAACATCTTTTGGGTATATATATGCCCAGGAGTGATATAGCTGAGTCTTGAGGTAGAACTATTCCCAGTTTTCTGAGAAAGTCCCAAATTGATTTCCAAAGTGGTTGAACAAGTTTGCACTCCCATCAGCAATAGAGGAGTGTTCTCTTGCATTCTCACCAGCATTAACTGTCACTTGAGTTTTTGATCTCAGCCGTTCTGACAGGTGTAAGATAGAATCTCAGAGTCACTGGTTTGCATTTCCCTGAGTGAGGTAACCCAGACCCAGAAAGACAAACAAGGTATGTACTCACTTATAAGTGAATATTATTCATAAAGCCCAGAATAACCATCCTACAATCTATAGACCCAAAGAAGTAACAAGGAAAGCCCAAGAAGGGACACTAGAATTTCACTGCTAAGGGGAACTAGATTAGACATCAGGGGTGGGGGGAGGGATTGGGATTGGGTGCGGGAGGAGGCTGGGGTGTGAACAGGTGGGGAGAGAATGGAGGGAGAGAGTACTAGGAGAGAAAACTAGAATTTGGAGGCATCTCTGGGATGAGTTAGAAACCTAGGACAATGGAAATTCCCAGGGATCTATGAGGGTGACTCCTATCAATGGGAGATATGGCGCTTGAACTGTCCATCTCCTATAACCAGGTAAGATTTTCAACAGAGAGATTGGGACACTAATCTAACCACAAAATCTTAGACCCACTATTATCTCCTGCCTACAAAATGTGCTGGGGTAAAAGATGGGCCAGAAATTGAAGGAACAACCAACCAATGACTGGACGAGCTTAAGACCCATACCATGAGAAGGAAAGCAACTTTGACACTATTAATAATATTCTGCTATACTTGTAGACAGGAGTCAAGAATAACTGTTATCAGAGAGGCTTCACCCTGCAACTGATGGAAACAGATGCAAATACCCACAAAATTCTGGGAAAAGGGTGAGGAAGGATTGAAGAAGCCAGAAGGGTCAAGGACAACACAAGAAAACTTACAGAATCAAATAACCTGGGCTTATAGGGGCTCAGAGAGATTGAATTGCCAACCAGAGAGCATGCATGGGATGTACCCAGGTCCACTGCACATATGTAAAGGTAGTGCAGCTTGGTCTTCATGTGGGACTCCTAAAATCTGGAGCAGGGGCTATCTCTGGCTCTGTTGCCTGTGTTTGGATCTCTTTCCTTTAACTGGGCTGACTTGTTTAGCCTCAGTAGGAGAAGATGAGCCTACTCTTATTGCAAGTTGATATGGCAAGGCTGTTGGTATCTATGGGAGGCCTCCTTTTTTTTGGAGAGAAGGGGAAGAGATGTGGGTGGATGGGGAGGTGAGAGGAGAGTGTGGGACTTGGAGCAGAGGAGGGAGGGAAATCTGCAATTTTTGTTGTAAAATAAATAAATATCTTAATTAATTAAAAAAGAATGAAGAGCTGCTTGGTTTTGCTTATAACCTGCCCCTGTACAAGGTTTTTTTTTTTTTTTTTTTTTTTTTTTTTTTTTTTTTTTTTTTTGAGGGCTTTACACAGTGCTGACTCAGAGTCTGAGAGCCACATTACGTAACTGTAACCTGGAGATGGTGATTGTATAGTGCACCTTGTAGACATGAACCTTCTGAATGGTGAATGTATGTGTGTGTGTGTGTGTGTGTGTGTGTGTGTGTTGTGTGTGTGTGTGTAGTATGCACACACACATATATATGTGTGTGAATACACATGTGTGTACACATGTGTAGATTCAGATGTCATTACTTTGATGTGGTGTACCTTGTTTTTTACAGATTTATTTATTTATTTTATGTATATGAATACACTGTTGCTGTCGTCAGACACACTAAAAGAGGTCATCAGATCCCATTACAGATGGTTGTGAGCCACCCTGTGGTTGCTGGTTATTGTACTCAGGACCTCTGGAAGAGCAATTGGTGCTCTTAACTGTTGAGCCATTGCTCCAGCCCCCACCGTTTTGTTCGTTTCTTAAAACATTTTTTCTCACTAATCTGGAACTCACCAAATAGGGTAGAATGGCTGGTCCATCTCTTCCTCCCCAGCAATGGCATTACAAGGATACACAGTCACACCTGGCTTTCCTCTGATGCTGTTTACATCAGAAAATATAGGTGTCACTCAGTAACTAACTGTCATATATATTCTAACATTAGTAATTAATAAAATGCTACTTATTAAAATATCAGTTGGTTTTTATTGAAAATTTAACATGCGATCCTTAACAAAATAGTTGTCCCCAGTCAAGTTTGACAGTATTGAAAGGGACTGGAATAAAATGTGTTTTGATTTCCTCAATCCTATCTATCCTTCAAGAACTTGGAGTGAAATTTGATCTGTCTAAGGTGAAGACTGTAAAAATTACTGACTAATTTTCTCAAGAGAAAATAGAAGAGAATTAGGATCCATATAAAACAATTTATTCCTGTAGCATGACACCAAGCTAGTAACAGATGTGAAATTATTATTGATCTTTACACATTATTTATGGTGTTGATAGATGGTGACATACATGAAATACAAGGGTGATTGCTGCATCTTGGACTCCTCAGCCTACTAAGACAGTAAGTGTCTCCTAGTGAAGCCTATGAAAGCCAGGAAGGTGACATCACCTATGGAAGGCAACATTGTGGAAGAAATAAGGGGTTAAGAAAACAAGATATCACTTTGTGGATGGTAAATTTATACTTGAAATACTTTAAAATGTGAACCAATAGCTGATCAAATAATATTAATTTACAAAATCATAGATTCATTGCCAGTCTCTCTACTGAAATGAATTTGATTACAGAAATACACAGAATAATGAGAAATTAATATGCTTTTAAAACCAAACCAAAAGTATGAAAAATGAATCCAGAAGTTAATTTATCAAAAATTAAATTTTGTGTCTTGTAAGATATCTTAAATTCCTATATTTACAGATAATGCCTACGTTGGTGTGTTTTAGAGTAATTTGTTCATAAATTTTAATGTTCACATTATTCTCGCTTATGCTCCCTGGTAGGCAAGAGATACATAGAGGGTTAGATTAATTTTACTTTCACCAGGATATGAAGTTTTGTCACTTTCTAGGAATAGTACTAGCTTGTTTATGCAGTAGCTTCAGTAATTCACATGGTGTGCCTCTTCTTAGGAGTATTTTCTTTGCATAATTTCTATTTCATGCGTCTATCACAGACATTCATCCTGTTTTGTTTTAGAGGTAAGAAAAGTGAACTTTACAAGCATGAAGAGAGGGCGGAAGAGTACTGGATGGTTTTAATAAAAAGAGGCTCCATTGGTTCATAGGGAGCAGCACTATTAGGATATGTGGCCTTGTGGGAACAGGTGGGGAATAGAGGCAATGTGTCACCAGTGGGTGGGATTTGAGGCTTCAGAAGTTCAAAGTAGGTGCAGTGACTCACAATCTATTCCTGCTGCCTGCTAACCCTGATGGAGAGCTCTCAGCTCTCCCTCCAGCACCATGTTTGCCTATATGCCACAATGCTTTCCATCACGACCATAGTGCATTGAACCTCTGAACTGTACACCACCCTCAAGTAAATGCTATTTTTTTTTAATGAGTTGCTGTGGTCATAATGTCTCTTCAAAGCAATAGGAACACTAACTCAGACAAACACCATAGTCTACTGTGGCAGAGTGGCTTCTGTGAGCCACCTCTGAAGTATACAGCCTACTTCAGTCTACTGGTATTCACCCATAATATTTTCCTGGATCAATCATGGCCATGATAGTGAAAATAATAGACCCAAGTGTCTGTTGTTCAATTTCCCCATCACTTGGTTCTGGCTAATGAATATGTCTTATCGCTCTTACCTTTGAGTAAAAGTATCTATGGTAGATACTGACAGTGGCTCCAATGGACCTCTCCCAGAAGCTCAGACCCCCACCTACCAGTGATAGCAGTATTAATCCCTTCCAACAGAAGGCTGTAGGGTCCAGTATAGCAGTCCAGGATGCATATTGCTATAAAGATATGCTTAAATATAGCCCTCACCCACTCTTATTTCAGTGCACTTCACCTTTCTTAATTGTTCTTGATTATTAAATTTGGACTTCTGCTTTACCATCTGACAAGAGAGCCACCTGTTGCCAAGTAGATCTGCATGAAAGGTGACAATTAGTTTTAAGCAGTATTGTCTTTTTAAAAGTTGTTTTTTCCATTAGTTGATGACTGAATTGTATTTTATTTCATTATTTACAAAAAAATCATTTGAAGACTGAAACCTGAGAGTACTTAAGGAGATATTGAAGATTAAAAATATCTTAATTTACCAAAATTGAAAACCTCTATTAATGATTCAAATAACTTCTTAGTTTGAAAATGGTGTGATGATGACTGAAATCTAAAGGCTTCAGGCTCATGTTCAGAGGCTGTTTCTTAGGTAGTATAATGTCTCTACTTAGGAAAGCTGTGGAATTTTCTGCAGGTGGGAGCTAGCTGGCAGAAATATATCATTAGGAGCTGGTCTTTGAAAGGAAGAGCCAGACCTTGGTTCCTGTCCTGCTCTCTGCTACCTGGTGTTCTGTGATGTGAAAAACAACCTCCATAACACTTCTACCATAGACTTCCACCACAGGCTTCCACCACACACATTCCACTTTCCTTGCCTCGATGGAGGAAAATCCCCTGAAACTGTGAGCCAAAATCGAGTTTTCTTCCTTAAGCTGTTTCAACCAGGTATTTTGTCCCAGTGATTCAAATGTAACTAATGCAGATGAGTTCTGTGAATGGATTTAGAACAATAAAAATGTCTTTTTCATGAATAAAGTCACACTACATGGAAAGCAGCCATGTTTCTGATACTGTGGAAATGGTTATGACCCACACCAGTCCTCACACCCTGACCCCTTATGTAACTGGCGTGACAAGTGAGGGAAGTGTCCAATCTTGGTCATTTGTAGACATTGGATATACTTTCATAAATACGTTTACTTATGTATTTCTTTTAAGAATTGTTCCGTTTATCTATCAGTCCTGTGAACACATATGTGCCATGGTGTATGTATAGTCATCAAAGGGCAACCTGCGAAACTTAGTTCTTTCCTTCTACCATGTGGGTTCTAGGAATTGAATGTATGTCATCAGACTTACCCACTGAGACATCTCACCAGCCTCACTTAAAGACTTCTACCTCACAAGAGAACAAGTACTATGATGATGAAAATATCTGGCCCATAAGCCACATGGAGCAGCCACCAACTCCCAGGATGTGCTTGGGAAACCCGTTGAATTCACGAGGAATTGTTGCTTTACACTTGCCATTCAGTTAGCTGAGCCTCTATATGCACTCATTCCTCATGGTGCTTTGTCTCCTTCTCGTAGTAATGAGAATCAAACCTGGGTCTTTTGCATGCTACGCAAGTGTTCTACCCCTTACTTATATACCCAGGCCATCCCATTTTTAAGACTCCTTGTCCTTCAGTTTAGTAATAATTTTGCTTATTTTCTCCTTTGCGTTCAGGGCTCAGTTAGACTGAGAACTTACAGAGCTTAAAAATGCATGAGTTGTTCATTGGCTATGGTATAATCAATAATGTTGCCAGCAATCTTCAACAGACAATGATATTTACCTCACTGTGTGAGTGTGCACGAGAGAGGCAAAGGTGAAAGATTTTTTTTAAGGAAGAAATTGTATTTCTTCCTGATTTTGTTTCTAAATCTTTCATAGAGAATTGTTAAATCTGGTGACTTCAACTTAGAGTTTATCCAGTGGCTTCAGAGAACATCAGTTGGCTTTTGAGTTTCTCCTAAAATCTCACTTCTAACAATCAGTTTTCTTCCTGTCCAAGGGCTTGTGGGCCAATGTACTATCTGTGACCTGCACTAGTGTGGAGTTTTGCTAGCACAGAGTGACAGAGTAGCACAGCAGAAGCCAGGCTGTGTCACCTGCTCTTAAGTCTCTATGGCACTACTTTCTCTAAAGCAGCTCATTTCACCAACAAGCAGCAAAATAACAAAAAGTATACGGAATAGACCTCTGCATTTTCATGCAGGCAGGGAAAGGTTACCTATTCCACAGGAGAGAAGAACAATGCAGCCCACATCCTAAAAGCTCATTGGCTTTCCTGTTAATTTGTCTTAGAGCTGTGGAGCAGCCGAAGGAAAAAAATGACAACAATGGTCCCAGCTTTGGACCTGGGAGTTTGGAGGCTCCGGTGATAGATTTCAGCCTTGTGGATAATTTTCAGAATTGCATAGCACTGAATTGGCTACTTGGAATTGCTGGAATCAGAGGAGGAAATATTATGTCAGGGAATCACAGAGGGCGAAGTTGAGCTCCGACTTTTCCCTCTCTCCCTCATTGTAAATCCCTTTATAGAACAAAATTACATTTCGTGTAAAACTCCAGGATTCTTAACTACCCTTGCTAGACAATCTGTCTCCTCCTCTCCCCCATGTCGCCTTTTATCTCTGTTTCTCCTCTTTTCTTCCCTTCTCCATTCAGGAGAATACATATCTGCCAGCTATTTTGCTGGGAGAGCATCGCATTGTCTATTTGGTTTTAACATTCAAATGCTTCACTTCTCTTTAGGCATCATGTAAGAATAGTGCGTTGGAGTTTAAGATGTAATTTCCTTTCTCCCCACTCTGTTCCTTGTAGCCAGCAGCCTGGCTCATGGTTTTGCATTTCCCAGGCATTCAAGTGTTTATAGAATCTAACGATCCCGATCTCTCACTTCCTCTTTATAAAGCTGAAAATGATAGTTGAACATGGCACAGTTCCCAGAGAAGCCGCATGAGAAGTGGCAGACAAGCTGAGGCGGAGCTGTAGAAAGCAGTCCTAGGTGTGTGATCTGAAAAGAGTTGTCCTATCCACCCAACTGCCACGTTAAATGGCACAAGGACTCTGCAGCTTCATTTGCTAGGAGGAAAGAAAACTGAGAAGATATTTGAAATCTTCCCTCATCAAGCTCCTTTTGAAAGTCTGTCTACCAGCTTTTAAGTAAAGACAAAAAAAATTGTAATGCCAAATGAATTAAACAGCTGGGGCAAGATGTGAAGGGATGTTTCCCGCAGCAAGGTGATTGCTTATAAAGAAACAAAACTAAACAGGAGTAGAAATTATGGTATTATTTTCTTTATTCATTAACCCAGCAAGGAGAGACTCTTAAATAGTTTCATATCAAGGAAACCTGATTAAAATCATAAGAACTCTTCAAGTATTAGGCTTAGGATTCTTTAGGCTACAAGTGTGTGTTAGTTATATTGTCTCCAAGATTGTTAGGTAGAAAAAGGCTGATATTAATATCCAGATGTGAAAAAGAGAAGCAGGACTTGGAATGATTCAGTGTCGTATCTACAGGCCTGAAGGTTAGGATGATGATCCAAACAGATGCAAGAATCAGGCCACTGAAAGTCTGCTATTGAGGAGAGATAGTCAGGAGGTAGGCTCTGATATAGTCTAATGCAGTAATGGCAGTAATTCCATGCCAGCCTGAGTTCTAGGGATTTTGAACAGCATGTGACAATTTCTCCCAGTCTACACATGAACAACCAAGGCATGGAGAAATCACACATGAAATGAGTGACAGGGCCAGGGTTTGAAGCTTGTTCATAACTACTACAATGTCCTTCTAGTAGGTAAATAATGTCTAGGAGACATGGTCTAAAGACTAATCTCAGTGACTCTGGGAGAGTGAAGAAGTCATTCACTGACCTGTCAACTTGTAGTGACAACTTTGGAATTTTGGTTTCTTTAAAAAGGATTGAAATAATATAAGAATATGTTTTTGTCTTAATTCCAGGTGTGGGATATGGGGCAGCTTCAGGTCGTCCACAGCTGACTATGATTTGCCTAATGCTCTAGCAGGGGCGAGATCTGGCCAGCAGCAGGGTTTCTACGATCGTGTGACATTTGGAACTCTGGGGACTTTTCAGAGAGTATACAAATGGTAGGTCCTGAAGAAGCTGGGTGGGTTGTTGATGGTTGGTGGTTGGTGGTTGGTTGCTGTTGGTTGCTGTTGGTTGCTGTTGGTTGCTGTTGGTT
>JANHMN010000001.1:96584790-96623287 GCA_030674055.1 Rhabdomys pumilio
GTTGGTTGCTGTTGGTTGCTGTTGGTTGCTGTTGGTTGCTGTTGGTTGCTGTTGATTGTTGTTAGTTGTCATTGGTCACTGTTTGTTAAGTAGTCATGAACAAAGAAGAAGAAGGAGGAGGAGGAGGAGGAAGAGAAGGGGAAGGAGGAGAAATTATGTATCTTGATGGTGAAGATTGAACTTGCCCCAAGGAACTTGCTGTTCCTAAACAACAGGAAGTAGTCTAAGGATAATGCTGCTCCCTTTCCTCTCTATTCTTCTTTCTCTCTTTTCTAGTGTCAGGAGATTAAAAGGGTGGAAAGGGGGTGGAAGAAAAAAGAACTCACATAGTAGCCACAAACTACAGTAAATCTAGTTTGAAATCATATGCTCGTCACGGCTGTGTCCTGGACCACTTCCCCAGAGTGGGATTTCTTTGCCTCTTTTTTTACTCTAAAGGCTAGAAGGGAAGTATGGCAGTGGTTCTGGGTCTCATATTAACCTAAACCGAAAAATACCAGATTTTTGTGCTGTTCCAGAAGAACAAGGAAGGACTTACTCTGTGCCTGGACAAACCTCTGTCCACTTGCCCACATTTGACAGATTTGCTAAGATGTTGACACATTTGCTAAGATGAGCAGACGTTGTATCTGGGCTGTTAGAAGCAGAGGTGAGGCTGTTGGTTTCTGAGATACATGACACTGGGGAGTAGGGCTGAATCCATAAATATACCTTCAGATCTCTGAGGGAGAGTGAAGAGAATGAGAAGCTGAATGACCACCTTTAATGGCTGCTTCGGAAAAGCCAGATTAGTCATGGAGTTACTAATTATCCATGTTCTAATATAGAGATGTAAGCAAGAGGGCTTGGATGGTCCACTGTAAGCCTTCCACCCTCATATTTCCTAGCATCCCTTTTCTCTCTTCTAGGCACAAGAAAGCTAGTTTGAAACAACCTTCTTCCAACTAGCAGAACCAAGGGTGCATTTTTGCAAAGTAGTGTTGAACATGCGACATATCAAGCCAGCAGTTGTGGTAAACTTTAGGTACAATACATATCACTGTCTTTTATTTACAGTAATTTTTCAGTTCTGGCTTCTTAGGGCTTGAGAGTGGAATTTTATTTACTGATATTTAGGGCAGCTATTGAACATAACTGTGAAGTTGGCAGGATCTTCTTGGATCTGCCCCATTATTATGGTGAGAACTGCAATGTCCCACACATTCGCTGCTGCCCCGACTGCCGTGGCAGAAGTGGATCATTGATCATGGCCCTTCTTCCCACTGAGCCCTGGTGCAGGGAGAAATTAGTCTTCATTCAGCTATCAGGGCAGCCACTGCAGAGCTGGCACCAGAAGGAGAAATGATTTCCTATTGTGGCTTGGGGACCTTTGTCTCTGCTGCAGCATCGGAAAGCAAGAAGAGTGGGGCGTTTAGAACCAGACAAGCCTGGGTTTGAATCCAGGCTTTGCCTCTTCCCATCTTGCTATGCTGGCTTACTTATCTGAGTATTTCTCCTCTGTAAAGTGAGACAAATAGGAACAATTTTGTAGGCTATGTTGTGATACTAAAAGAGATGGAATGTGTCCTGTTGCCAGATTACCCAGGTCTGTAAAAACCTTGTTCACTTTTCCACTAAAACTTCCACCAAGGAGAAATAATAATAAATGAATTTTTAGAAAAATGCATCGTATTTATGTTTTAATAGGCAGGTATCTTTAATAAAGGGAATTGATTGTAGTAATTTTGTGTCTTGGGGCTGAATATATTAAGAGAGGTTCAGTTTGCTCCAACCACTCAGATTGTCCCTGGTTCTGTAGAAAGACATGGCTCAATTTCAGTTTCTGAAATGTCAAGCTTGGCAAAAGCTAGTGTTTTAGGGAGTTATGGAAGGCATAGAATCCATAATCCTCGCCCTTGAGGAAGTCAAGCTCAAGGTAAACAATGGCAAATAAACATTCTGTAGAATACAAATAACTGAAGCCTGGAAATAGACCCACATACGCTAAATTACAGCTCCATAAACGTATTCGCTTCTAAAATATCTGCATAGGCAGACAGATCAATGAAACAGAATAGAATCTTAAGTAGGTCCAAATACTTGAGGGAATCTAGTGTATGATAAAAGTGGCATTTTAAATCAGGAAAGAAAGATGGATGGTTTAGAAGATGGCACCGAGTCAATCCTTTCAGCCATTTAGGAAAAATATTGGATCTCTAGCTCTCTCCTCATCCTGAAGTGCATTTTGGATGTACCAAAGCTTTAAAAATAAAATGAAAAACTGTAAAATTTTTATAAGGCATCATGGAATACCTTTTTTTTTTTTAAAGTAATCTTGGATTGGGTAAACTTTTTTTTTTTTTTTTTTTAGCTAGAAACCACCTGAATAGGTACTAACAACAAAAGAGTCATGTAAATCTGTTTGAACCCTTAAAGTTCCTCCAGGGAAAAATAAAGCAATTAAAGGCTAAGATGAAAAGATGAGCCGTGCATGCAAATGTCTGTCTCTGAGGATATTCAAATGAGAGTGAACTAAGTTTTACACATGTGCACTATGTGTACTGTATGGTCAGATATATATTAAAGATTGCTCCAGACTGACAAGAAAAATATAAGTGGTCTAGTAAAATGGGCAAAGGATATGAAAAAGCACTTCAGAGAGAAAAAAAAATCTCTATTTTATGCATACAAGAATCTTTGATCTCATTCATAATTCAAGAAATGCAAATCCAAATTGTACACCAGTTCCTCACTGACCGGGTTGAAGATAGAAAATTTTCAAACAGACAAGGCTGGATAAGGGTATGAAGACAGGCACACACGCGTGCTGATATGCTAAATGTTGGTACCATTGGCTAATACTATGCAAATTGAAATATCAAGGTCTTGCAAGTTCTAATTTTAGTGATTTGTCCTCTGACTTTATTTGCATGCTTATCCAAAGTGGTGTGAGCACACTAGTTCTTTGTTGTATTATTTCAAATAGTAAAAGAAAAAAAAAATCCATGTGTCAATCCATGTGCCAATCAACAGGAGACCAACTATATGAATTACGATATAATTATGCAAGTTGCTACATAGCTATAGAAAATAATGTAGTATATCTACCTGTGCTGTTATGGATCTTCAAGGCGTATTGTTAAGTTGAAATAAGTAGTATATTTAAGAATGTCCACGAATACACAAGTATATCATCAAATACTGGGAGTAAGGAAAGCTGCTGATTCTAGTTACTTTTTAAGGAGTAGGGATGGGAGAGGAAGGGGAGAGGTCTCCACCTATCTTTGGATATATTTTGCACTACTTTAATTTCTGATCAAGATCATTTGCTCCCAGGATTGAATAATTAATTCAGTGGTAGAGCTTACTCAGCATGCATGAGATCCAAGTTCCATCCCAGTACCATCCTAAACACATACTAAAAACCATGTGTTGTGTTTACAACCAGTAAATGAATTATGACTTACTAAACTGAATACTTTTTAGATCATTGTTTTTGTTTGTTTGTTGTTTGTTGTTTGTTTGTTTGTTTGTTGTTTCCTGGCTGAGTTGTATTTACTGTGTCCCCCCCATAACAAGTCAAAATCAGGAGTAAACTTTTCTTAGAGAAATGAAGCCATTTGGAGAAATAGAAAGAAGATCGAATCAATGGGATACTCCAAGAGGAAAAGGCTTTGGGTAAGTAGAGTTCTTTGCTAGTCTCCTCACATGCACAAAGGAAAGAGGCGGCCTTCTTGGAAGGACTTCCATGCACAGTGAATTGGAGCCTCTGACTTGCTTTTTTCCTAGAATGAGCTCAGCAGAACTGTGTGCCATCTGACATCATTGTGTGCGCTGGGTCTTCAGAGCAGTGTGGCATCCCCTGCAGTTACCATGACCAGGTGGTTTCACAGAAGAGAATGCACTATGTGTTTCTCAGGCACCAAGCTCTCCCACACCCTGCAGTGACCGTGGGCAAGCTGAAGCAGACACAAGACAGAAATTATATCTTCAAAAGCAAAGGTATGCAGATAGCAGAGACTTTCCAGGCATCTGCAACAAATGTCTCTGTAAAAATCAGGCTCCAAACATGGGGAGCAGAAGAACCAATGGCCCAGGAGCAACAGCACACATAGCAACAGAAGATGTCACATAGAACCACTGATCCCAAGCACAGGTCATGGGATTTGTAAGGATACTGTGACCACAAATTACAGAATGTATTAGTTGAAATAAAATTATATTACAAAGTTTCTTCACTTTGCAATATGAATACATTTTTTTTCATGGAATCAGACTGTATTCTGAATGGCTTCATTGTTGAATACAGGTAGGTATTGCTATGTTAATAATAATGTACTTTCTAGAAAATTTGCAAAGCTTTCCTCATCTGCTCCTTGTGACTTCTCTGTAAGCCGGACAGGGGAACAACAGCTTTTGTTTCACCCAGCAGGAGATACGGCCTGGGATCAAGTTAAGTGCCTTGCTTACAATGAATTCAACTGTAGTGCAGCTAACAGTCATAACTGGATTTTGAATTTCAAAATGATAGCTCCTCAGAGAGCTCATGGTCTTTGTGGCCCTCTTACATTGTGGCTGAAATGGCAGCTATGGCTTTTAATGAGGCCAGGGTACAAGAGGATCAAGAAGATACATGTGTGGAAAATGATTGGATTTTTGTTTTCAGCTGTATTTCTTAAATCTACTGAGTACAAGATTCCTCTAGGCACCTTCTATGTACACAGCAATTTTTATGGTTTTAGGAAATAACAGTTGAAAACCAGTAACATGACTTCATCCTCTCTCTCTCTCTCTCTCTCTCTCTCTCTCTGTGTGTGTGTGTGTGTGTGTGTGTGTGTGTGTGTGTGTATGTGTATATGTATGTGTGATGTATGTGTGAATGTGGCATATGAGTGGTGTGCACATGTGCGTGAGTGTATGTGTGTGCATGTGTGTATGAGTGAGTGTGCCCTGCTGTGTAAGTCTGAGGAGGATATTAGGTGTCCTGTGCCATAATGCTCTGTCTTATTCCTTTGATTCAGTCTTTGACTGAACCTGAAATTAGAAGGCCACCTCCCAGTCTCAGAAGGCATCCATTTTCTATCCATCTCCCAACATTCACACAGTACGAGAGGGTTACAGCTGTAGATGGCCGTGTGAGTGTTAAGATACGAACTCAGGTCTTCATGATAACACAGCAGACTTTCTTACCTGTTAGACTGTCTCTCTAGCTCCTATTTAATTAAAAAATAAATAATACAAAAAAAACCCCCTTCTACAGGCCTGGAGAGATAGCTCAGAGGTTAAGGGAATGCCCTGATGTTGTTGAGAACCAAGGCATGATCTGTACAGCTAAAGAAAATCTGCTGGTCCTCACAAGCCTGTGTTTCAAGACTTACTCCAAATCTGAACCTGGGGTTTTCTAGGATGCTGGGGGTGGGGTCTTTGCCCAACACTAGCATACATGTTCATAGCCTGTGAATATCTTCTAGGCACAGCATCTTTCCCCCCAATTCTCCCTGGATTCTGGCAGCTTGTAAATAGATAGATACAACCTTGGCAGGTAATGGTGGACAGTGACTGAGCTCTGTGCTGTTCAGCTATGAAGTGCCAGGATGAGTGTCTCAGAGTTGAAATTAGCGTTTGATTAGCGTGACACAGCTGTAGGCGGTCTCGTCTCATCAGCCTGCAGTCCTGGCTCTCCTGCCTTTCTGTAGACCTCCCGTTGGTTCACCTCCAATCTACTCCAGCCACCCTCACCCCCACCATCCTGCTCCTTGTCAGGTTTTTCTAGTCCGATTGCTTCTTTATGTGGCTTTTTGATGTTTCAAAAGAAGCGTGGGATGTGATAGACCTTTCATTTTCAAATGTGCTTTCCCGGCTTTGATACCTCATCTGAGCAATTCATTGGAAAGACCAGGTGAAGGAGAAGTGGGGGTTCGGCTCTCTCCCGGGCTGATGAATAACCTCAGCTCTGCTACATTTTCCCATCTGTGTCAAGAATGTGGGTTAAACAGTATGTCTTCACTTCCCTTGACTTTTCAAGACACCTGCCAGGTTTGTTGCCTAGACACCTGACAAAATATAGGCCTTCGATTCACACTCGCCCTAGTTATGAAATGGTATAATCTTTGGTTGAACAGTATAGCCATGTGAACTTCTATTTTTTTTTTAAACTTCTCTCTTTGGAATATTCAGGGTTTAGGTAGGCAGACTGTGTGTGGCTTTCTGTACGCCTGCCTTTCTCTGTTTGGCCACCCACACAACCATCTCACTTTTGCCTGGGAGTATTTAAAGCTTCCACCCTTTTGGAAGAAATAGCTGGAAACAGTTGAGAACGTGTGAATATTTGCATTGCTCCTAAGTCTTGATCTCTGGAACATGGTGTTTCAAATTGCAGGTGAAACAACAGGCCTTCTACTGACAGTCAGAAATGGTACATTTTGTTCTGAGGATCTTGGACATACTTACGCTATACTAGACAAGGTCAGCCAGAGATTAAGATAGAACAGCAAACCCATTAAAAATTCATGCTATGTTGTCAATAGTATTTATTTAAAACTATCCAGTAAACGTATAAAATTTTTAAAAAGCCAGTGCAGCATGGTGGCTCACATGTGTAATCTTAATACTTGAAAGGCTGAGGCAGGAGGATGGCTACAAGTATGAGGCCAGCCTAGGCTGCAGAGTTAGAATTGATCTAAAAAAACCCCAAAATGTCCAGTTATTTGCATTTTCTGAGATTTTTATCACCATGGACAAAGGCAATATTGGACTACGCCTTGCAGAAACATGTCTCAGTTAACAGTGGTGAGAATGTTTCCTGGAGAGAATACAAACATACTATTATTAACCTATGAAGCCTTTTATTTGAACTATTGTAATCTCACATAGCATATCTACCTAAAACTTAAACCAGCAATTAGAACTAGAGGTAAAATAGCAGCTGAGCCAAGTTCCTGTGAGGCTAATAAGAGTTTTGACTGTCATCAAGTGGGACTTTGACTATTCCTTTGTTAGGGTCGCCCAAATTCAGTGCGTTTTTCTGTTACCTGAAAAACAGTGGTTCATTTGTCTTCTAGGAGACATCCATCAGATTAGTAAAGGAAAGCACAGTCTGGTTACTTCAGGAAAATATACAGCACTGATGCTAACTACCACTCTGTTCTCCAGGCCCCCTGAGCAAGAATAAGGCAGAATGGAGATGGGAGACTTTCATTCATTTTACTCCTAGGTGGAAATATTCTAAGGGTGTTAATTTGGTGAGGGCCTAGTATTAAAAATTATATCAATTCAATAAACGTTACTAGGAAATATGTACAGAAAACTTAGTGTGAGGTAGATGTTACAGATTTGTGCTGGAGAGTCTGGTGTCCTTTCTGTGGTAGTATCTCCCAAGGCAGAGAGTATATTTGCTTCTAGATCCAGGCCTCTGGGGCCTGGACCCTAGCTCATCGAGATGGAATTCTCTTCTTAATTAGGCTGCCAAACAAATTGCTCTGGACTGTTGTCCTGCTAACTTTGGGGGAAACTTTGCTAGTGCCAAGCTTTTTGTCACATTTTTAAAGTTATCTTTAAATTCTTCATCGGATGCTAAGTACCAAAGTTCATGTTTATGGCGCAACATATAGCAGATAAAATACCCTTTACAGAGATGGACTCAATCATTTTGTAACTTGATGCCTCACCCTGCATCTTTCAGAAGTAGTGATGCAGAATGTGAAATAAGACAGCATAACCCTGGATGGGAATGAGGATGGCAAATGATGAGCTGGCTTGAAAAGTACAAAGAGGATTATACACTTGGGCTTCTGGCTCAGTCCATCCCATGCTGAACGAGTGAGCTAGCCTGTGTTCCCTAAGTGCTTCCAGGAATCCTACTTACAGCAAAGCACCAATTAGGGTATAGGAATGTATAAATACTGGCTGAAACCCAGAGGTCAGATATTTAAAACTGAAATATTAGATAATTTAAAAAATCTATTCAAATTCCAAGTGAAAGGCTGCCCCTGAGATGTGTCTGGTTCCACATACCTTGGGTCTTCCAGACTGTACGCTGAAAGGCGGATGTGTGTAGAATTGTGAGGGTCTCCTTTATAAGTATATAGTACTTAAAACAGTACTTAGTGTAGCTGAGTCAAATCATTCAGGGAACACAAAGCAAAACACTAAGCTCTTCTCTGACCCTTCGGGCTTTGCCTCTGACGATTTTTCTTACAGGAAGCAGCTGCCACTAGGGTGTAATCTATGCATCCTTTTATATGAATTAGTATATGCTCTCATACACTGTATTGTATGCATGCTTGCATACATACACACACATGTAAGCTGCACCAGAGAAATAGAGCTGGGGAAATGAAGATAGTTTTAAAATGGTTCTGCGGGATTGATGGGCTCATGTGATTGCTGAAGTAGGGAAGTCTATAAGCTGAGTATTGAGGAAGGCCAGTGCTGAAGTGCACCAAATAGGAGCTAGACATCCAATGATCAGATGCTTGAGAACCATGGACATCAAGGGTAGGAGGACAGATGTGTTGGTTTGAATAGGAATGGCCCCCATAGACTCATGTGCTTGAATGTTTGGCCCATAGGGAGTGGCACTATTGAAAGACATGGCCTGTTGGAATAAGTCCAGCTTAAGCAGTTAGGCAAAGAGAAGGTAAATCTTTATACAGTTTTTTTTTTTTTTTTTTTTTTTTTTTTTTTTGTTGTTGTTCTATTTAGGCTGTAGCAGTCTTGTTGACCTCATTCATACTAGACAAAGAGACCCTTCAGTGTCTCTCTCTCTCTGTGTGTGTGTGTGTGTGTGTGTGTGTGTGTGTGTGTGTGTGGTGATATATATACGCATGTGGTGTGCTTGTGTGTGCACGCATATGTACGTAGGAGGCATAGAGGAAAGAGGATAGTCTCAGAATATCCTGAGCACATAAAGACACTATCTACCTGCTAATCTTGTTTTTGTTTGTTTGTTTTTAGATTTTATTTTATGTATGTGAGTACACCACTGCTGTCTTCAGACACATCAGAAGAGGGCATCAGATCCCATTATAAGTGGTTGTGAGCCACCATGTGGTTGCTGGGAATTGAACTAGGGACCTCTGGAAGAGCAGCCAGTGCTCTTAATCACTGAGCCATCTCTCCAGCCTCCTAGTCTTGGCTTTTAAGCCACGCCACAGTCTTTTACTGGTCTCAAGCTCACAATGTAGACTAGGCTGACGAGCTACTTAGCCCCAAGAACTCACATTTCTGTTCTTCTCCAGAGCTGGGCTTCTAAGCACAACATGCTACCACATCTGATTTTTAATATAGGTTCTGTGGATTGTACTCAGGTCCACAAACTTGGAAGAGAAGTACCTTATTGGCTGAGTTATTATGCTAATTCTCATGAGCAACTCTCTTCTCTCCATCTGTAGACAAAAAGTTCATCTCTTCTGAAACTCCCTCTCAGTAACACCCATATATCATCCTTGTACATGTCTCTGAACATCCTATGGTCCAATCAACTTCACATATGGAATTAGATACCACAATATGGATTAAAATTAAAATATATGAAATACATACATAAATTGTTCAGTGATTTGCAACTTGCTTAAAAAAATAAACCTTAAACTTGTCTATCATTTTTTTTATTTGTCTCTTTAAGGTCACGTTGCTCATTTTTAAACACTGTAATATTCCACAGCATGAATATGCCATTGTTTACTTAACCTCCCCTTCTGGTAATAAGTAAGATTGACCTTAGTTGTTTTTTTTTTTTTTTTTTTTAGCTTTCAAAACAATTATAAAATAAACACCAATGTATGCATGCATAGTTCTATGCTTAAGCACTTCTTTAGAATAGATTCTTAGAAATGAGGTGCTGTACTAAAGCTAGCCACATGTGGATTGATATTCAGCTTGTAAGTACTGGAGAACCTCTACTGACAGACCTCACCAGCAGGTTATGGTAGACATCGGTTCCTACTAAGGAACCCATGCCTACTAAGTACACAATGAATTTCACCCCTCAGATGGCCTTTTCTGGTAGTTAATGTTAACTGTCAATTTGACATAATCTAAGGTTACCTGAGAGAAGGCCCTGGGGGTATGTCTATGGGGAATTATCTTGGTTGTGTTAAGGCGAGAAGACACACTCAACTGTGCGTGGAGCCATGCTGTAGGTAAGCGATTCTTGGCTGCAAAGAGACAGCAAGCTGAGCGCTAGCACACATGTGTTCCTTGTTGTCTTTTGATGCGATCAGCTGTCTGAAATGTCTGCCACTATGACTTCCCATAGTTCACTGTAACCTGGTATTGTGAGTCAGAATTCATGAACTCATTCTCCCCAAACTGCTTTTGTAGGGGTGCTTTATCGCAGCAGCAGGGTGGGGCCAAACCCTCCTTTAGACTCTGCTCCTTTCCAGGTATACCAGAAGCCTGTATGATGCCTCCCTCGGTGTACTTTAGCTGCATCTTTGCAAACTGGGGGCGATCTGAGAAATGAAGACAATAAATAGTGAGTTGGAACTCAATGGTTGTAAAGCTTCAGTTGTGCAAGGTGGGCAATTGAGGAGATCTATAACATAGCATCATGCCTGTGATTCATCAGTGCCTCAGCCAGTGCCTCAGCGCATCACTTGAGAGGATGTAGATCTCATATGAACTGTTCTCACTAGCTGTACAGTCCTCTGACAACCAGGAAGACTGTTTATTTTCATAAGTTAACAAATCATTTTAACTTCTGGGACTCTCCTATTCATTTGCTTTCTCCCCTTCTTTCCCATCTGGTTGTTTGATTTTTCTTAATCAGTGAATGTGCTTAAATAGCCGTGGCTACCTTTCCCTTTTTAATCTCTTGTCTTATACTTTGTAAGGTCTTTCCATTTTAACAATGTGACCAGATTTTATTAGCTAAAAGGTTAGTGTTATCCTGTGGACATTTCTGTTTTCTGTCTTTTGCCGGGAGGCCTTTTATATTGTAAAATTATAAAACTATCTCACTCTTTTTTTCTTCTCTCATACATGGATGCAAATCCACCTCTGTATTCCATCTGCAGTTTGTAAACGCCGAATGCAATTTTCTAGCTCCATGGTGCAGCTGCAATCTAAATTTGTGTTTTCCTCAAACTAATTTTATTATTTTATTAAATATTTATTTTATTTTATTAAGGATGATTTTATTAAATTGTTATTGAATAGTCTTATTTAAATTATTATCCAATAGTATAAAATATTATATAATATAGAGATATATCTATATATAGAAATTATTTAATAGTATAAGACTGTTCAATAATGATTCTTATTAAAGTCTATTTCCCACACTAACGTGAAATACCAACTCTCTTTCTGTATGTATATGTGGGTATATTTGTGTGTAGACACATGCAGGGAAGTTTGGAGCCTAGAGGGTAGCATCTGTGACTTTTACCTTATTTTGGGGGAAAGGGTCATTCGTTGAATCTGGACTTCACTATTTGCCTTCACTGGCTAAAAAGCAACCCTCAGGCATCCTTCTCTGGTCTCAACGCTGAGGTAATAGGTACAGTCTGTTATGGATTTTATATGAATGAGTGATGCGGATTTGAATTCAAGTCCTCATTTCTATACAGGAAGCACTTTACCCTCTGAACCATTTCTCAGCCTTTGTTAAGAACTTTATACTCACAGGATCCCTGGCATGTTTGGGTTCACTTCTGGACTGCTATTTGCAGGCTTGCTTATTGGAGGATGGCAGTGTGGTTCTCTGTCACATAAGGCAGTGCCTTTAAGCGCTTGGTACTAAGTTGTGTTTCATATGTGTTTAATTATGACTGCATGTCTAAATGCTTAATATTATTTAGAGATTTCTCAGCATACGTGGGTTTTCTAGCCTTTAAGACACACACTTGCAATAACCAATGCTGGTGCTTCTGTATCCTATAAAAATTCTCAGTGTGACATAAGTGGCTTTCTATGCTGGGGCATCTGCCCTGGTACTTTCTTACCTCCCACCGCACTGTGTGTTCCAGGATGATCCAGCACTTACACCAAACCATGTCATTTGTTTTATGTCCTTGTGTATGGAACTTTAGATTCCTTGCATCTGAACCTCCAGTGTCTAACTCCATTATACATATATAAAGCAGAGGTTCTTGGCTTTACCTTAATGGCTCAGAGAATCTACAAAGTCCTTGTAACTATTATAGGAACACTTTTTCCATTTGAGAATGTTAAATATATGCCAATGTGTGTATCTGCCACTTTTACCAAATTCTAAAATGAGACCATACATCTCAAAGGAGAGTGAAGGTCCCCAGTGGAAGGATATAAATAAAAATCTGTCAAGGTGAATTTTCCATTCAATGATGATTTTTTTCCTCAAGCCAGCACAACTGATTAATGTGTACATGTCTGTTTGTGAGTGTGCATTTGTCATAGAGACAGAAGATAAAACCAGTGAGGTCCTTCAGAGGTGAGTGGCTTTAGTTGTAGCCTCTCTTCCTGGTTTAAGTGGAGAATTAATGCATGCTGTAGGGTAGATCGTGCCAGAGACACTCACTTGCCAGATATCTATTGAAGAAAAAAGTTCTTTTTCCCAACGTGATTCCTGCACGATTGCTCTGCCTTCTCTCTTACTTAGCATGTGGACTACCAGGATTGATCGCTTTGACTGACTTAACTTAGCATTATATCAATAGAGTGAGACAATTGGCTTTCTCCACTGAGGCATTGACTGGATCCACTGACTGTTTTGGTGCCTGAAAAAAAGGCCCAGTGTCTTTAATCCAAGACTTCCCCATTGAAGACCAGTCTGTGTCACAACCTTAGTTCTGGAACATTGATATTCATGTCAATGAAGTTTCTATTTCTCGTCTAGTTACCTGGAGGACATTCTCCCTGTTTCTGCTCTAGTCACTCACAATGATCTGGTCAGTCTTGATTTTTCTATTCAAACACTGGCCATAGGTATTAGTCAGCCTTATGTATATGCCATAGCATTTATAAAATTATTCACTGGAAGAAAAAAGATAGCTTGACACATGAATCAAAAAATAGTTTAGAAAAAATTTCTGATGAATTCTTCATCAACATTCACATTAAACATAATACAGTCATTTCACTTAAAATTGGAGATTTGTTTTGTTTGACAAGGAATACTAGTATAGTATTAAACAGAGAGGGTTCAGAATGTACAGCAAGCCAGTTAACTTTATGTTAAATGGGGTACAATTCTCACACTTGCAATCTATGCAGATTCTTCATTTCCCACTACAGGTAGATGTGAGGTCTTCTTAGCAACCACATTGGTGTACTTTGTTAAAAAAAATCAAAGGAAAAAAGTTTACACAGTAGATATTACTGTCTTGTCTTCATGGGTGTTGGATCTCCTAGAGCTGTTGTTACTCATAGTTATGAGATGCCTGGCTTGGATTCTTGGAATCAAAGTAGGTCTTCTTGAACAGTACGATGTGCTCTTAAGCACTGAGCCATTCCTCTGGCCCCAGGCCCGAGTAATTTTCTGAGAAAGAATCCTTTGCTTTGAAGTCTGGTTTTGTGATCTACAAGTCTTACTTATTATACAAAGATATGGCTGACAGAGTCTTAATAAATTGTGACGACTCCTTGTGAAATTCTCTTGGTCAAAAATAAGATGCCTGTTTGGTTGTGAGCTCCTTAAAGAGAGAGATGTGCAGAATGCCCGTGGTTCAAAGCTGGGCAGATACTTACTCAGATGAAGCAGCGCCTCTGGAAAGTACTGTGTAGCAGTTACCCAGTGCCAAGTGTGGACTCATGCCTTTGTCATTTGGGTGTGTCAGAGTTACATGTTACACACGAAAAACCTGAACCAATGAGTTCACATGATTTGCTAGTATGTGGCAGAGCCAAACTTGAAACCCAAGGCCTTTTCCATCTTATTCTAAGTTTACCGTCAAATCCGTAACTAGACATTCAAATTTGTAACTGCAGATAGAAGGTGAAGATAAATTACCAGTAGGATGCAGCTAAAAATAAAATAATGTTGACTGATTTGAATGAAGAGTGGAGCTGGCAGACACATTTCCCTCTAGTCCAGTCACCGACATGTCAGGGATGCCTCTGTCTTATATGTCTTCCTTCCTGTATCTTTTCCCCTCACACCACCAATTCCATTTGTCAGTGATATGTTAACCAAACTTCCACTAATTTCGTATGCTCATGAGAAGGAGTGAGCATCATATCTTGTAAACTAATAGGCATCCAAACAGAGCAAGTGAACAGGAGGCTAATAGGTAAGGGGTGGGAGGGAGATAGAAATGATCTTTGAAAGCTAAAGTGAATTGTGGTACTCATTATCTCTTGATGAGAAAGAAATTAGAAACTGGATATTCCATTTCTAACTCCAAGTGAGTGTCCCACACTGAAGGGATTTGAAGGCCATGCTTGTTGTTTAATTTCACACAGCCTCTTTTTCCAATCATCTATCTTCTCAGAATTGATTTACTTTGTTATTTTTTCCTCATAGTTAAAAGATTTTACACAGAGCCCCAGAAGCTTTCAATTTGGGATTTATCTCATAAAGAAATCAGAGCAAAAGAGTTACCTGTATTAGTCTCTCAAGGCAAGAATTTGGTTTAGGAGAAGGAAAAAAAGATTATGTAAATTATGTTGATACAAACCTCTATTTTTTTTTTTTTTTTTTTTGCATGCGAGTAACCATTCCTGTGACTAGCATTTTACGTTTCAGCATTTTTAGATGTAAATATTTCCCCCTGACCCTGGTATAAATATGTTTTCAGTAGCACCAAGGTATATTTGGCTTTAAAATCAGTGACCTCTCATTAATGGGTTCCCTGAAAGACACAGCAAAAGAGACTGTGGGAGGAAGTGGTGGTCTGTTTAGTATTTATCAGGCTGCTCCTGTGTCCCCACTGGGGTCCCAATGTGGCTGACTCTGCTCTCACCACATTAATCACTTTCTCCTTTAAATTCAGGAGCATCATGCTTGGGTGTCCAGGGTCAAATGCAAGATAAAACAATGAGAAAGTCAATTATGGTAAATAAGCCTGTGATAGTAAGTTAGAGGTAGCTCCGTGATGATTTTGGCAGCAGTCTGTAAAGGCGGCCTGCTTTCAATTTACATCATTAGAAGTAACTGTATTTATAACCTCGATTAGAAAAAAAATCTATGCCTGGGAAGGTGATAAGGTACAAATCTTGTTCCACTTAGAGTGATTTGAAATGTAAATGTGCGCATCTCTGGAGAGATCAGCCCCTGGGCTTGCTAGGCACGCCTTCTGTTCCCACACTGCAAGAGCTACTTGCCTGAGGCTGGAATCTGGTTTCTCTGCTTGCACTATCAACTCTACTCAACCCTGCCCACTGTAAACAGAATTCTGCCCTTTTAGGAAGGATATGTAAGGAACAGCTATATAATTTTTTTCTCTTTGCAGAGTTTTATGTCTCCCTATGGGAAAAAAGAATAGAAACACCAACAAAGGGAGCTAAACAGATCCTGGTGTCTGATATTTTCAGAGACTTTTGTCATCACCAGATGTCACTACCCCTCTCCTTGTGATAGAGAGTGGCTAGATGATTAGTAATTTGTTCAGCAGATGTCTGGGTCATTCTCAAGATTGGGCTGCAATTGAACAATGGTAATGAACACGTGGGAGCAGTGGGGCCCTCTAAGACTGAAGTGACCTTCACAATGGGAACATCCTTGTAGCTTCATGCTACCCCCAAAACCTCCTGAGAAATGTCTCCTCCTCCACTTGACTCACAGCATTTCCCATGTCCCAACATTCAGCACCAAGACTGTATTCTCTCCAGAACCCACCCAGCCTGTTTCTATACATTCACATTTAGATTTGTTCAACCTTCCATTGCACTTTCTCCCGAGGTCTTCTCCGGTCTGGGTCTGTCTGAGATGATGCTTCCACAAAGATTCCTGTTATAGCCACTCACCTGCACCCGCCCAACCCAGCCACTCTTAATTAAGTGCCTTGTTTCTATAACACTTTTTACAATGTAGAATTAATTATTTGTTGGTGATGTTTCTTGTTAGACTATTCTCCACCGTACCAGGCTTTGCCTTTCTTGTTGTCTAGAGCTGTGAACGCCAGCCCTCACAGGTGTTCATTAGATGTTCATGAATGAATGAAGTGTATTGGTGAGGTTGCAGACTGTTAATAACCTCCAATTTTCCTCCCAACTGGAAAGCACTGGCTGAAATTCTCTTCTTTCTATATAGACTCAGCTGACAAATTGGTTAGAAAAATAGGTATTTGATGACTGTTATTTTTGTTGTTTGGGAAATTTTAATTATGTTCCCAAATTAAGCAAAAGCGTTGCTCAGAAACATTGTAGATAACCTCTAACAGTGCTTAATAAAAGGTGGCTCAACCGTCAACTCTGTTTATATACATAATAGAGCTAGTCATAATAAATAATAAATCTAGTCATTGTTGTAACCCAAAAACCCATGTCAACAACTTAAAGAAGACAATTATTTGTCTTAGCTCCCAGATTCAGGGCCCAGATTCAGGGGTTTTGGTGATGGCCCCATGTCTATGGGTGAAGTAGGACATCATGGTGGCAGAAGCACATAGCAGGATCCATTCTCATGGTGTCCAAGGATCAGGAAGTGATTAGGAATAAATGCCCACAAGACCCCAGCCAATGTCCTTCATCCTCCATCTAGACTCCATCTTCTGGTGTCCCTAGTACCCTCCAAATACAGCACCTCTAGGTAGGGACCACATCTTTTAATTCAAGCTTTTTTAGTGAGAGACACTTTATCCTCTAACTATAACAGTCCACCCTTGGCCACCAAAAGATTTCATCCATCTAATGATGTATTTCATCCATCTAATGATGTAAATATATTTAATCCATTTCCAAGAATCTTTCATAGTTACAACAGCTCTAGCATTGCTCAAAAGTCAATGGTCAGTATTAACTGTGAGCGTCTGTAAAAATCAGCAAACATGTTACATACCCCACAACATAAGATAGTTCAGACTAGGCATTCCCTTTTCAACTGTGCAGTATATGAGATTAGAGAGAAGGATTAAGTCGTCAGAAGACTGGAAACAGCAATGGCAACATAAAGCCTGTAGCTCCTTGTCTTGTGTCCATGCATATGCTGTCATGATGTGAGCTTCAGTGTGCTTGGGCAGCCATGCTCTGGTATTGGTGCCGTTTGTAGCTCACACGGCCTCTCTCACTTAGGCTGTTTCCAGTCATTGCCTACAGAGTTCCTTGGCAGACAGCCCAGATTTCTGGCATCTGCAATATCCCGGAGTCTCTACTGTAACTTTGCTTTTCTTTTCACAGCTTTGCACATCATACTGTCAGAGAGTACCTAATAGAATTCTAGCCCCACCCCTTTCCCACATCCTGCCTGGCCTCTCACGTCTGGGGTTGAAATTTTGGTGGAAGCTCATGTGGCACTCTGTATGCCCACAAAACCATCTTTACACGGTCAACGCCAAAGTCTGTGCCAGAGTGTTGACTGAGTCTCCATAAACTGTCGGTGGTAGTTTGTGAGTGCCTAGAACCTGGTGAAGTAAGTCCTAGGCAAACAACTTCTTAGGCAGCTGTGTGTAAGCAGGGTACCCCACAGGCTCTCTCTTTTCATGGAAAAGCCTTTCTAATGAGTTTATTGTTCCATGTTCTTCACACAGTGACTTATGGACTTTGGATAATTCCCAAGGATTACTCTAGGTGCTGCTCCTTGATTATGTCTTTATATACACAGCTCCTTTTCTTTCTCTAAATTGTTGTTGTTGTTGGTAGTGGTGGTAGTGTTGACAGGGTCTTACAATGTAGTCCTGGCAGGCCTGGAACTTGCTATGTAGATAAGAAGAGCTTTAAATTCACAGAGATTCTGAATCTCTGCCTCTACCTCTGCCTCCTGAACAAATTATGGCATTAAACGCATGCTTGGCTATCTCTTGTTAAATGTATTTTTCAATATGTGTATGTATAAGTGTGTGTATGTGTGTGTGTGTGTGTGTGTGTCTGGGTGTGGCCAAGTGCACATGTCTGCAGGTGCTTGCAGAAACCAGAGATATCAGATCCCCCTGGAGCTGGAGTTATATATAGGCAGTTGTGAGCCACCTGCTGTAGTGTCGAGAACCGCAATGCCCCACGCTGGGCACCAAAAATGTTGTGGCCCGAGCTACCCCAGGTTTGGGGGCCAAAATGTTGCAGACCACACTGTCAACGTTGGGACCCGCATTGCCAAAAGCCTTGGGGGCTAAGTTGTTAGAGCCGGCACTGCCCCAAGCTGCTTTGGTCCACGGCTTGGGGTTCAGCAAGAGAGAAAGTGAGGACGGACGCGAAGAATGGAGACCAGGCAGAGTGTGATTCAATCCCGTTTATTCTTCAGTCTCTCTTCCTAGTCCAAGTTCCAAGTCTTGAGTTCCTAGTCCCTAGTTCCTAGTCCCTAGTGCCTCTAAGTTCCAAGTTACTTCTTCCAAGTGCTAAGTGCCTAATATCTAGTAACTAACTCCAAGTTGTACTGTCTAATTCCAAATTCTTCCTCCAAGTGCCAAGTGCCTAATAACTAATTCTCTGTTCCAAGTTGTACTCTCTTAATTCCTAGTTCCAAATTGTACTCTGTCAAGTAATCTGTTGTCTGATTCTCTGATCTCTCTTCTGTCTGCCTCTTGCCTTTTATATGTCTCACTTCTAAGCTAGGCCTCTAGGTGACGCCCTTAAGTCATGCCCTCAGGCCTCATCTCTAAATCTAATCTCTAAGTCACGCCCTTAAGTCTCGGCTCTAAAGCACACCTTTAAGTCTCACACACCCAAGGGAAGATCTTGGGTATCTAAAGCAAGATGTTATCAGAGTGTGCTCAGCTGTTGTAGGCTAATGTAATCAAGTCTCTTCTCAGGGTATATGGCTCAAGATGGCTGCAAGGATGATAGCCGCCTTCTATTGGCTCCCCACACTGTAGGTGTTAGGAACCAAACTCTGGTCTTCTGTAAGAGTAGTACCCACCCTTAACTTCTGAGCCATCTCTCCACCCCAGGTTTAGCTTCTTTTTAACCACTTCAGATCAAAAAGTTCTCTTTAGATTCTCTTCCTTCTCTACCACCAACTTTGTCCTGGCTTCTATGAGCAAACTGCAAGGTTGTCAAACCTTGCTGGTCTCACTTAAACCTGGTTAAAAGCAGAGATCAGTAGCCACACCACAGTTTGAACTCTTTTTTAACATTTCCCACCAGACGGATTAAACCATCACCTTTAAACTCAGGCCCTTCTACAAAATTTCAGGGCACAGATATTGTGTAGACAACAACAGGGCAAACTGGAATCATTTCATGGAACATTTCTTAGTTACCAGATTGGAGATGAACAGTTACACCAGAGTCGTCTATCTCTGAGTAATTGTGTTCAAGACAAACATTTAGGTACTGTGGGCTTCTAGAACGAGGATGTGGTGGTAAGGTTAACCTTTGAAGAGCAGTTAGAAGTTGTTTTATCCATTTCAGAGAGGTGCAGTGAGTATCTGTAAAGTGCCACTCAGGCCTCTAAGTTGGTGAGATATGCCTTCAGACTGTGGTCACAGCAGAACTCAACAAGTAAGGGGGATTATATAACACCAACAGGAAAATGACTTTGCCTCTCTAATTGCTGTCATAACTGAGCGAAAGAGGAACAGAGAAAAGAACAAGTCTTGTGTCTTTACGAGTGTAGCCTTAAAAGCTACACTTGTCCTGCATGAATCATTTCTTGTTCTCTACAAGACCTGTTTGAGCTTTGTTTCTAATTGCCTCTCCCTTTAATTCTATGCTATGGGGGCATTGTGTGCTATATACTCTGGCCCTTTTGAGGGTCTACACATCACTGGGACATTTGAGAAATGTTTGCACTCCTACTTGCCCTTTGTCTTCTTGAAGGCAATATCACCTCCATTTCTAGACCAGTAATTCTTAAATGAGTACCATTTTGTATTCAAAGGCAAATTTTAACTATATATATATATATATATATGTATTTGCTTGCCAAAACTGGAGAAAGTCATGTTGGGATCAACCCAGTAAAGCCGGACATGCTGCCAAACAGCCTTTGATGGACAGGACAGCTTTCCACAACAAAGGCTGAGGTGAGATTCTAGCATAGATTCTAGAATACAGACTGAGAATTCCAGGCAAGACTTGTAGTTTAAAGGGGGTTGTGAAGTTATAAATTAACTCAGAACATGAAGTTAAAATTTTAAATATCTAAATGTGATCCCCAAGATCTAAAGAATTTGAATCCAACTATTTACAGAGCAGTAGAGGAAGGTTAGATGAATGAACTAGAACTGTGGGAGAAAAGAGCTGTTTTCTGACTGCATACTCCTGAAGTCACCTTGTTAAAGATTTCGTTTTATGAATGTGTGTGTGTGTGTGTGTGTGTGTGTGTGTGTGTGTGTCTGAATGTATATATGTATGTGTGTGTGTATGTATTGTGTGAAT
Organism: Rhabdomys pumilio; assembly: GCA_030674055.1. Lineage (NCBI taxonomy): Eukaryota > Metazoa > Chordata > Mammalia > Rodentia > Muridae > Rhabdomys > Rhabdomys pumilio. The sequence goes on from JANHMN010000001.1 coordinate 96,605,164, forward strand.
GTATATATATATGTGTGTATGTGTGTGTGTGTATGTGCCACATGTATGTAGGTGCTCAGAGAGGTCAAAAGAGGGTGTTGGATTTCTTGGACACGGAGTCACAGGAAGTTACAAGTCACCTAACACAGGTGCAATGAAGTGAGGTCAGGACTTCTGTAAGAGCGGGGAGTAGTCATAACTGCTGATCAATCTCTCCAGCCCTCAAAATTCACTTTTTTTTAAAAAAAATTTTTTAAAGATTTATTTTATGTATGTAAGTACACTGTTGCTGTCTTCAGATATGCCAGAAGGCATCAGATTCCATTACAGATGGTTGTGAGCCACCATGTGGGTGCTGGGAATTGAACTCACGACCTCTGGAAGAACAGTCGGTGCTCTTAACCACTGAGTCATCTCTCCAGCTCCCAAAATTCACTTTTAAATGACTGGTTTGGGGTTAACAAAATAAATTTCTACATGTACTAGTAACTTCATCACTGTATAGAATACTGACAGAAACAACTTAGGTGAGAAAGGATTTAATCTGACTCACAGTTATGTGGGCACAGTTCACCATACTGGCTGGAGCACCTTGGTCCATGCTGTGGCAGCTTATGTTCTGGTTTGTTCAAATCCTGGTACGTCCAGAAGCAGAAAACTAGACTCGAGGCAAGGCCTAAACCCAAAGTGCCTGCTTCTAAGAAACCTAGCTCATTTGCCTGGCATTCTCCTCAAATGAGGAAAAAGAGGAATGGGATGTCGCCGACTGTCTGCTACTGAGAGGGAGCCATGTTCCTTCTAGGATGTCTTCTTTTTTAAGAGCACCTGGAAGCTTTTCTAATTGTATGTTGCACATACAATTTTTAAAAGGAGGAAAATATATTAGTACAGAGACAGATAGTCAGATTCAGAATTTATTAATGGCTTAAGCTCCAGCATGCTGAGAATGATGGAAAAATCCTCAAGAAAATATTTTTATACACGATACATACATTTAGAGTAGTAAAGAAGGTACAAGATACACGGAAGTTTCTTTTATTCATCTCTTCCGTTTCACTGAAGGACCAGTCCAGAAATCTCATTGCACATGTATAGTCCATCTGGATTCTTGCTTTATGTCCTGCATGATTCTATGGTCCTATAGAGTAAAGCTGCCTTCAGACCTTCTGCTGTAAACTTTTGTTTTAGAATACAATATTTATTTTCACACTTGTTTAAATTCCGTCCGGTATACAAGGTCATCCCATAATGCAATGGTCTGGCGTATGAGCCTCTAAGCTGAGAGTTGTGTCTACATTCTCTGCCAGGGTAAAAATTCTGTGCTGACACAGCTTAACTCGTCTCATGGCTTAGCAACTGGAGCAGGTTCAAAAGACCTTGTGATAGGAAGAATCGCTTTCTGTTTGGAATCTGGACTGCAAATAAATCCTGCTTTGCTCAGAGCCACGACACATCCATGCCTGTATCGGATCCAGTTCTTTGAGGTGTAAGTAACAGAGCATCTCGTTCCATCTGTTTGTGGCAATGAAGACACAGGGCATCTCCCATGACCTGTGACCTGGGCTTATTCATTTAGGAACTCGATAGAAGACAGGGTTGTTTCTGCCCCTAGAGTTAGCTCTGGTCTTTAGCAGAGGGGAACAAAACAGTAACAGTGAAATCTTCTCTTCCAGCCACGAATAGCTCCCATTAAGTCTAGCCAGTTAACCGTCATGAGCATTGTCTCCAAAGCAGTTGTTCCAGAAAAGTGGAGCAACTAAAAACTAAAGTCATTATGGGGAAAAATACAATAATTAACAAAACATTTAAAAAGCGTTAGAAGATACTTTTTAAAATGATAAAAGCTTGATAGTCTTGGAGTCTATTTTGCTTACCGTGTACAAAGTTCTAGGGTGAGTCTGCACGGTTCCAGCGTGAGTCTTTAGTCTCCCTGTTCGTTAGTACTATACTGCACAAGAGACAACTCACACAATGTAGGGAACCAGATTCCAGTTTTGCTGTCACTTTTCCCTGGAGGTGGTTCTGGATGACCAGGGTGACTGGCAAGTGGATAATTCTTTTTCCTCTTCTCTTCCACTGTTAAACTCCACAAACACTTCAAAGTAAGCACCTGAGAAAGCAGTGTGACTTGACCTAGCCCTGATCATTACCACCAACAAACCCATAAAACGGATGCTTAATGAACTGTTGGTGACGACTAGAAACTGAGGAGCCATGATGTGTTAGCGCCTGGTATTCTCCGTGGGGGGCGGGGCTGAGGAAAGGGGTTGTAAGAAAAGAAAGGTTTCCCGGTTTGTGCAGGGAGCAGGAGTTCCAGCCAAACACTAATGAATGCTGTAAAACCTCAGAGCAGCAGCAAGGCAAGGCAGTCACAGGAACTTCCGGCTTGTGGGTGGGTGGAGGGGGGAGGGGCAGGTATCTATCTGACTGCTCAGCTGCTTGTTTGTAAGGTGGAGAGAGACCTCTTGAGCCAAAGTCTATCAAATTGTCAGGGTTTTGTTGGGTTGTTTGTTTGTTTGTTTTCCAGAAGTAAAAGGAATCAGTCACTTCTCCAGGGGATAAAACAGCCCCGGATGATGTCTAATGTTGTGTTATAAGAGGAAATCTAATTAAGGTCCTGGGCTTTGTGTAGCTTTTAGCTTTTGCTCAATAAAACCCATACAGGGTTGAGTATAAAGCACCCTGTGTGTTTTGTTGGCGGATGTTGGTGTAAATGGCTGCTCTTTGATGCTACATGGTGTGAAATTTCGATACAGACATCTTGATAAAGTCTGAATTCTCAACTTCCTTGCAAGCGTTTGATGCCTTGCCATCAAGTGAGTGACAGCTGGTGGTACAGGGCAGGAACAGTAAACAAGGCAGCTTCCGGAGTCTCCTTAGATGTAAGGAATCTATTTTTTTTTTCAGGACTCCATTGGTTGTTGCTCACTTAATTCAGCTGTCTGATTCCAGGGCTGCACAAAGGTGTCAATTTGGGTTCTTGGTTTATATCTGTCAGAAGTATACAGTCACTCCCTGAGAGACTCTCAGCAGCTCTCCTTTAGCCACTAAGGTGAATCGAGTCTGTGCTGGACTTGTCACATTTTGAGCCATCTATATTTTGCTTTTACTCTGGCCCTCCTCTGCCTTAACACAGCAGCCAGTTATCCTGTTCAAAAATAAGTCATATGATATCACTTCTCTGTCAGAAACCTTCTGGCAGCTTCCTATGTCTCCGAATGAAAGTCAGAGTCCTAGCTTTAAGTAACAAGTCTTGGATGACTCCTCCTTGTTACCTCTCTGATGTCATTTGTTCCTTCCTTTGTTCTGATTGCTTGGCATTTGTCACAATGGCAGCTGTGCTATGTTCCTGGGATTCCTGCCTCCTCAGAGCCTTGGTGTTTTCTGACACTGCTGCTTAGGGAGTTTTCTCCATGACTGTACTGTGGGGTACAGACCATGTTCTCTAGATCTCCACTTGAAAGTTACCTTTTCACCAAAGTCACCTTTCCTGGAAATCCCAACAAAAATGTCTCCTGTCACCCCAACAACTAATACTCCATCCTCTCTATCAGCCCCAGTAACTAATACTCCATTCTCTTCATCACCCCAACAACCAACACTCCATCCACCCATCACGTTAACAACTACTGCTCTATCCTCCCCATCACCTCAATAACTAATACCCCATCATTCTCTTCTCTGGCTAGGGTTTTGTTCTTGTATGAGCTTTACTATTTGTTTTGAAAATTGTCTTTTCCATCAGAGTATAAACTCACAAAGGAAGGATACACTTTCCTGTCTCCCTACCCTTACCCCATACCCAACAACTAAAGAGCCCCCACACCACTGGAGATTTTCACATCAATCCATCGACTGCTAAACGCTTCATTCTTTCAGCCACAGTCAGTCTTCATTTGTCTAGAGCCAAGAATTATGCCGAACACGTTTACAACAAAAAGGAACCAGAGACGGGGTCTCTAACCTCATAGAATTTAAAATCAAGAGTGAAAAGAAGGAATTAAGCAAGTTCCATTTCATGTTGAATTTCTTATAGCTAAATTTTACAGCATTGACAATTCTTAAATGACACAGCAAAGATGAACACCCAGAAGCTGAAAATTAAAACGGCAACCCCTTCCTTTATGAGATGCTAGAGTTAGGCCCCCTCCTCTGGAATGCTGTTAATTGTATCTGTTAGTGCTTCTTCCAAATGTCCTTCTCTGGGCAGGAGCTGTGCGGCGGTTTGCATCTATTTTAAACTTATTAGATGAAACTCATCAATCATTATTATCATGGATCAGCTTCATTTGATCTGCCCTTCAAGGACTTCAAAATAAGAATAACAACTATTTTATCTCATGCATTCAAAAATTTAAAAGAAACCCTTTAGCTCCCAACAGCACAGAACAATGTGAAAATGGACTCTCTTGCTAACTGGGCATCTTATCGTCTAGTTCACACGGGAAGTTGGTTTTGAAAGGTTGGGTGAATGTTAAATTTCAGCTCTGAGTCTTTATTCTATGGTTTTTCAGTTTGATGCTTTTGACTAGGATGAAATCTTAAAATCTGGATCTTCCTTTGAAGTCAGTTGTTACTGTGAACTCTGCTTTTGTTACAATGGAAAATTTCAGAGAATTTCAAGCTTTTCAAAACTTTAATTTTAATTTAGGAAAGGAAACCTAATTGTCCAAAACAGAATTTTAGATAGGCACTGGCTGTTGTCCTGGAAGATTATGGTATATGTTCTTCTGCACCTGGAAGCATATTCCTACTTCCCAAGAGCAAAGCTTCTCGTTTTGCTGCTGTGTGATGGTGTAGACATGAGCCTACGACTTGCTCTCTGCTGAGACAGCGGCAGTATGTTTGGCAAGAATCCTGCCATTTGTGTACAAAGCTTGATGTAACAGATGTAAGAAATGACTGACTTTCAAAGAGTCGTTGCTCTCATTTTGGGCCTGTGGCAACACATGGCAGTGAGCACGTGGACAGAACTGCCATTATTGTGCTCAGAAAGCTAAAGGTAGGAAGAGACAGAGGTTGAAGTCCCACCATCTCTTTAAAGAGCCAGTTCAACAACCCATGTGTCCAATAATCTACATATCTTAGCGCTTCCACCTCCTCTCAACAGTACTGGACCAGGGATTAAGCCTTCCCACAGGGGCATTTTTGGGGTCATTTCAAGTCCAGATTATTGTACAGCTTCATATATCACCATGTGGGCAAAAGAAGACTTGGTTCGACTAGGTCCATGTATTTGTACATCCTGATTTGGGGCGAAAGATTTAGAGTGTGGTTATATTTCCCTTTATTTATTTAATTCTCCCTGAGTGTTGGGCAGGAGGGATCTTTTAGTACATTCTGAAGAGCAACTACTATTTGTCGATCAGAGTGGGACTGGATCAGACAGCTAGCTGCAGAGTAAAGCCAGGACCCTGAGGGAGGGATAAGCTAGTGGGAAAGCTGAAACCACCGAAGAAAGACTTTCAACAGACTGTCTTAGTTTTCCTTCACATAAACAGATTCCAGTGTCAAACTGGAGCCACTCTAGACAGGCTCTTGTTTCAGGTGCCTTGTAAAGACACATTTATCACATGGCCTGAACATTCTGTGTATTTCCCAAAAACTTGAAGGACAAAGCATTGGCTCCCTAGGATAACATTAAATATAATATGATGACATAAAGAAATAATTATGAGATATAATTTCCACCAATCATAGCATTCCCATGGAAAGTAGTAGGGAAATGGTAAAGGTTTATAGATGGGTAAAAATATTCTTTCCAGATAGCCTCATTATCATTAACACTAATATTCAAACAAGGGGAGTGTGGGGTAAAGCATGTTGCCATGGCCTTCATGCACACCAACTGTTACTTTTTTCCATGAGGACAGTCATAGTAACTGTGTTTTGTCCTTTGGTTGTTTTGTGGATCTGCTGCTGTCTTAAGAGTCTTATTGCTGCGAAGAGACCATGATCATGGCAATTCTTATAAATGAAAACATTTAATTAGGGCTGCCTTACAGTTTCAGAGTTTTAGTCCATTATCATCATGGAGGGAAGCATTGCAGCTTGCAGGCAGACATGGTGCAGGAGAAGGAGCTAAAACTTGTACATCTGGATCAGCAGTCAGCAGGAAGAGAAATATGAGCTGCTAGGTCTGGTTTGAACTTCTGAGACCTCAAAGCCCACCTCCTAGGTACACACATTTTCCAACACAGCCACATCTATTCCAACAAGGCCACACCTCCTAATAGTGTCACTCCCTACGGATCTAAGAGGTCCATTTTTATTGAAACCGCCTCAGCTGCTTTTGGAATAAAAATGTCCTGTCTTCTGAAGAAAAGAACGTACTCTTTTAATTCCTTCAGCCTTACAAGCCCGAAGAAAATGACAACGTTTAAAATTTATATTTGTAAAAAGATAAGACATTCCAAATTGAATTCTAAATACTATAAATATCAACTTTTATTGCAGAAACTATAACATCAGACTTATTTACAAATATTTAAAAGTAAGAATGAGGTCTGGGGGAGGGTAGATGCATTTTTTGAGGTGGTGGAGATATATAGTGTGTATGTGGTGTTTGTGCTCATGTGTACGTTTTTGTGTCCTGGCGTGGATTCATGTATATATGAGTACATGCACACATGTGTAAGTATGCATGTGGAGGTCACATATCAGGAGTTTTCCTTATATACAGAGGTAGGTTATCTGGCTGAACCCAGTGTTTGCTGTTTCTGTGACTCGGGCTGGCCATCTTGGTTCAGGAATATGCTGTCTTTATTTTTTGGGTGCTGGGGGTGTTGGGATTACAAGTAGGATATTTCACCTACCAACCTTTCTTATGGATGCTGGTGATTTGAACTATAGTCTTCAAGCTTGAACAGTAAACACTTAAATAACTAAACTCCAGAGCTCTGATAGTAGAGTTCTTTTCATGTCTATTTTAATTTTTCTGAAACTCTTTCCTCAATTCAGTTTTGTTAGCTATTCTGGCTGGGTTAAATGGTGGCATATTTAAGTTGTTTCTATACTACTGCATGTTATTTATGTGTACTGGTACAGTTTTATAACAATTTATTGGAAATTAACATAATCCAGTAAGAAGCAGCAAGATCTGTAAGTGGTTGGAACATAGTTCTTAACAGAAAGAGACTCATAAAGCCACTCAGCTAAAAGTTATCTCATGCATATGTCTAGTGGAATAGCCTGGCCTTAACTAACACTTTCACTACTGTGTGCTTGTCTAGTGCTTCTTGATGATTTACTGACCTGAAATCTACAGTCATCCTGCTTTTAAAACAATTGTGATGTCCACACTACCGGGAACTGCTATCTCGGGAGCAGGAACATGGTGTTGTTCAGACTAAGTTTTATCTTCTTGGCCTCAAAGGTGGATATTAAGTTTTTAGTACATTACTCTGTATATGGATTGTTCCATAATGGAACAGGAAGTGAAGAAAGGATCGTTTTGCATATTGAAAGCCTCATTTGCAATCACAACTGAGATACTCTTGCCCATAATGTTTTCAATATTCCTCTTCCTAATAATGAGATGGAGCTAAACCTAGACACTCTCCAAGTCTCTGATGAGCAAGGACATTGCAGACAATGGGAGAGCTTCTGCAATGGGTATCAACACTGCCAAATGTTTGAACTAGAAAATAGGTGAACTATGTAAATTGTATTTTCTGGATAATATCCAAATGTGGCAAGTCTACAAGACTCTAGAGAGGTGGGAACCATGAGTTTTACATGGAAACAATGGTCCTAGAAACATCTATTCTTGAGTCAATTTCAGGCCATATGTTTTAAATATAGAGAGTTTTCAAAAGGAAGGGCCCATGGAAGAATTCTAACTGCCATTTGCCAAAGACTGTCATTTTTTCCTGTCTTGAATGTTTTTAGCTCTTTCTCACTGAGAAACCTTTACATCATGTAGGCTCTAGAATTCTACAAAGATATTTTTTTACCCCACTTTTAGATGTTTCCAAAGTTGAAGCAGTCTTACCTAAATGAGTGGCATAGTGTCTTAAAGTGGCCCATAGGCTCTTGCTAAAGTCATCTAATTTCTAATACGTAACTGTAAAGGCAGTTTTGTGTATCTGCTCAGTAGAATGATACCACCCTTACTTACTGGAAACACACAGTATTGAGAACTAGAAAACTTGAACAGAAATCCCCAGTGCTTCCTGGCTAATTGTTGTGCTTAATTTATAATTCCCAAAGCAAATATAACAGGAGTATATTCTTAAAAGGCTTCCTTTCTTTGTCCCTTCCTCACCCCTTCTCTCCCTTCTCCTTTCCCTCTCTTCTTCCTTCCTTTCTTTCTTCTCTGTTTCCCTTCCTCCCTCCCTTCTCACACCCTTCCTTCCTTCCTTCCTTCCTTCCTTCCTTCCTTCCTTCCTTCCTTCCTTCCTTCTTTCCTTCCTTTCCTTTTCTTCTGCCTGCTTTCTTTACTTTCTCCCTCCCTCTCTTTCTCCCTCCCTCTATCCCTCCCTCCCTCCCTCCCTCCCTCCCTCCCTTCCTCCATCTCTCCTTTCTACTGGAAATGATCTCAGTGAGCTTGAGTATTAGGCAAATGCTCTATAACTTAACTTACCTATGACTTCTTCAAAGCACAGTTGATGGTTGTGATGATAATGATATGGTTATGGCTATCATAATATACCTATCTGATAGGTAATGCATTAGTAAACTGCTGCTATAATAATTCCATGTAACTAAGAGCTATTAATATCTTAGAGAGAAGACTCTATCTCTAACAAAACAAAACAATAAAGTTGACAGTGTCTTCTAAGGAACAACACCCAACACCAAAGGGTGTTCTTTGGTTTCCATATGTACATATACAAACATGTGCATACATCTGTGCACACTTATACACCCTCCCACACATGAATACCCATCTTCCCAATCTCCAACACTGAACATATACACAGCCCTCAGTGAGATAAATAAAATCATGTCGTCTTTGCTTATGAGATCAGCTGCTAAGAAACTGATCTTTGCTAGATCAGTTGGACTTGGAATCAGGGTGAGGGCTGACTTATGGTTTGTCTTCTATAGTTTTTTTTTTTTTTTTTTTTTAAGACTAGGTTCTAGTCAGGACCACAGGTAATCAAAAGTTTCAAAGATCTGGATGCTTACATTAACTTTGTGAGCATCCCATTGGATTAATGTGATCACATGACCAAATCCAAGTGAAAAGCTGTATAGCAAGGAATGATCTACCCTAGTCAACGTGTATCAGTGTTTCATGGAATCTCAGATTCCCTTTGTCTCTATTTCCCAAGTGTTCATATTACAAATGAGTTCTTCCATCTGTAACTTAATTTCAATAGATTTTTAAGAGTCTTAATTCTCTCAAGAACGAAACAATGGCAGAGCTGACTGCAGTGTTGTAGTTTATGTACCTCAGTGATCTCTCCTGTTTCTAGCCACATAAGTATCATGTAGAAGAACATTTCCAGGTGTGCAGGCTTTCACCCCTGCCTATGGGAAGATATAGCAGATTCAAAGGTTTTTAGGGTCTTTGCTAGAGAATCTGGGTGCATTCTGGAGTGAATGTCTGATGCAGCATACTTGCTGCCATCACAGGACTGATGATCAAAGAATTCAGAATGATGTTGATATTCAGAACTCTCATGTCTTTCAGCTTCTGAGCCTTGAAGATATTTCCAAAAAGAGAAGGATGAAGGAATTTTGTGTTGTGTAATTTTCTTTGTTATACAGAAGGGGATATAAGACTGAGGGGGATACATGAAGACTGAGAAGCACCAAGAGCTCACTGGTTTTCTCTTTCCTCCACCTAGCACAGTCATGGAGCTGACTTCTGAGGATGTGTTCCAGAAGAGCTTAGAGAAATAAACATTGGTTTCAGTTTTAAGTTTTATTGCATACATAGCCTTGGGTGGGCCCTGACTATCCTGGGACTTGGAACTGCCATTTCTTCAGATTCATTTTTTGTTTAACTTATATTTTTTTGATCCTCTACGTCCTTGGTTACTCTAGCTAGGAGTTTATAGCTTTTGCCCTCTTTGGGATCCTTTTCTATTGAGTTATCAGAATTAAAAATTATCTATTGATTATACTCTTATTTTAAGTATCCTTCCTTTTAATTTTATACTTTTTATTCTAATTTTTTATGGTACTGGGAATTGGACCAAGGACTTCATGCATGCTAGAAAACTACTCTGCTACTGAACTACATGCCGAACCCCATGTTTCTAATTGTTTTACATTATCTAATTGGATAAATAGCTTTTCAAATTTTTATCTCTTTTTAATTTAGAATTGAAGATATTGATTTTTCATTTGTCTATACTTTATAAACTTATTTATTAGTCCTTAGGTATCCTTCTAGGTACTAATTTTGTTGACCACATACACTTTTTGTATATTGTCCTTTCATGGTATTGCAAATTAAAGACTTTGGGATTTATTGCCTTTGAAGCTACTCTGGGATACCTGTGATTATTAGCTTTAGCTGTCAACATGGCACAACCCAGAATCTCCTAAGAAGAGACTTTCAGTGAGGATTGTTTACTTTGGGTTGGCCTTAAGGCATGTCTGTGGGAGACTGTCTTAATGAAGTTGATGTGGAAAGACCGGCCCATTGTGGGCAGCACTATTCCCTAGACAGGCATCTTGAAAGGTGTAAGAATGGAGAAATTGAGTGAAACACACACGAGCAAGTAACTTGTGTCCTCTCTGCTACCCGACTGTGTATATAATGTGACCAGTTGTTTGAAGTTCCTGCATTGACTTTCTCCCAAAGATGGACTGTAACCTAAGGTGAAATAACAACTTTTTTATCAGTTGATTTTTTTTTGGTCAGACTATTTTTATTTCAGTAACAGAAATGAAACTAGGACAATGTCTAAGTAAAAAATATCAACTAAGAAGCTATATGGAAGTACATTGGTTTCAGAGAAAGAGATGCGAGTGAAGACAAATTTTCAGAATATTTAGCACAAGATAATATAAAATTCGTGGAGTAGATAAGGCTATCTAGGCAGAATAAATACCTAGGGTATGGCAAATTAGAGTCTGGGTGTAAGAGAATAAAAAACAGCAAATGATGCAGAGAAGGAGACATGAATTAAATAGGAGGTAAATCAGAAGGTATAGACTCAGGCAGAGTTCCACATGGGAGAAAGTAGAAATGGGCTGCAAATTTGTCATGTATACATTGGGAAATTAGATGATGCTGGGGCAGCAACTCTAGTTCAGAGGAAAGGTCCCACTTTGCGCTGTGGGGATAGCTTTGTCAGCTCAATCTAGAGTCACATAGGAAGAGAGTCTCCACCAGTGATTATTCAGATCAGTTTAGGGATTTTCTCGATTGTCTTAATTCATGTGGGAAGATCCACTGAAGATGGGCAGCACCCTTTCCTGGCTTTGAGCCCTGGTTTGAATAGGAGATGAGAAAGCAGAGTATTAAGCATGTGTGCATCCGTTCATCTCTGCTCTTGACTGTGGATATGACAGGACCAGAGTCTCTGGCTTCTGCTGCTATGACTTTGTCTACAGTGATGAGTTGTAACCTGAAATGGAAAATTAAAGTAAACCCTTTCTCTCTTAAGTTGCTTGTCATCAGAGAGTTTTATCACAGCAACATAAATAAAGCTAGGAGAGCTTTAGTGGGCATCTCCTCTTTTTCAAAAGACTTCTTGAGTTTTATTCATTCTTTTCCTGAGCAGAAGCACTTCTCAGCTTTTTGTTTCCTGTTAGTGTGGCCATATAGAAAATGACTCGAAATGGCATGCATCTTTGGTACAGGGATTCTTAGGATGTGCTCACCAGAATGTAGATTGCTAGGTCCAGAAGTCCATCCGGGCCATGAGCATATTCTCTGTTCATGGCAGAATAGACAGCTAGGAAAGAGTTTTTCCTGATGAATTTGGAGAACTGCCCATGTGCCTTTGTTCCTTCATTCTACATGGAAGTTGCTCTTTGCAAAGATAGTTTTACCTTGAAAGCCTAATTCAGATCTAACAGCCGCACAGGCTCTTTTTCCACATTTGGTTTTAAAGATAATTTTATTGTGTTTTCCATGTTGAGCAATAAATGCTCTATGCAAATAAACTATTTTTTTGTCTTCCCCTTTGTAGCACGTATACATCATTAGCTTTGGATTTCAGAACGTTGTCACACAAGAATAAACAAAGGAGACATTCTTCTCTCATTCTTGACTTTAATGAGAAGGCTGTTACAGATTTAGTATCCAGTGCAATGTTGGCTGTGGAGATTCTTCAAGTTTAGAAGGGAAATAATGACATCTGTTTTACTATATGGAATTGTTACAAAGGTTAAGTACATGAGTTAATATAAAAATGCTATGTAACTGTGAGGAGTGTTCTGTTTGTCTGACACATTGCTTGCACTCAACCGATGCTTTCAGTGTTATTATTGTTGTTGGTAATTAATAACCTCCTATGCATAATACCATAAGGAGAACAACTGGGTCCATGGGACAATGAGTTGAATTAACATTTGGGTAGAATCCATTGGTCCCACAGAAATAACTGAAACATGAGAGTTGATAGCTGGATATATAATACATTGGATATAATTTACATTTAATAACTTTACATAATGTGCTTCTTTTCTTAATTAGACAAATCCCTTTGCTTTGATCTATATACAAGTACTTAATTACACCTGCACAAAAGTGAAAATTAGAGGCTATTATCTGGAAAATCAAAACAAACTCAGTCAATAAATCAGAACTGCAGAAATGCTTTATGTTAGATGTGTGAAATTTTCTTTCTTCCTTGTTATTAATAATTACCTCAAATAATTAACTTGAAAATGTTTTTTTTAAATTAAATTCATCTAGTATAACAATTTACTGAATATATGTCAAGCGCTATGTGCTCTGCTGTACGTCTGAGTCAACAACAGTAAAATAACCTTGTTATGTATTTTCTTGCCTATTAACTTGATTATATAAAGTCATCTGATCTAAGAAAAGAAATTGTCACATATGATATGGAGAACAAATGCATTTTTGTCAAAATTTTTTTTATATGAGAACTACTGGATGGAAATAGTCTCACTTGAGGATAGAGTTATTTTGGCTCTCCAGCTTGGAGGTTTCAGCCTACGTCTGTTTCTGTTTCTTCTGAGCAGTAGTGAGGCAGAACAGATGACTCAAAAGTATGAGAGGATGAAACTGGTTAGGGAGTGAGGTGAAACAGGAAGGAGCTAGGACAGGGTACACATTTTTAGGGTCTACCTCACCCACTTTCCTTCTCTTACGATTCTTCACTTCCTTTTTTCCATTAAAGTAAGTCCATCAAAGGTTTAGTCCATTCATCAAGTCACAGTCTCCATGCTCCAATGGCTGGGGACCATCCAATATATACAACAGACTTTGGAGGAACATTTCCTAGCAGTGTCAGGGGTTATCTCATAGATCACATATCAAATAACCCTACAATTCCAACTTGAACCCAGAAGGAGTACAAAATGTTACCTATAACTTTTACATGTATTTCTCTAATAGTACCTTTGTCATTCGATTTTCAACATACTCTGAAATACTATCTAGTAACTAAGGAAGACTTCTAATTTTGTTTTGATAGTCTCAAGTTCATTCTATTAGCTTCTTTGGTGGTTATTGCCCCCTGTGGGTTGCAAATGTCCTTTTAACCCTGTTTGCCTATACTGGAGTCTAGTGAATAATTTGTCCCAGATCCATACAGCTATAAGCAGAGTAAAGCTATGTAAATCCAAGCAAATAGCTAGAGAATTCTATCTCTTAAAATATTAGATTACCACACTGTTTCCTTAGGAATGTACCTTTCTCTTCTTGTATCAATTTTTGATACATCTCAGAGCAGCTAAATTTTTCCTTGAACTAAAACTTATATGGGTCTCCTTGCCACATGTCTAGATAAAACTGGAAAATGGCTCGTATCCCCAGCGTCTAAACTCTAAAAGGAAACTACATACTGATTTTTTTCAGAGATGTAGTGAGTTTGTGTGCACAAACGTGGACGCTTGCAAAATTGTTTGATTCAAGCTGATCTGTTCTCTGCTGCTGTGTTGATGGAAATAAATAGTTGAGCCCAGATTTTACAGTCCATTTGCACACAGAGGCAATGTACAGATTCAGCCCACATCCAACTATTCTTGGACTCACTTTTATTGCATTCCCCAGAAATGCCTCCAGTGCTTTATAACTATTACACACGATGATATCCAGAACTGACCAGTGCTTCGGAGGTAAAATTTGGCTCAGGATCATGATCCCTTTGAGCTTACAGCAAAATTACATTAGTTTCTGTTTTTGTCCTCCCATTTCTGAGTGGTAGTGCAAGCCCATAGATCATCTGTCTTCTGTTCTTTTCTCCAGGTCTTTTGTGTCACTACTGCCTTCTAGGGCTTTGGGATTATTTTACCTAAGATACATTAACTTCGCGTTGTCCATAGCAGGATATTTATTTTCTATTTTCTTCCTCACTTATCAAGACCACCTCAGTATTTGCAGTAACTTTTAGTATGCTTCTGTAGCTTTTATTCTTAACACACACACACACACACACACACACACACACACACACACACAAATAATATAAATCATTAATTACAGTTGACTTGTTCCACATAGCAACTTTCTTTATCTGAATTTGCTTCAAATTTAGTCTTTTTATTTTTTTTGAAAAAAAATTGAATATTTGCTTGGTGCTTTAGTTCATTGAGCATCTACCATGTACATGGCATGATGTAACTGGGAACACAAACACGAGTTACAGGACTGTGGAAGCTCTAGAACTATAGTGTGACTTGTGCCTCTGCCTCTTCAGTTGCTAAATGGCATTAAATCTGTTTTGGAAAATTCTGATGAGCACTAATGGAGATTAGTATGGGAAATTTGCCAGCACATACGAAGGCTGAAAATGCCTGTCAGCTGTGCAGTACAAAATGTATATGCATAATTAATCTTTTAAATAATAAATGTGATTAGTTTTAGTCCAGCTTTTGCAGATAATTTGCCTGGAGTTAATGACTTTCCTTAAGATCACTTAATTGCAAATAGCTGAGCTAAACTTGAACGTCTGTCTGTTTAATTCTGAAACATACAAGTTCACTGCACTGGCCAAACTCATCACTTAATAAGTAGCATGAAATGTAGTATACAATGTAAGGACTGAGAAGTGTGATAATTTGCATATAAATATAGCAGTGCCCAGGTAAGTGAAAAATGAGGTTGGTCAGTTAATGAGACATGAATGATTTGTGGCATTTATCTTGGACTTGGATGAGACAGAATTCAGATTTCAAATGAAAAATGATACACTCCTACCTAAAGACTGGTGTCAGCAGTTTCAAAGTCATAGGTCACCTGTGGGCAATAGCTGCTGATGTTTCCCACAAGTGAATGAATAAAAAGGCAACAGAAACGAGGTTGCATGCCTTGAGCAGGGCCCTTGGTAGGGTATTTTCAATATTAGATCAGCTGTTCTCAATTCACAACAAGCAATGGGGACTCATGGGAACATTCTGAAGGTCTGGGAGAATGCTTTAGTGAGATTAGTAACAAATGTGTGAAATAAACATAGGGAGAGAGTAGAGACAAAGCACTTCATTACGATGCTGTCCCAATAACACATCCTGTAGGTACGTAGTGATCAGAATGAGAAGATTGCCATTTGGAACCGAGGAGGCAAAAAGTTAGATAGAAATAAGTCGTACAAACTGCTTGGGTCTGGGGAAGTTCCAGTTGGAATGAAATAGGAGCATTTTATTTCTGACACACTGAATTTGAAGACATGGCGAGCTTTGTGATTAAATGGGGATGTGTAGTAATCCTTGGGGAATATAGCATTCATAGGAGACGGCAGTCAGCTGCGAGAACTGAAGCTACAAGATTGGATCACATTCTATAAGTAAAGAAAGAGAAAGACGACAGAAGAAGTTAAAACAAGTTATGTCTCACAGTGATACTTACACATAGAAAAAGCCATTAAAAATATACTTGGTGAGCATGTACTATGTATTTGAAACACGGCAAAAGACTCCACATGTATTTCTTAAACTTCAAAGCAACTCACTGTTGTTCCACAAAAAAGGAAGGTATAGAGAAGAAATGATTAGAATGATCGGACAGATAATCACTCATAACTGTAAAGACAAAGCACTTACTCACCGCTCCCTGCCCTCCAGGCACCACAGCAGGCACTGGACATAAGATTACAAAGACTGACTCTAGTCATGTTTGTAACTGCAACACAGATATAATGCCTGAAATCAGTTTACAGCTTGCTAAAATATAGGCAACTATATCGAGAGAGGAGCCATAATATAATTTTTAGTACTTTAGGAGTTCATGTCAAGGTGACCCAGGAGCCAACATTTCACTGCTTGACAAGATGTTGCATATGTTTTCATCACTTTATCTCAAATCTACTTTCTTTAATTTATCTACTTTACTGAAATTCACTGCAACTTAATTTTCTTGTGATGTTTTCTAGGAAAGGTGATTTCATGTTTTTAAAAGAAACGATTTTCTATCATCTATCTATCTATCTATCTATCTATCTATCTATCTATCTATCTACCCATCATCTGTCTGTCTGTTTATCTATCTATCTACCTACCTACCTACCTACCTATTTATCATCTGTCTGTCTGTCTTTCTATCATCTATAATATGACTATGAGCCAACACCAAAGTAGTAAGGACATGAACCACCTAGACCAGCCTCACTTGTAGGTAATAGTACAAAATTGTCTTAGACATTGAAAAGTTTTCTGGGAATGTCTAGACTTTTTTTTTTAAGTAAGTTAACATACCTATACTCACAACCCAACAAATTGCCTCATGAAAGTCTGCACAGAAAAAATAAAAGTTTTTCCCCAAAAGACTTACATGATAATGTGAAAGCAGTACCTTAGGGCTCTTAGGGTTCACTCACTGATGCTATTTTCATAATAGCCAGAAACTGGAAACAGCCTGTATGCTCTTCAGCAGAAGACTGGATAAAGAAAGTACACTAGACAGCTGTTAAATAAAACAAATAATGCAAGTTTCAGGCAAATAAATGGAACTAGAAAAATTATTCTGAGTGTGGTAACCCAGAGCCAGAAAGATAAACATGATATATATTTGCTTGTATTTGGATATTAGCTATTAAATAAATGATAACCAAGCTTCAATCTACAGACTCAAAGAGATTAGGCATAGAAGAAGGAACTGGAGTTGTGGGACACAAACATCTCCCTGGGGGAAGGAAATAAAATATATTTTATAGGTGGACAGGGGGGTGGCTGGGTATGGAAACAGGAAGATCAAGGGAAGGGGAAAGCGAATTGGGATTAAGGAAGGGAATGAGGGAAGAGACAGCTAGAATTGAAGGATATTTGAGTAACAATATGGACACCTAGTGCTGTGGAAACTTCCTACAATCTGTGAGGGTAGTCCTAAAGAAGTCTCCAAATAATGATGGAGAGTGAATCCCTACTGGCCATCTCTTCTTACTAAATGAAGCTTGATACAGCTTCAGGTACTGGGCTTCATTCATTTGAGTTGTTCACTGAAAAGGTTACATAAAAATCCCCAAACGACCTAGGGTGTTGTCAAGACTATGGTTTGGTCTCCACAAATTGATATCAAGACCCCATCACTGCAAGCAACACACACACGCACAAGTCATTGAACATGGAGTGGTCAAGCTTGTGCTTACAAAGAACCTTCCCCATGTTCTAGTGTCTATGGTATGGAAAGTTATTCATGCAGGGTACCAAAAAAGAAATGTAAACATCAACCCAACCACAAAATATTTGATCTACAGTCTTTACTGCCTGTAAAATATGCTAGAGCAATGGTGATATAAACCTTGGGGAGTAACTAACTGATGTCTGATGTGACTTAAGGCCATCTCATGAGATGGAATCCATACCTGACACTGCCTGGTTAATCAAAAACCAGAGACTAGATACTCCAGCGACCTGTGGTAAAACCAACTAATACTGCTCTAAAAAACAATAAAATGCCTACAAATGATTATTCTGCTATACTCATAGATCAGCGCCTTATTCAACTATTATCAGAGAGGCTTCCTCCTGTATCAGATGGAAACAAAGACCCACAGCTAGTCACTATGGAGAGAGAGAGAGAGAGAGAGAGAGAGAGAGAGAGAGAGAGAGAGAG
>JANHMN010000001.1:96631923-96682911 GCA_030674055.1 Rhabdomys pumilio
CTATCTATCTATCTATCTATCTATCTATCTATCTATCTATCTATCTATCTATCTATCTATCTACCTATCCATCCATCTATGGCACCCACCTTTCTCCTTGGATGCTGTTGACTACCAGCCCATGAGGTCAAAGGGAGCAGATGTGGGGGACAGTGTTCAGCCAGCTGTGAGTGTAGCAAATGTGTTTATAATTAAACACTGAGCACATGTGTTTATGATTAAAATAGTTACTTTTTAATTATGTAAAGATGTAGGTGTGTGTGTGTGTGTGTGTGTGTGTGTGTGTGTGTGTGTGTGTTTGTCTGTGGAGACCAGAAGAGGGTATTGGATCTCCTGGAACTGGAGTTACAGGTGGGTGTGAGCTATCCAAATGTGGGTGCTGGAAACTGAAACACAGTTCTCTGCAAGAATGTACATTCTTTCAACCTTTGAGCCATCTCTTCAGTCCCATTGTTTATCATTTAATTAAAGATTTATACATTTTCTTAGTTCATAATGGCAGTTATAAGAAAATGCCATTATACATGATAAGAATGAGAGATAAGAGAAATTCTTTTCTTACCATTTTGGAGATTGGTAAATCCAACGTCAAAGTGCTGAAAGATTGTGTGTTTGTTGAGGGCTGGCTCCTTCACAGTCATTTTCTCACTATAAACTCACATGGAAGGAGTCAGAGATATGCCTTGTATCTCTTCTATAATGTCTCTCCCTCAAAATTTATCTAATTACAGCACACCATTGTCTGGCGGATTAGATGTCAAAATAAATTTTGAGGTATGTAAACACTGAGAACATCTTAGACACACAATATCACAACTACACACAAATGTGTAATTCTTAATGGAAACTCTCATGAAAGACTGAGTTTTTTGGTTCTCTAAGAATGTTTAACATGGGGATCATATTTGGCTTGGGTGAGTAGGACTACCCAAGGTTGAGGAAATGGCTGCATGGTTAAAAGGGCTTGTCATGGAAGCACCACGATCTGCATTGAAACTGAATGCACACAAAAGCTGGACACACAGAACAGGCAACAGGAACCACAGTGCCCCTAGGAGAAGATGGGACTTAGGAGCAGGAGGCTGAAGGGAAATTAGCCTTTATGCCTCGGTAGTGAAGTTGGGTGTGGCCACATATAAGACCAATCTAATGGTATTTCTCATGGTTTAGGATGGTGAAATCAGAAGGAAAGACGCTGTGGGGAATGTCCATCACAGAGTTAGTTGTGGTATTATGTACATCAGGTAGTGGGAGTCAGGCATACAGAGATCACAGCAGCTCAGTTGCAGCTCTCTAGAGCCCGGGGTCTGAGGCAGGAAGGTGCTACTTCAGAGATAATGATGTGCAGGCAGGCTCCAGTGCTTCTCAGTCAGGTTCACAGAGAAACCCACAGCAGGCCCCGGGGATAGTCTGTATGATGATTTATTTTAAAACAGTTTGGAAGAGTAAGTCTGCTTGCTAGCAATTGGTTAAGAACTTTTGGCTTTTCATTTGAACTCTATCATGAATATTTTCTTCCTCCTGTGTGGTATTTGAGTGACTAGAGAGAAATACTTTTAACTTAGCTAGGGAGAAGCTGAGTCAGGGTAAGGATGAGTTTAGAATGAGCAGGGTGTAGTTAGTTATTTGATTCACAGGCACTTGCAGAAATGCATTTTAGCTAGCATGGTAATCTGTGGAGAGGGTTCGC
Organism: Rhabdomys pumilio; assembly: GCA_030674055.1. Taxonomy (NCBI): domain Eukaryota; kingdom Metazoa; phylum Chordata; class Mammalia; order Rodentia; family Muridae; genus Rhabdomys; species Rhabdomys pumilio. The sequence continues at coordinate 96,633,614 of JANHMN010000001.1, forward strand.
TGAGGCCGTGGAGGCTGCTCAGATCTGTGTGATTCTTGTCCTCAGAAGGCAGGAACCCAGAATGCTTTTAAGGATGATTCTGGTTTCTTTTTATCACCAACAGGCTTGAGCTAGTTTTTTTTTCTCTACCTACAGTCCTGCTTTGAAAGACTTCATATGCTTTGAAGTCACTTTCCTTGAATCCCCTAGATTTTTATCAAAGATCACCCATATCCAGGTCTCAGAAACCCAGGTTCCAAAACCCCATCTGAGACACACTCCACAATAGTCTTTCTACCCATCTCTCCCTCCCCTGCTCAGCCACCGCTTAAGACCTTGAAGCCTCACATGTAGTAGTCATGCCTTTGTCCTTCCTTTCATAGTTCATCACATAGATAAGATACTTTAATCAAATGTGCAAACTTCAGCAGTCTTTCAAGATGATGGATAACGGGACACTTTGAGTGGAGAGGTGTTGCGGGTCTGGCAATAGGCATCCAATAATATTCAAGATACAATGTGAAAATTTAAAAGTAGGGGTCTAAGAAACTAAATGAGGCAGGGTTTATCAGTGATGTGTAAGAAGAAAAGGGGGAAAAACAGGAAAGAGAGGGAAAGTAAAAAACAGTAATGGGTAGGTGAATACAAATCAACTACATCTTATACATGCATAGGCATGCTATAATTTTACTTGTTTTGTATAATTAACATAGAGAAATGTAGCAGTGATTTGTTAAACCACTCTGAATTCCCGGCAGGTGAACACACTTCTTGACACTTGCCAAAGTTCTCTGGATTCCCAAATGAAAAGATACATACATGCAATCTTTATATTTAATAAGACTTAATTTGCTCAATGGCTGGGCACTTCCAAACCTCTTTGCATCTAAATCTAATTTTTATCTTTGTTTCCTTCTTAGCAACTCTTCCATGGGGCCACTTTCCCTTTGCACCTACATTTCATAAATTTCACCTCTCACCCTCCTGCTCCTTCATGCCATGGTCAATCTTAAGCTCCTCTCAAGGTGGAGTCCTCTCTTCTTCTCCTGTGTTTCTTTCCTGGGAATCATAAAAGCCCCGCCTCTTTTCCCTTGCCCAGCTATTGGCCGTTGGCAACTTTATTTCCCAATCAGAGCCTACTGGGGACAGTCTTCCTTTAGCCTGCATGCAGGACACTGAAAACAGATTTGTTGGGTAATACAATTACCATGAGAACACAAGCTGCTACACAGAAATATTTATAAAATGTTATTAAAATAACTAATAAGGCTCAAGTATTACACTCGAGTTGCACTTTGGAATTTTTCCCAATGATTTGATAACTCTTAGTATCTTTATAATTTAACTTTTGGGGCCTAAGAGGATGTGCTGATAGAACATTGAAAGAAATTATAGTGTGATATTCAGACCAATTATAGCCACAGTAGTAACAGGTTTAGGGGAAGAGGTATATTTGAAGTAGAGAGTATTCTGTGTGTGTGTGTGTGTGTCTTCATGTTTGTGTATGTGTGTGTGTGGGGGGGCTGTAAGTGTGAGCAGAAGCTGGATGAAGGCACCAGGTGTTGTCTCTGCCTTATTCTTTTGAGGATGAGTCTCTCCTTGAACTTGGAGTTGTCTTGTGTAAACATGTGAGCTTTAATTTGATCTCTACAACCCACATAAAAATACTGTGCATGGAGGCACATGCCTACCACAGTACTGGGGAGATAAACACTGCTGGATCAATGGGTTTGCTGGCTAGCCAGTTTAGCCAGTCTGTGAGGTCAAGGTAAGTGACCTTTCTAAAAAACTAAAGTGTGGAGCAGAAGAGGAAGACACTCGATGATGACTCCTGGCCTCCACACACAGGAGCACCTCTGATAACCACCATTTGGAGCTCAGTTTCCCCACATGAGATGCACTTGGCAAAGACACAGAAAATCTAAGACAGGAGGACAGCAGGTTTATGTTTTTCATTTCACATTCCCTCTGGGGCAGATCTCCCTGAGGTGAGGTAGGAGGAATGCTGGTTGGATTATCAAGGTTTTATATTACAGTGATAAATAATCTCTGTGCTCTAAGTGCCTTGGCATCAGAGCACATGGAGGAGAAACTTGATGTCTGGCCCTCACTGAATCCTTAGGATTTCCACAGCATCTGATTTAACTAGATGTTCATGCAGGAAAAGCTTGGCCCAGTTAACAGAGTTAAATCACAGTTACCTCCATCAAATGCAAACAAGCTCTGCCCCCGAGGTCATTTGGAGATTCCGATCTTATACATGAAAATGTGATGATTGGCGTGCTTGAATGTGGATGCTGACTATTCACCATCCGAACCTAGGCAAATATCCACCGATATAAAGCCCACAATCACCAGTATAAAAGATGCATTTGGGGATTGAGGGGATTTGTCAGCCTTGAGAATTGCCTTTGTGCTGAGCTGGAAGTAATCATTGTACAGTAATTAAAGCATTTAAAATATCCATGGTGTAATAAGGAAAGATTTTAGCATTTGCCATTTTCTGCACAATGGTTGATCTGCTACATTCTTTTTTTCTTTTTCCTTTTTTTTGTCTTCCCTGTGAATTCATTTATTGCCAATGTTTTTAGTAGTATTGTGAGCTTCATTGCATAATTAGTGGTATTCAGTTGCTGCTGTTTAGCCTGAAAGAGCTGTAATTAGTTTTCATTCACGATTGGCATTTATGAACCATCAGGGTCATTGTCCAAAGGTATAAAGACTATAATTCTATCACCAGGCTTTAAATCCCTAAAAACATAAAAATCTATTTTTCTCATCTTCAGTAATAAAGGAGGACATGATCTACAAATGATAGAATTTATTCTGCTTGGGAAGACAGGAATATAGGATTTGAGTGAGTTATCCTGTGTATGTATTCTCGATAAGGAGTCCTTTGCTGGAGTGGGGAGTTATAATCCCTGCTAGGTAGGAGGGGAATTCTAAATAACCTTGATCATACTTAACAAGTCTCTGTCTCATGTCTTCTTTTCTAGTTGTAAAGCAAACGGTTTTAAGAGGAAAAATAAATTCACACTAAATCCAAAACAAAACCATAGTAAGTTCTACACTCAAACCACCCTGAATTTACAACCACTTCATATATTTAGTGGCCTTGGAGAGTTACTTCTAGACAAAAGTTAACAATGCTTGTCCAGCATGGAAGACAGTGATTTTAGATAATATTTTAATTTCATTTATATTTTAAATAATACCTTAAATATTATTTAAAATCATTATGTCTTTGTAATGGCACTGTCAGCTCTTACGGTTATTAAGCTGGGCTGAAAGATTTTGGTTCAAAGCCTTGAAGTCAGATAAACTCATTAGTACTTGAATGTTTTGGAATAGTAAACAGGTGAGAGGAAAGGGTGGAAGCAAATGAGAGAATGTATCTTGAAATATGCTTGATTAATGCCGGGGCATGTACTGTAGTTCCATAGCAATGGAGATGTTAAGTTTCTATCACACACGGGCCACTTGTATTCAAGTCTCAACCTACTTCTTGGTTACAGTCCTGAGAGTCTTTGGCAGTGTGAAATATGTGGACCTGCAAGTGGTGTGTATGTGTTATGTGAGGATACTGTGTGTGTGTGTGTGTGTGTGTGTGTGTGTGTGAGAGAGAGAGAGAGAGAGAGAAACAAAGAGAGAGAAAGAGAGACAGAGAGAGACAGAGAGAGATAGAGACAGAGAGAGATAGAGAGAGACAGAGACAGAGAGAGATAGAGAGAGAAAGACAGAGGGAGAGAGAGAAAGACAGAGAGAAAGAGAGACAGAGAGATGTAGGGATAATTAATGTGTATATGTGTGTATATGTGTATATATGTGTGTGTATGTGTGTATATGTGTGTCTGTTTTATCTGTCATACAATGTGAGGATAGAGTGTGTGTGTGTGTGTGTGTGTGTGTGTGTGTGTGTGTCCCATGAACATCCTTATCTTCTAGAGATGAGTGCTTTGCCTCACCTGTGCAAAGAGTAAACAGTTCAGGTAAATAAAAGCACTTTATCTCTTTTATTTTTGTCTCCCAGGTTGGAACTTTTGCCTATTGGCTTTATGTACTACAATATGGACATCATCATCTTACTTTAACGGACATTAATCAAAAATAGGTCCAGAGTTTGAAGAGATAAATTTCTAGGTACAACAAATCTGTTGTGTGAGCAAGAACTATAAGAGAAAGTCGGAAATACTCATGAAATACTCATGGAAATACTCTGGTAGCCCTTGATTTGTACTAACCCAGGCTCATAGCCACAGCCAGTTACTTCATACACTGATTCTAGGAGGTCAGAGCATCTCATGGGAGACAAGGGAACAGAGACAGTGCAGAGACATGGTCACGTGGTTTCTGCTCCTCACTTATCTCCCTGTTGCCTTGGGGTCATAGTTGCAGAGAAACTCTTACCTCTTTCTGCTGAAGTTGTACTGACCGGATCTGTTCATTTGTGCAGCTGTTTTAGCCAATAAGTTAGAAGTTACAAGACCTCCTTTTGCATACAATTATTTTTTTTCCAAAATTAAGAAAAAGACATGCCTTGTGTTTCAAACACAGTCAATTTTATACTTACTGTGGCCTTCTCTTATATGGGAGGAAAAAGAAATTGGCTGTTGAATTAAATATTTGGATTATTTATGCAGATGAACAAACTCTTTTTTTAAGGAATTTGGGACTGAGTTAGGAAAGTCAAAGGCACAGATTGGTCATGTGCACATGTGTTGGTGCATTCATGACACTTAGTTATATGATATTTTTTCATTTTTAGTTTTAATTATGTACATTTAAAATATGTTTCCAGAGATGGAAGGGTTTTCATTTTTATCTCCTGGATGTGGAGCCCAGAGAGAAGAGAATATGGGAGTGTTAGGAAATTTTAATTAAGGAAGAGGAGCCAGGAAATGAGAGATAAAGTAATGGAAAAAACAACAGGTTAGAATGCCATTCTGGCTGGTACTTTTAACTAATTGATAATTGGCTGAAAATTAAAGAATTTTAATTGTTTATTCAAATGATCTGTCTTTAGAGAAATAGAATTTCTGTAACAGACCACTGAAGGTGTATTTGAATGCCCTGATGGAATTCTCATGGGCTGAATACAGGTAGGCAGCGGGTTCCAACTGCATACCATGTGAGTTCTCTCTCCTCTCATAGTCCTCTCCATGGATGGTCTCACATTGCAATTTTGTGTGCAGATAAAGAATGATTGGAATTCCAGGCACAGAGCACAAAATCCGAGGGCAGTGTACCACATTCAGCACCTGAATGTCAGTGTCCTTTTTAGATGATCAAAAATTTGATTAGTGTATAATATTTGCATGAAAGAAAGAGTTTCACCATGGCATACTGAAGGATGTCTATAGCTACTTAGACCATGGTCAAAGCTCTCATACCCATTTTTAAGTCCCTGTCCTATGAGTCCCTATTCCCCTCCTAATAGTCTCACTTCTTTCATGTCTTTATTTCCCTCTTAAAATATTGCAGAAATGAGCAAAACTTGCTAAGCAATTGATTATTTAAAAATGTTTATATCCACGCATAAGCATATTTTATGTGATTTATCTTGCAAGTAAAATCTAACTAGATTTTATCATGATCTGATAAAATATAAGAAGTCATTTCAATTTTCTTATATGCATTAAGATATGGTTTAATATCCCAAAATGTAATATACTTTATATAAAGTCTCCTAGACTGCTCTTCTAGTTAGCTTTCTGTAGTGGTATAATAAAACTCCACAACCAAAAACAACTTGGAGAGGAAAGTCCATCATTAAGGGAAGCCAGGACAGGAGCTCAAGCAGGAACCTGGAGGCAGGAACTGACGTAGAGACAATGAAGGAATATTGACTTTCTTCCTCTGACTTGCTCATCTACTTTCCTAATACAGCCCAGGCCTAACTACCTAAGGATGGTGCTACCCAAAGGGGACCAGGCCTTCTTCTAAGGATGGTGTTAACCGCAGGGTATATATGCCCCATGTATATGTCCATAGGTCAATCCAATGGAAGAATTTTTTTCAGTTGAGGTTTCCTGTTTCCTAGTGTTTCAAGTTGTCAACCACCAATAGTCACTGAAGCTGCTGAGAAGAATATGTATTCTGCTGTTGTGACATGTTGTTCTGTAGTCATCCGGTAAGTCTATTTGGTGGTTTATAGTATCATTTAGTGTTTCTTGGTTGGCTCTTAAAGTGCAGTTGACTTGTGTATTCCTGAGAATGAGAATATGAAGTTACTGTTACTTCATTGGTTCCTATCTGTAGGTTTATAATCAGTAGTGAGTTTTGTAAAATAGATGTGCCAACATTTAGTACATACATGCTAGTAGATGTCATATTGTTTTTATTAAATGACTTATGTCTCTTTAACTTGAGATATACTTTTTGGATGTGTGTCACTAGAAATCTAAGCTTGCTTTTGGGTACCATTTGCTTGGAATATCTTTTTCCATCCTTTTGCTTTAAAGCTCTATGTGTATCTTTGTGTATTTTTGCCAGTGAAATACATTTCTTGTTGACAGCAAGCAGTTGGGCCTTATTGTTTAAGGAGCCATTTTCTGTCATTTCATTGGAAATTTGAGACCATTAATATACCCAGAGTTATTACTGAGACATATGCATTATTTTCTGAAATTTTATAGTTTTTGTAATATTTTCACTCTTTCCTAATTATCTTGTGTTTGTCTTTTTAAATGACTTTTATGTTTCTTGTGTTTCCGTGGCTGTTTAAACTTTTCTTTCCTATGTGTAAGATTTCTTTAATAACATTCTGTAGTACTATATTACCAATCATAAATTCCTTTGATTTGGGTTATTATGAGCAATCTTTATTCTTCAATTTGAAGGAGCACTTTACAGTGTATGGTAATCTAGGCTGGTGGGTTTTCTTTCCAGGATTGAAGCACATCACTCTACATTATATTAGCTAGTTTTCTTGTTGCTATAAGATATCTAATAATGCTACACAAAGCAGGACGCTTTTATTTTGTCCCACAGTTTGAGAGTTACAGATCATCAAAGACTAGCAGGTATTGGTGTTGAGGTGGTTGGTCACATGGCACCTGCAGTTAGGGAACAGAGAGAGATGGATATGGATGCTCACTTTGTATTTACTGAGGGATCACAGACTGTGGAATAATAGAATTGCTCATTCTCAGTCAAACAACACCCAGAACTATGCTTTCACAGTGATTCTAAATCCAATCAAGTTGACACTGAAGATTAACTAGTTACCATGTGCCGTCCCAAGCGTTAGAGTTTCTGCTGATAAATATGCTAGCATCCTGATGTGTTTGTTGTTATAGGTGACCTGAAGCTCCATTTTTGCATTTTCAATATTCTCTTTATTCTGTATATGTAGTGTTTTAGATATAATGCAGTGTGGGGAGACTCTTTCCTGGTTATATCTATTTGGTATTCCAATACTCTCCAGAATCCAGATCCCCACTTCTTCCCTAAGATCTGTGATATTCTTTGCAACTTTTTTATTAAATAAATTTTTCAATGCTGTTAACTTGCACCTCTTCTCCTTCTGTTCAGATAATTTATAAGTTTGTAGTTTTATTGGTATCTAAAAAGTCTATGTAGTGTTGATACTTTCTTTTATAACTGTTTGAATATTCTAAGTAATTCACCTTATCTAAGAATCCAGTGATTTATCTTCTATTTAATCTAGCTATTGAGTTGGTTTTTAAAATTTAACTTGTTGAACATTCCATTTCCTAAATTCCAGTTTGTTACTTTCCTTCAGAATCTCTGTATCTTTCCTGGATTCTCTCTACATATCTTGCATTTTCTTCCTTATTTCATTTAGCTCTTTATTTTCATCCTATTTTAACTCAATTAGGTGTTTAACTATGTAAATATGTAAACTATGTAAATATCAACCATTGCTACAGTTACTGATTTTAACTCTTTATCCAGCATTTTATCCACCCACCTATCATTAGAACCTGATGATCATGAAACTATTGTTTGGAAGAGTCACATAACTTACTTAAATTTTTAAAAAATTTGTCTGTATTGGGATTTGTGCATTTAGGTCAAGTCATTGGTTGGGAATTTGAATGTCTTATATTCTTTGAGATGAAGTAATCACTGAGCAATGGGCAGGTGTAGGCCATGGCAGGGTAGAAAATTAGTGTATCACAACTATGCTGGCCACTTAAACCACAGTTAACATTAAAGCACCAGGCCCAGCTTCACAGACCACAGAAGAAACCACAACCTATATATATATATAAAAAACACAGTGTAATCATGGTCATAACAAATTACACCCAATTTCATAATAATCCAATTAAAATCAGAAAAAAGGAGCAAAGACATATTGTTAAATCTAATCTGACATTAATGAGAAATGAAATGACAAAATGAAGACAAGTACCAGGAGAAAAAAAATAGAAAAAGAAGAGAAAAAAAATAAATTGAAAGGACAAGGAAAAAGATAAGAGACAGAGAAGATGTAGTTAAGAATTAAATAAATAAAAAAGAAATATAAAATTACAAACCAACCCACAAACAGAAAACAATAATAAAATAATAATAAAAAATTTAAAGGATAAAAGATGAAAAATGGAGGAAGGAGAGAAAATGAATATTATTGAAGAACGAAAAAGAATTTTACAATGGTAAAATTGTAAAATTGGAGGGAGATTAAAAATCAAATACTACAAGGTTTGATGGGCTATGTTTATACTGCCACTGTTCAAAGTTTGGGACTGGGTTACTACTAGTCCTAGGCCAACTTAGCCTCTTTGAAAAGAGTCTCAGATTAGAAGATTTGTCAGGATAAAATGAGACAAAGAGAGTAGACATTAAAAAGACAAAAGAATAAGAAAAATAAAATACACACAAAAATATGAGCAACTTTATGAGTAAGTATTTAAACTGAATGATGAAAAGATACTGGCCTGTGACTAGCTCCTTTTCTCGAGCCTCTTTGGCTGTGTGCCATCTATGAGAGCCGAGTCTATATGCAGGTTTGCTTCCTCTTTCTCCTTCACCGGAAGATGTAGTTTGTAGGCGGAGCTACATTATACTTAACGCTGAGCTGCTGTATTGGCCTGATAGGAAGGGGCAGAACACAAATCCTTCTCTATCCGGTCCAAGTCTCTGATGCCCTTAGGTGTTTGCTCATGGCTTTGGGAAGTGCTCTGTGGACTCCATCATCCAGTCTTAACCCTCTCCTGCTCCATTTTCCAGACCTGAAACTTTCCTCAGTTCACTTCCTGCATGTGTTCACTTGTTACTTCTTCCTACTTTCAGAATGCTGCTAGCTTTCTAACTTAAGGAGTCACCTCTAACTATGATACTATGATTGGGAGTACATGAAATTTCAGTGTTTCTCAAAGGCTGTTCAGATTTCAGGACTGGACTCACGGGTTTAGCACCTCGCCACAGTGGTAGTTTCTGAATAAGTCACCACTGGCGTTCACAGAATGTCTTTCTATAACTTTCCCAGTGACAGTATGACATATAAACTTGAGGTCTGTTCTGGACAGCACTGAGATAAATATTAATTGTGGACTATTTATTTTTTAGTATCCTTTCTCCCTCCCACTCTCTCCCCTCCTTCCCTTCCTTCATCCATTCATTCTTTCCTTCCTTCATTTTGCCCTTCCTTTAGTAACTAAACCAAGACACGTGTTTTCTGGAACACTTACTTTTTCTTTAGCCTGTGCTCACTTCCTCACTTGCTGCCCCTGGCTTTCTTTCCCTAGGTGTTCTCTATTCCATTGTCCAAGTTCTCTATTTTAAAACTCAGGCTCCATCTGAGGGTTCCCAAACCCATAGACACAGGAAGGGCCTTTCTTCTCCAACCTTTCTAAATGTACTTCCTGGGGATAATAGCTATTGATGGGTGACAATGTTTGCCACCTTCCAAGACCTTGAGTCCTTCTTCTCCCTTCTTCATTTATTATCTGTGGTTCTCTTCTGTAAATTGGACAGCTGTGCCCCGCGCAATCGTCTCGCCGGCAAGAACGCACCAGGATCCTTCTGCAGCAAGCGTTTATTGCGATGAAAGGAGGAAGAGAGAGAGAGACCCAAGATGGCGCTGCTTTATATACACCCTAGGGTGGCATGGACATATCTGATTGGCTGCTTGCTCAAAACCCCGAATGACGCCCCAGGCTGGGCAGTGACTTGGCGCTCTTTCACTCTTTCACCACTTGCACATGCGCAATTTACTTGTTTACCCACGGGAGCCGGATGCCAGCATCATCTTGTAATGGCGAATGCTGTCACCGCTCGCTGAGGCTCTCTACAGACAGCCTACGTGCCAACTGTCACACAGGTACTTAAAGAGAAATCATAAAACAACTACTGTATGAAGTGCATTTTGCAAAACTGTCAGAGCCAGAACAAGAAAAAGGTGTAGGTGAGTGAGCATAGTGCAGGCCCACTGCAAAAGAATAATTAAGAGTTCAAAGCTCTCCTGGGCTGCATGGGAAGACCTTGTTTTTAAGGGAAAATGATCAGGGAAGAAAAGAAGGCAAGGGTTTTAGAACTCCAGTAGCAAACTGAACAGAGATTAACACGAGGAATCCAGTTCTTTACGGCCAGCAGTTCAGCCTTGAGTGCATGTCTCCTGTAACTCTCCCTAGACATACCAACACCTACTCCCCACTCTAGGAATCTTGAGTGTTAAATCTGTGGTGGGGCTCAGCTGTAGACTTTCTTTTTCCCTTGCTAAATTCTCCAGGTGTTTCTAGAGAGGAATCTAGGTTAGACTTCCTAGTGTGAGATTCCTGGAATAAATCTTGCAATTTGTTTAAAATGGACAGTTTGCATTTTTTTTAGCTTTAAAGGTTAAATTCATTTTGTTACAAGTAGGGACGAGGCATATGAAGTTCATAGGAAGTGTCGTTGGCAAGAAGAGTTTATTTCTTGTCAATGATACCATAATAATACTAGAAATATTGAACATCCTTTTCATAGTTGGGAGTTCTAATGCAAGAGTGGAATTACTACACTTACCTAACTTTTACAATCGTTTTTCACATTAATGAGCCTTAGAAGTCAGCTTTGTGGAGCTTCAATTACTGAAAGGGCTTTGCGAGTATGATACCATACATCACCGGAAAATATAATAACTCTGATACAAAGAGGGCTGAGGTAATAAAATTATCATAAACAATGCGATTCAGTTATGCCACAAAACATCCAGTGATTAAAAACTTATATTCCTGCAGTTTCATGGCTTAGATTTAATCCACTTACATTTTGCACCATTGCTAATTGTATTGTGTGAGAATTCAATGATATGTAAAGTATAAAACACCAACCTAAAACTAAATGTATATCTACTCTAGGATGTCTCAATTTGCTACTTAATTTGAATAAATTTGATGACTGTTGGAAAGTTGCTGAGAAGAATTAGTTTTAAAACATTTGGGACTATTTTCTCTCAAAATTGATGCTTAAAATAGACAAGTGCTTAAAGTTAGAAATGTTTATGTTCTGGCCTCCCATGGATTCTAGAATAAAACTTTTCTGTAAATGACCATGCTGCAGAGCAGAGGAATTCTCCAAGTGGGGCACTGAATTCAGGAGACATGAAGTGATTTTTCCCAAAGTCACACAGTTAATTAGAGGCAGAACCTCTTGGCTCCGAATTTTTTGTCTCTTTCTGGGGAAGTTTGATAAATGCTAACTGAATTTCACATACGATGGACCTTGGATTTATTTGTAATGTTTGGCTCATTTCATGTCAAAACTATACTAGAAGTTCTCGGAGAATCTGTCTTGGATGTGTCCAAACATGCCACAGCTAATTAGTAGGAACTCTGCTCATTATTACTTGAGGTCTTTTGAGAAGGTTCAAAGTTTCCCTAGACTGTAGAATTTAAATAGTGGGGTGTGATTAAGACTTCCATAGTATTCTTTGAAGAAATGGCTTTAGTGGCATTGACTTTTAGGGACTTGAGATCATGGCAAATGGCTAGCCAATGAAAATGAACAGCATTGTTAGGGAGCTGAGTCATATATTTTGACTCCTTGCACATTTGATATCACTAGTATTCTAAAAAGTTTAATCTCCATGTTAACCAGAATGAATGTTATTATGCCAATAACCACATGCTTTCAGATATATTATCCTAACAGCTTATATCCTGTGATGTTCCAATGTCCCGGCTCCTGATCCAGTCTGCATAGCACAAGTCCTGCCTGCTGTTAAAATACCTAATCGTAATGAGTTGATAGAAGGGATTACACTCATGGATAAAGATAGAAAAATAGTCATCTCTGAAGCACATCCTCTCTAATTGCTTGTCTCTGTTAAAATGGAATATGTAATGTCTGACAAAAATGTAGGGAGAGTAATAAAAGCATGGGGCGGGGGATGAGGAGTGATTTTAACATCCAAGTATTTGAAAATGCAATGTTATTAATGAAGAAACTGAACACATTTTATCATTATAAAATGTATCAATTTTCTAATTTCTGAGAATAAAATACCAGACAAAAGCAGCTTAAAAGAAGTGCTTAGGTTGGCTTACAGTCTGAAGGGAGGCAGGGCAGGCAGAGGGGCAGGAGTGTGAGGCAGCTGGTTGCACTGCTTCTGGAGTCAGGAAGAACAGACAGACAAATCCTGGCATGCCACCCACTTTCTCTCTTTTATTCAGCCTGGGGCCCACACTTGGGGTGTGTCTTCTCTCCCCAGTTACACTTTTCTGGAAGCACCCTCAGAGAGACACCTAGGGAAGTGTTTCCATGGTGATTCGAGATTCCCTTCAGTTGACTGTGAAGATTCACTAGCATGCCAAGTTTATGATTTTTTTTGAATCAATTTGTAAAGGAAGTTAATTCTGAGTACACAGTGAGCGGTGTGAAATCCAAGGTCTATTCCAAATTATGCTTCTAGCATCTTAAGTATCAAAGAGAAGATACTCTTCTGTCCTTTTGTGTGTCTCAAACTCTTCAGTTTTCAAAGGCTGGCCTCATAGCACAGCAGGTATGGGAGAATGTATGCCCATCTCCTCTTAGGAGTTTAAGATGGATGACAGCTGACAATGAACTCTGCCTGAGGCTGGTGTCTTCTCAAAAGAGCCAGCTAGCCTGAGTTTTAATGTTGCCATCTTCTGTCTTGTTTGCCATGACAGAATTGTGCCAGTTTTCAATGAATGCTTTTGATTTGGGTTTCCACTGACAGAGATGGCAATGTAGAGTGTCACCATGACCTCGACGGATTATTGGTAATTTTATGTAAGCTTTGTTAATCATCTGTCTTCTGGCCCAGTTTCCAAAGGCTTGTCTCGAACTTCCAGGGAGAAGAGGTGCTTACAAAATGTGATCCAAGGAAAGCATATCCACATGGACCAGACCCCTGGCTATGTGGTATTGTTGCCTAGTAACAGAGTTCAATCCTAAGAACTCAAGGGGAGAGAATGAATGACTACAACTGTGCTTTCTGTGTGGCAGCTGACTATAAGCTTGAGTCTCTGGGCTCAGTCAGGGGAACTGCTTATGAAGGGAAGCAATAACTGCTATCGGTCTGCAATATCACATGTACAAAGCAGCAGAAATGGTAGATAACACACAAAAAAAAAAATCACGAAAAAAATGGTTGTCATGATGTGGTCAAATCAAATGGAAAAAAATCTGATGACCTCCTTGAATAGAGTTTCCCAATGAAGTGTCTCTGCTTGGCTAGACAGAAGCTGCAGCTCTTTGCTCAGTTAGTTTGCTGCTGGAGTTAAATTGGTTGGTAAATAGAGGCTACCTGTTGATGCATCATAGTCAGTTGTAGAGACTTAATGGCCATCAGACATTAGATTCTACTTATTATTGATATTACTACTATAATATTTTCGACCCAATAATAATATTTTCTTATGGCAAGTATACAATATTACTAACAAAAGAAATCTGATAGACATCAATGAAATAAACCTGGACAATAGAAGCTTATAAAAATCTTAAAAAAATAATCTGTATAAACATTGGCCTGTAGATTCCACCATGAAGTTTGAACAGAATGTTCTCAAATAAAAGTTCTGGGGATGTTTTTCAGAGTTTGCTTTTAGGTTTTATTTGATGCCAAAGGATATTCTTATCATTTGCATATCAGAGTGTTTTATTTTATTTTTGAATGGAAAGCAGTTTTCATGATCAGAAGAACTTCACAGTACGTATTCAGTTCAGAACTCTACCAACAAACCTTTTCTTAATATTTTACTTCCTTGAACAAAGATCATGACTCCTTTACAGATCTTCAAACAGTATGGTGACCTCTCTTCAATAGATGTTATTAGTTCCCTTTTCATAAAACATTTTGAAGTTTGTTAACTTAGTAAGTTCCAGGACCATCTGAATGTCACAAGGCCTTTCCCTCCCTCCCGTGGACCACAAAGCAGTTTTTAGAGGGGGTGGGGTTATGGGTTGCCCTCGTATCAAAGTGAGTCATGCAATTGATGTAGGAAGACTCATGTGTGGGATTTGCCTGAATTCTGGCTAGCAGTTTCATTTCATATTGCAACCTTCAGTAAATGATAGAATTTATCATTTCAGTCTTGCATCTTCAAGCTTCTTCCCTTTCTAGCCCAAATCCTGAGGCCCATAGATCACGAGCTTGTGACGCGCTGAACCTGTATCTAACCTCATATGGGCACACAGAATGATAATGATAAGAATTTGAAAGGAACATTCAGTGCATTTTCTCTTTACCTCCATGATTCGCTGCTTAAAGATTAAAAATTCGCAAATGAAATAAAAAGCTTTGTGAGGCCATTATGGCCAATATTAGAACACAGAACCATCTGTTCCACTCTCTAAAATTTCCGAGACATTTAGATGGCATGTTTGTAGGAAAGCCCTGCTAAGTGGATTCCATGACAAAGACTTCCACTGATGCCTCCTAGTAAACCAAATTTAGTGTGTTTTATGGCCCAGAAAATGATCCTAGTCAGGAAAACTGGTTTTGTAAATGCCTTAGAAATTAAAGGAACAATTCCCAATTCAAACGTTGTTCACAATGGAAATGTGCTCAGTAAAATCCAACACCAGCCATTCCCAGGAAACCTGCAAGACATTACAAAATACTCAGTTATCACTCAGCAGCATCGGGAACATTCGGCATGAAACCAGAACCAAGATTATAGGATAAAACTTCTACTCTTTGAGAGAGTGTGTCCTCGCAAACATAGTAGGATAAAATCTGAACCGTTAACTAGCAACCAATAGCCCTGACATTTTGAGATCTCAGTTATCCTCATATTTGTATTCAGATGAGTCTAGGTTTGTAGCCTCTCTTGGATAAAACGTTTGAATTTCATTAATGCATACAATATCATCACAGGGTAAACTCACTGAGTACTTGCAGCTCAGTGGATACCTCACCTGACTCAAGTGTCCTACCTTGTTGTTTCACAAAATATCTAATGATAATTGCTACTTTCCATATTTCCTAGAAACTTATGCCCAGAGAAGTCCATCTAGGTACCCTGCTCAAGGTCACAAAATTCCACCAAGAAGAATTGGTTTTAAGTAGAAGCGTTTTGCTCTAAAGTCTCAACGGTTTACTACTATCCTGTGTGGCTCATACATTCTCTTTATAAATAGAGATTAAACAGTTTTGCCTTGCTTTTGAGCTCCTGGTTTACTAGGGTGAGAATAGACGAGATGGTAAACAAATATATAAACATGTGGTAAATGATTGAAACTGTGACAAAGAGAATCACATTCTTATCTGTAGAGGATGTATGCCAAGACCTCTAGGAGGTGATGGAACAGCAGATACAACAATGAAAAATATTGAAGGATATCATTATGGTGGGAAACATAGTGGCATGCAGCCAAGAGTTCCACAGTTTCATCCACAGGCAGCAGAAGGAGACTGTGTCACACTGGGCTTAGCTTGAACACAGGAGACCTCAAATCATGCCCCCACAGTGACACACTTCCTTCATCAAGGCCATATCTGGTGAGACAAGGTTGTACCTCTTAACAGTGCCACTCCTTATGGTGTAAGCATTTAAACACATAAATCTGTGGGTGCCAAATATATTCGAACCACCATAACACCTCTGATAAAGCTTGTGCTAAGAATGGTATGATATTAACAATGACAACCAATAATAAAATGTAATTACTAACAAAATGGTGGAGTAGGCCATTATTAAGTGAAATAATGGTTTATGGAACAGAAACATGAATTCATGACAGTTGATCTTATAACCTGCTGAGAGATTCATCATTGGGCAGTGTACTCAGAGTAGATACACCAGATAAAGGATTAATTTATACTCTGAAAATGACAGTGTTTGCAGCCTGAGACTTTTATCACAGCATACAATGGTACAAAATGTAAGATTTGTGAATCATTTAACTCTAGAAAATTTTATTTAATAAGTTTAGACTGTTGCTGACCTCAGACCCCTGATACCACAGAAAGTGAGCTGCAGGTATGGAGACTTGTGTGAAAAGGCAGCATCAGTTGCTGAAGGATATGATGTTCTGTAAGTGGCTGGCCAGGGAATCCTTTCTACCAGATGAGACCGGTGCCGTGAATGGAAAGAGGAAGGATGTATGGGCATTTGAAAGAACAGCCAATCCAGAGATAAGCAGAACATGCTTGAGGAGCAGCAAGAAGCCCGAGGCTGGAGAATAGTGACAAAGAAGTGAGGAGCTGGGGGGTGGGGCAGAGAGGAGAGACATGGAGAGAGAATTCATATGCTAAGATGTGTTATAGTTCATAAATATATCCCTGGGACAAGTGTTTGCGAAGCATCATAGACAAGATGAATGAACTCAATGTATATTATTGAAGATTATCAGGACCATTCAGTTGCTTCCACTGAGGGTTTCAGGCAGGATCCTCTTCCACTGGAGTTTATTAACTTATCTGGGTTCCAGGTGTGAGGTATATTTGTTTGAGAAAACTTCACCAAGAAAAATTCTCCTGGGGAAAATCAGTGGAGACTGTTTGGGCTTTAGTGACTTTAGCTCTCCTACCTACATGGTAAATAGTGTAGTTTGTCACCTTTTGACAGTTACTGAAGTACTTCCTACACAATGACTGCTAATGAGGGACATATGATGAGGTGATGTATTCCCCCGACACTGTACCAATTCACTCATGGCTATATAGATTATTAGAGAAATGATAGAGGGGGAAAAAAGATTTGCAAGTACTGAACCCAGAGTTTTGCTGCTGACAAAACACCTAACATAAACAATATAAAGAAAGAAGGCTTTATTTTGTTACACAGTCTCAGAATTTTCAAGTTCTTGGCTCTGCTAACTATGGGCCCACGGTAAGGTAGAGAGCAAGCATCACTGTGGCAGGAGATGGTGTCAGAGCCTTACATTTCCTGGAGGACAGGAAGTTGACAGAGCAGAAGGAGCTAGGGAGTGTGTACTGACTTCAAAAGCATCACCAGACCCTCAGAATTTACTTCCTGAACTGGCATCTACCCTTTACATTCTTATCATTTCCAAAAATGGCAGCACTGGTTGTGGACCAAACATTCAGCAAGACAGCCTGTGGGGAAAGTTCATATTTATACTTAACAGCAAGTTTGCTTCTATGCTAATAAAACTAATCTTTAGGATCTTTCTCTATTGTCAAAGCTCTAAATAATAACAAGCATGTGTATCATAAGCAATGTATTCCTAAAGACAATTGAAGACCATTCTGAAAAACAACACAGTTCTACCACATTTCCCTCAATTTGTAGTGAAACAGAAAATGGAGATGGAAAGTAACAGATAGTTTAACAAGTATATGAGAAATACTGGATTAGTTCTATGAAAAAATCTGCTTCAATTAAAAAAAAAACACCTGCTGTTTAAGAAGCAAACAGAATATAAGATACAGTAAATGTAGAGAGCTGTAGCAAGCAGTGACAGCATTCGCCATTACAAGATGGCGCTGGCATCCGGTGCTCCCGCGGGTAAACAAGTAAATTGCGCATGTGCAAGTGGTGAAAGCGCGCCAAGTCACTGCCCAGCCCAGGGCGTCATATGGGGTTATGAGCAAGCAGCCAAGGTTATAAGCCACGCCACCTTAGGGTGTATATAAGCAGTGCCATTTTGGGGCTCTGGGTCTTCCTCCTTTCATCGCAATAAACGCTTGCTGCAGAAGGATCCTGGTGCCCGCATGCGTTCTTGCTGACGAGACGATTGCGCGGGGCACAAGTAAATACAGTAAGATACAGTAAATAAACTAATTTTTTTTTTACTAGAAACCAGTATAGAGCATTTTCAATTTGAACATCACAAAACAACAATTTAAAAATAGTATTAAACCTTACGGTACAAAAAAAATTGAGGAAAATGCCAGTGATACGATGTTAAGTGAAAAGGTGGGTTAGATTCTCTTAAAGAACAAGAATAGCTGGGCATGATGTTACATACCAGCAATTATACCTCTGCTAACCGAGTGGCAGGAGGATGATGAGTTCAGGGACAGCCTGGGCTATATAGAAAGACTGGTATTTCAACATGACAAAATTGAAAAATAAAAAAGGGATATCATCTTTTAACTATTGTTGCTTCTGTGCAATTTGGGGTTTCCTCTCAACCCCCCACCTTTTAAAACTTTATACTGTATAATATACTCTGCAATATGTCCCTATTGTTTTCAAAATCTAGAAGATAAAATTAAGAAAACAGTTGGAGCAACAATTTTGTTTCCTCGTTGGGACTTCCAAAAATGCAAATTACTGCTAAAGAAGTTAAGAATTATCAAACTGTAGATGAAAAACTCCTTCTGCCCCAAATGGCCAAGACAGAATTCCAGACAGAGATGAGGAGGATGGGGATATTCTGGTTTCATATTGATGTGAGATTAAAATGGAAGAGCTAAAAGTCACTGTTTTAGGAGAGAAAAACAGAATCTGAAAGATAAATTCTGATGACAAAAGTTATTTTGCAGTAAACTTTCACCATTCTTTTGGAGGAACGAAGGAAGAGATATTTAGAAGTAACTTGTAGAAACTCAGTAAGTTGCCCAGTGGCATGTGAAAGTAGTGGTTTATTTTATGGGGTAAATTTAGAGTTTGCCTGGCAGCTTTGGGATTCAACCCTACATAGTCTTTTTCTTTAAGCTGTTACTTGTTGATAAGGCACATACTTCTAGGATTACATATCAGATCTCATCCATGACGTCCCCTCCCTCCATCGCTCCATCTCATGACTGAGAAGTAGGGGGATTATGAGTTCAAGGACAGCCTTCCTCCCTCCTTCCTTCCGTCTGCATCTCTATTTTTCATTTCTTTCTCGCTCGCTGTTCTCCCCCCTCTTGATTTCCCCTCCCTCTCACCCTCCAATATATTCCCACTTCCATTTACTGAGATGGAATTTCCTCATTAAAACCTTGAAGAAGCCATAAAACACACTGTTATTTTAAATTACTTCATCTTCATACATTTCATGTTCACTGCCTTACTGAGTCCCAAAAGGAACTTGTGAATTACACTAGATTAGTATCGTTTCATGTTTGCAAAGATAGAAAGCTGTGACAAAGCGAACGCCTCGTCTATCTGCAATATCATAGGGTTATTCGTCATAGTCAGGGCCATTGCTCCCAGGACAGTTTCCCTTTTTCCATCACACCGTGTTTGGGGTGTGATTCCTAAAGGCATAAAAGAGAAATGCAACGAGGTGATGGTTCGTTTAAAAAAAAGTAGGACAAATACCCACAACTCGTGTGTATAAACAGGTAAATGAACAAGGACATTCGATTTTGTTAAGAAGTCAGGGAAGTATTTACTTGCTGTTTTACAGAGATTTACATACAGTTGTAGAGTTTTGATATTACTTCAAAACTCTCCAGGGCATAAACCTTTAAATATTCTTCTGGAATGATACTGTCTGCTTCTTTTGATATGCATTCGTTAATATGTGACCCATTATTTTAAAAGAATAATTTCAAAAAGTCAACTTTCTTTTAATTTTGTTTCTTTCTCTCTTTCTTCTCTCTTCCTTTATTCGCCAAGGTCTTGATATGTAGGCCAAGCTAGCTTCAAACTCATGTTCCCTTTGCTTCTGCCTCCCCAGTACTGGGATTAAAAACTCGCCTCAGCACATTGGGCTTTAATAATGCTCCATAAGAATCTCCAGGACAGGCCATAGGAGGGTCCAGTTCAAGGTGATTCCTTCAAAGCATCTTGGGGAAAGATGGAGAAGGGGCAGTGTGTGCCTTTCTATGTGGCTCTATATGGAATGGAAAGGAAGCAATAAGCAATAGTGTTTGATCCAGAGACGACAAGTGTCATCTGCCAATTCAGGATAATCTCCATAGTTTCAAGAATGTCACTGATTTTGTCTGGCAGTGCCATCCCATCCTGGAAAGGCTGTATTTTCCCTTCACTTGACCATTCACTACCCTCTTGTGAGGTAGATGATTTCATTCAGTTGGTATGACCTGCAAAACATAATCACAAGGTAGTTTCACTCTTGTCTCCTTCTGTTTTAAATATAGACTAAGATTGGTCTTTCTCACCTCTATGTGCAAAGTTAGGCAAACTTAATGGCCTTTGTGTCAATTACCTGTGTCTGGGTGATACAGGTTAAGTCATAGAAATCCACCTCCATCCTGTAATTTGACTGCCAGTAGCACATGTTACCATCCTGTGTTTAAAGTTGAAATTTCCTCCTGTCTGGCAGTGTGGTCTTCTGAGTGAACATGAGCTTTCATCAAACCTCTAGTCTTCCCCTTCTCCAAGTGGCAAATGGAAGGTTCTGGATATTACCAACAGTTGGAACAACAGGGACAGAAAATGAGAGACGCTTCGCAAGACAGCACTTTCCTGCTCCATGTGTGGCCTCTAGCACGCAGTGAGTTGTTCACAGCTGACAAGATGACCGAGTTGATGGGTGACTTTTCTAGGGACTCCTGTGACTTTTTTTTTATACTTCCTGTAAACACTTGAGCAGAGCTCAGTGACTGTTTCCTATATGATTGGTAACTGTATCTTGAAGTAACGGACTGTCTCTTTCCCCTTTGTGGCATGCCCATGAGTTTCACCAAGTGTCTGATAAATGTATGACTAATAAAAGATAAACAAACAGACCTCTACATCATATTGGTCAAACATTCGGAGGAAGTACATTTCCCATTAGCAAGAATTGGAATAGAACGAACATAAAAATAACAACAAAATAATATTGAGATTGCACGGATACAGAAGCAGAAATGATGAGATTAAAGTAATTTAGAATAGAAAAGGGCAAAAGGAAATAAAGAAGAATCTAAAAGGAGAAGCTGTGTCCCAAAAGCAAAGGGAGAATGTGTTGGCCATTAAGAGCCCATTAGTCAGACTGTCACAATGTAAAAGAGGAAGTGGTCCCAGCTTGCTGCTGCATTGGTGGTTAGGTGGAAAATTACACAGCAACATGTGACCTGGAAGATTAAAATAATGGAGTGTCTTCGCCCACACATTTTGAAGATTAAATAAGAAAGAAGTAGGAGCAACAGATATTTTTACTTGCTTTTAAAAAAAGCTTTACGTACTTGTTTTAAAAGGGTGGAAGTGTGAGTTATAAGCAATATTAAAAGGTTGAAAGAAAGATTTAATTTAAAGGCAATGAGACCATTAATATGTCTCTTAAATAATAGTTGGCTATTAGGAACCTATTTAATGAGATTCAACAGCGACTAAAACCACCATGTCTATCTGTTAAGCTAAATATTAGTGATTTTTGCTTGTTATAGGAAATACAGTTTAACTGTTTTAACAGAGTAGGAAAGCTACAAATAATAACAGTGAGTTATATTTGCTGAGTGTGTGAAACAAAATCAGCTACTGTTCTGTAGACTCTGATCTTCGTGTCATTCCCCTGGACCCCTCACCTCTCACAGGCTGCTGTATTAGTGTAGCCATGTCCTCAGTCAGTTTGGGTAACTGAGTCCTGGAGAGTCTTATTACCCTGTCTGCGATCACAACCAATAAGTCACCTGATGACACCCATCATTAAAACAATATCCAGCTGACTTGGGCAAACCTGGTGTTGGCAGTCATATCAGCTAGAGGCTGATGAGCTAATTTTCATCCCAGACCTCTGTGCTGTTTTTGTGATGCCAGTAGAGGAAGCCTTGTTGAAAACACCACAAGAGACATGTCTATCACAAGTCTTGATTGTACTTCTGCACAGTTTCAGCCAGATCAAGAATAGGAGTCAAGCCAGTAGGGCTCCTGAAGTCTTGACCTTCCTTGATCTTTCTATATCTTCAATGTTTAATTCTTTGTCACCTGCCAACTCTAAGATCTACATGACCTTTGTTCATTATCTGAAGTTTTCTCTCTCTGTGTGTGTATGTCTGTGTGTATGTGCATGTGCACGTGCATGTGCATGCACGCAGTGTGTGCATATGGAGGCAAAAGTCAACTTTCTTTAAAAGTATCATTCTTTAGGAACCAACCATTTTTTTGTTGTTGTTGTTGAGATATGGTCTATCACTATTAGACTATACTGGCTCCCCAGGGAACTCCAGGGATCTGTTTGACTCAGCTCTTCAGTGGCTGGAATTGTAAATGTCTGCTATCATGCCAGGCCTTTTCATGTGAGTGGTAGGGATTGAACTCTGGTCTCATGATTGCACTTCCCTGACTGTGAAAGGCCCAGGATATGCTTCCTGAGTTTTTTGCATCGCCTCGTCTTCTGTCTTCCATATTGCTTGTGGACTAGAGTAGAGGTGGACAAGACTCTCTGGTTCCTGAGAATGTAAGAAAATGCTTACAGAAGTCAGGAAATGTACATGAAGACCACCTAGAAATTGGTACCTGTGGTATTGTAGTATAGGAATAATTGGGGGGAAATGATGAATGGAAAAGCTTCAAAATAATAACCAAGGGCATTAGGAGACAGCTCCATGGAAAAGTGTTAGCTGTGCAAGCACAAAGACTTGAGTTTGGACCATCAACATCCATGGAAGGAGCTAGGTACAGTGGTGATACCTGTAAAAATAGTTCTTGAGAAGGATCAAAGATAGACAGCTTCCAGGGGCTTGGTAACTAGCCAGTTTAGCAGAACTCATGAGCAACAGTTTCAGTGAGAGATCTTGTGGTGAGCTATAGAGGAAGACACCTGACATGTGGCTAAGGCCGTCATATGCACACACTGTACACATAGGCAAGTTACTATTTCACAAATAAACTTATACAAAACCAAAACTTAGAAAATAAAAACCAACTTCGAGGAGTTCTGTGCTCAAATAATTACTATCTGTCAAAACTGCAAAACTTAACAAATGCAGCCAGTGTGGCAATTTATTTTCTACAACAGTTAATAATTAAATCTCCGAACTCATTGTCTCCTGCTAATGAATACATAACAAAATTATTAATGTAAATTCTTGCCCATATGTGTCTGTTTTTTCTTTATTCCTTTGCCATTTTCTCTGTGTTTTTAAAGGTTCAATTTAATATTTCATATGCTCCAATAATGCTTCTAAGACCCATTTTTTTCTCTAGAGATTGCTGGCCAAGTTTTAAATAATCAAATCATCATCATCTATTTGTCCTCCTCAAGCTGCATTTTGGATAAGGTGCTTAGGTTAAGAACTTCACCTTTTTTGCCTCAGTGTAGTGCCCACCACATTGGCACAATTTTATAACTAAACAGTGCTAAGTCCTTTGAACCTTTATCCTGAGCATATACTTTAAAGGAAATCCTTTTGCATGTACACTAGATGATGTGGGAGTTGAAAGTCTGGAAAAGATACACCAAGACCTTTAAACAAGATACTCAGCCAAACAAGTTCAGTTGAAACGAAGCACACCATTCTAGAAATAACACAGTGTTGATACCAGTAAGTTAAACCAGATGGCATGTCAGATAGTGTCCTACGTTGTGTAGTCACCGTTTGAAAATCCATTCCATCCTTAATACTGAAGTGGGAAGGAAGCTCTTTGTATGTAATCCATATTTTTCTTGATGTATCATCAATTTGTTTCTTCTTAGGCTCTCTGCCTTACAATTGAAAATAGACCATGACTAAAAGCACCTTTCCATAAACTTAAGGAGTCTTAGGTTTTGTACTTAGGAATTAGAAAAGTTGCATGGTGCACTGTGTGATGTCCTTTTTGCCCCCTGGCATATGTAGAGATGGCTAGCCTATTTATCCCCAGGTATGTTAACAACAATCTCACATAAGGGGTGAGATTTTCTACCTTCATTTTAAATTTTAATTTCTTTAGCAGATGTAGTTGGACAGCTAAAGAAAGCCTATAGAATAAACTAACCTAGGCTCATAGGAACACACAGAAACTGAACCACCAACCAGAGAGCATACAAGAGACAGACGTAGGTACCTTACACATCGGTAACAGATGTAAAACTTGATCTTCATGTGAGACCCTAACAACTGGAACAGAGGCTGTCTCTGACTCTGTTGCCTGCCTTTAGACTCCTTTCCCCTAACTAGGCTGTTTTGTCTAGGCTCAATAGGAGAAGATGTGCCTAGTCCTACTGCAACTTGATATACCAAGGTGGGTTGATATTCATGGGAAGCCTTCTTTTCTATGCTGAAGAAGAGAGTGGTGTGCGGGGGTAGGGGAGGTGAAAGGGAGGGACTGGGAGGACAGGAGAGAGGAGAAGCCTCAATTAGTGGTAAAATTAATTAATTAATAAAAATGTAAAAAAAAAAGAACAAAAGATGGCAATGGAAGAAAAATTGCTTCATGCTTATAGCAGATCTGGCTGACTCTCAGCCCATGAGCTTTGTATGGGCTTTAAAGGAAAAGGTTTATTGAAGTGGAAACTTGTAGTTTCTTTGGAAAGTTTGTTATGTCAAATGATGGTTTGCTGGGGCATACAGGTGAAATGATATCTTGGTAAAGCAAGCACATGAAAGACTGTTTTCCTGAAGCAGACATAGGTGAAAAGACATTTGGATATAGCAAACATATGAAAGAACCCGTGATGAAGGAGTAGAAATATGACCCCACAGACAGTGGGAGGTGAGCACTGAGCCTTGATTTGGTTTGCTCTGCCTCATTATTCTTCACTAACGACACACATGTATTGGTTCGACTTACATAGTGTTGTTGAGCTCAACTCGTGATATCATTGCCATTGAGAGAAACTCACCCAAAAACTGCTCTCAGTGTTTCCGAGGCAGCTTGCCACTTCTGCTCTCTCACCTCAGGCTGGTTGGTGGGTCTGGTGGTTTCTTCAGGATTGAACTACATCTGCCTGGTGTCTGCTTGCTGAAAGAACTGGACTGTAGCTACCAGTTTGTGCCAATCTCTGCCTGCCTAGAACACCAGTCTGCAGCTGCTGAATCGTATTTGGTGTTGGCTATGGAAACCAAGTGCTGACAAAGATCAAGCTCGCCCCAAAAGAACTACTGCTGAACAGCTCCACTTCTCCCATATCCTAAGAATTTTCTCTTCCAGTACTTCTGCTGGGTGATGGGCTAGAGGAAAGATTGAACCCTTATTAAAAGTAGGTTGCAAAAAATTTATGCCTACAGTTTATTTTTTATGATTCCAAAGTATGTGTATTTGTCTGTGAGATTGGGGTATGTGTATATAAGTTCAGGTGTCTGTAGAATCTGAGTGCATTGAATCCCCTGGAACTGGAGGTTGGTCGATGTGAGACACCTGATGTGGGTGAACTGTAGACCACAGCAAACTTTGTAAGTACTCGTAAATGCTATGCCATCTCTCTAGCTCTTATGTGTCCATTTTTGTAACCACATTGTCAAATGAAGTAGCCATTAGCCACAGCGAATGGCCTCATGAATGTGGCAATTTAAACTTAAGTTAGTTCAAATTAAATAGGAAAAATCTGTTTCCCTAGTCAGAGCAGCCATGCTTCACACACACAATGCCTATGTGAATTTAATGGCCACTGCAAAGGCTGTGTAGTTATGGAGTGCTTTCAACAATGCTGGGAGTTAAGAGGACTTACTCTGGAGTGCCAATGAACCTGCTATCCTGTTTACAATCTTATTATTACCCAGGAAAGTAGTTTTCAAAAACTGGCGATTCTTTTCTCAGGTGGTTGAGTGTCTGGTAAAGGTTGATCAATGGCTGAAGTTCAAAGCAAAAGTTGATTCACAGGTACTAATTTATGTGACGAGAGGGACACAGAGTTCTAGTGTGTGGTTGCATGGTTGCACGGTTGCACGGTAGAGTTGCTGTAGATAATGGTAGTGTCTTATACCTTTCAAGAGCTTAGAAAGAGTTTGAATGATTTCACAGTAAATAGGTGAGCAGTGAGTACAGAGATATGTTTACCTTGATTTCAATATCATAATGTAGATATTCACTGCAGTAACACCTCCGTATCTCTGCTCAGAATTTCCTTCTTTCTTTCCTTCCTTCCTTCCTTCCTTCCTTCCTTCCTTCTTTCCTTCCTTCCTTCCTTCCTTCCTTCCTTCCTTCCTTCCTTCCTTCCTTTCTCAGGTTGGTAAACCCACACATATTAGGAGTTCTCTTAAAATTTTTTAAAAATCATTCTCTGCAAAAAGTCTTTTTCGGCTCCTTAGATAATGAGAAAACTGCTTATGTCTAGCTAGAACCTATGCCATTGCCTCTGGGAATCCAGTGGGGGTTCAAAGATGAAGTGACCTGGGGCAACAGCTTTCTGCATTACATTATCACCTGTCACTACCTCTTACATTCTTGGTAAGAACAAGGTGGCCCTCAACACTCAGGGCAGGACCTTGAGCACCGGCCAGATGCCCAGCAACTTGCTTGACCTCATTAAAATTGAGCGATCATGTTAATGTTTGGGTTTGAGGCCAAATCTCTTAAAGCTGTTTAAAGTTTCTGAGAATATTATCAGACAGGAGATTTGGCTTGTGATCTTTCCTTTGTATTTTCTAGAACAACTTGAGTGGAAACAGACCAAATGGGAATTAGATCTATAGATTGGATTAAAGGCAGAATTTATGTGCTAGAGAAAATTACATTCGGTACTTGGCTACTTACCTTACCTTTATTTTTAGCTCTACAAATCTAGAAAATAGAAAAATTAATCATTATGGTTAAATGAAAACCTGGAAGCTACAAGATTGATGTGTTCACTGGCCAGGAGAACAAATCATGATGGCGAGTGTTTGTTTTCAGGAAGTAGAGATGGGCTCCCCAAAACGTCTACTCAGTGCTGTGCTACTCACAGCCTAACCTGTGTTTTCATGTCCGCCCTGCTGAAGGTCAAAAACTGAATTTAGATGACAGAGAAAGTACAGTACAAGGGAACTGTGCAGTTCCTAGCGGCTTTGTCAAGATCATGTGGGACTGGTAACTGATCAGGTTTCTGAAGGCTGCAGATTTTCCTGAACATAAATCAAATCTCCGCCTATGAAGCATAACGCCTTTCCCTTTCAGTTTAATTATTTACTGCCGAAGGACATGCTTCCTCTCTTGTATAGGCTCCAGTGAACTTCCCCGCACAGTGGTCCTGTCAGGCTGGTGCAAATGCCTTCACTAATTGGTGTCCTGCCCTGTTGTCCTCATGCTGAGTTCAGCGTGAAGCTGGTTGCTCTCAAAGAACAGGCTTAGTGTGATGAAAGTAACCCTGCAGACCACAGATGCGTGGTGCCTGAGAGTGTTTGTTCAGTCAACATGGACGCTTTTCAAACACAAATAATACAGGTGGCCACAACTGATCGTTACTGTTAACTCTCATGGCCAGAATACTCCCTGAACTTGGGGCATTCAGATACCCATTAGAAATTGATGACTGGTGCTAATCACCATGAGAAGTATTCTTAGCCACAGAGGATTTTCACTGTTGTATGTCTACAATTTTATTTGAGCTTGCAAAGGAGACTTCTGGGCAACAACGTTGGCCATGTCGTCATGTACCTGTATCTTAGTTTCTTTGTTTACAAAATTATCTTTAGTGTCTATGAGTTGGTTAATGCGCTCTTTATAACTGAAAGTATAAAAGCATATGACAGAGGAGAGATGCAGAATAGCAGTGAGGATTCTAGAGCAGATCATGACTTAATTTTTGAAAAGTATTCTTTATAGAGATTGAAAATAGGAGCAGAGATTGAATGAGGCAGGCATCTTTCATATCAACCTGACAAAATCATCACCCTATCTTTATATACCCCAAATCTAGCCATTCTCTGAGTATATTACAATTTCTACACACCCTTACTATCATTGCATGAGCTGAACTTCACAACCTCTCAGTAAAGTAGATAGCAACTCTCATAATGCAGAAGTTCAAATGCTCAAGTTGGAGATGGTCCATTTCTTCAGTTGTCAGCATAGTTCTCCACAACTCACAAGTAAAGCCCAATTTTTATGCTTTGGTGACTACAGTCAACCTTTTCAATATTTTCATATATAAAATATATGGAGTTACATATTCCTGTAACCCCAGCTCTTGGGAACGAGAGCTGAAGGACTGTCTTAAGATTGAGGCCTGGTCTGTATAACAAGTCAGGCCTATGTAATGAACCCCTGTCTCAAAAATCAAACTAACCCAAAGCCTAGAACCCTGCACTATGTAGCAGGTACACTGGCTTAGTTTAAGAAAGATTGGTTGATTTCCAATGTTCTGGTCCTATTTTTTATGTAATGACATTATAAAATTATGTTTTCTTCATTTTCAAAGATATATAGATAATTTTCAATATTTGTAGAGATGGGGTAGAATAATCTTGCCTGTTTATAGCTGTGCCGGCAGGGCAGGTGATTGTACCAGGCGAGTGAAGGAGAAAGGTGCAAAACTGCCTGGTGAAACCCAGCTCCTTAAAGCCGGAAGAAACAGACTCAGACACAATAGGAGTGAATACTGACATTAGCCTTGCAGATTCCTACAAAGCCTGTTGCAGCTCTACCACTTTTCCCTCCTCTCCCTCTCTCTTTACTCCCTCTCTTCCTCTTCTCCCTCTTCTTCCTCTCACTCCTCCTCCTTTTTCTTCTCTTTCTTCTGAGAAAACAAAAACCACAAACATTGGACAATTCTTGTGACTACTTTGCATAGGCAATAAGGAGGAAGACTTCATTGTGAACTGATTGTCATGGCTCCTTGAGACATCTTGACGTTGTGTTTCAACAATGATCATGCATCCTCCTACACCATACTGATAAATCAAAAGGGGAACCCCCAAAACACTCTTTCTCAAGTTCGAAGAACAGTCGTAGGCTCTCATGTTAAGTGATGTTTGGTTTTCTGGCAATGATTTTTCTGTGGAGCCAAAATTTCTTCCAAGCAAGAGGCAAACATTTACATAAATTTCATTGGGATTCAACAAAATTATTATATGTAGTTTGAGGTGTACTAAGGTAGACTTTTTTTTTTTAGATTTAAATTGCTTATAGTCATATGACTGTTCTAGTGAGTCAACACATTACTAAATAATATCTTGTTTGCAACTTCTCTTCTTGCAAAAGACATCTTCTTCAGGGGACCTGGTCTGGCTGTTTTGAATGGCATTAACCTCAAAAGGGCATTCTCCACTTTCACTTATTTTTATGCTGAGTCTCCCTTTAGTAGTTGGGCCAAATCCTCTTTATCTTGGGACACAGGGAAAAGACTTTTATTCTTGTTTTCAAAAATCTTGCTGATTTGCTCAACAAACCTCCAGCTTGATCTTTTTCCTTTTGTAAGTTACATAAGTCATGCTGTGTGAACTAACATCTTGTCACTCATTGTCCTAAAGCAAGCCAAACTGGTGAGAAACCACCTACTGCTGAACTTCAAGCCTGTGCCAAAAAGGCAAGAGCTACATGCTGTTCTGTTGTGTCCTTGAGTGATCAAACAGTTCTGAGAGCAAACAGGAGCTTCAGCAGCGGGAATCACAGGGCTTCCAGAGCCAAGCAAAGGGCAGAGAAGCCAGGGAGGGCTTTTCTTAAGGTGAGGGGACACTTGCAAATACAAGCACACTTGCCTTGCTCTTCGGTTCAGGGCACTTGAACCCTCCCAGAGTAGTCAGACTGATGCAAATGCTGCTTAGAGAGTGGAGAAACATCAGAGCCCCATGGCCGGGGTGTTTTTTTTTTTAATTTCTTGTCAATATTTAGGTGCACACTTATATTCTGAAATTGTTATGGAAAAATCCAAGGTATCTCTGTCGCTTGTGTGGCTTCACATACACATTCACACACGTATGTATATGTATGCCTCATGGTGACCTATTCCCCCCTTCTAGTTAAGGCTCTTCTGCCTATCTTTGGTAGAGGGAATGAGATCTGAATAATGGAATGAATGAGAAACAATTATTTTAAAATCACTGGTAATTTCAGAAAGTAGTTTATCTTGACTAAAATAAAATTTCAATATTTCAGGGCACTGAAAAGAAATATCTTTTCAGAATCATCTTTGCAAGATCAATAATTTACTTAAAAGTGACTAACTTTAAACTCATGTAGTTCTTGTACCTGAAGGTACAGAACCAATATTGTAGTGTACGTTAAAACTTTTAGAGTAACATTAGGTTTTGAAGACACTGAAAGGGGGTAGCTGCTATTATTTTTAAATTCAATTTAACTGTTAAAAACATTCACTTTATATCCTGCCCACTACCCCATCCTGGTCACCTCTCTCACAAGTCTTCCCCTCAACCCCCATCCCCTTCTCATTTGAGCATCTGAGCCTCCACCCCACCCCTGTGGGTACCCTGGCACTTCTGGTCTCTGTGAGGCTAGGCGCTTCTTCGCTCACTGAGGCTAGACAGGGTAGCCCAGCCAAAAGAACATATCCTATATACAGACAACAGCTTTTGGGATAGCCCCTGTTCCAGTTGTTCGGGACCCATCCTAGCTGCTATTTCTAATCACAACATTTGTACTTGTATATTCCTCACAGACTGACATCATTACCATGAGTCATAGGCTTCAAAATACTGAAACAGTTATTAGATTTGGTATAAATGACAGGCTCATAGTATTGAAAATGGGATGGGCAGTAATACATGACATAGTGCATTTATAATCTCATGTCTTCAGTGTGTCTTAGTTTAGGCTGCTGCAACTAAGTAAAACAGCCTGGGTATTTATAAAAAGAAGTTATAAAACCCGGAAGTCTGAGCTTAAGCATGTGTTTTTGGGAAGTATTCTCTCCTGGGATGCAGATGGTTGACTTCTTACTACAGAGACTCGAGAGGTTTAAGGGACTCTTTCATAACATTCATCCATTCACCTCCATGCTTGGGACTTAACCACATTCCAAGGTCCTTCCTACTATTGCCATCCCAGGGAGCAGGAGCTCAGCATGTGTCTAGGGGACACAAGTTTTGAGCGCATACCAGCTCCTCTCTGCTCTTATCCTGGGTTATTTCTCACTAGGTTCTTGTTTACAGAAGAGATGCTATTTTTTGAGCCTCTATGGACTTAAGACATATGTTACGCTCTTTTCCCCGCCTTCTCTTTGCCCTTCATAATTATTAATTTATACAGTTATAAATATTAATGGATTCACTGCGACATTTCTATACATGCTTCAGTCAGTGTGCCTCTCTCATGTTTTCATTCTCTTTTTCTTTCTTTGAATTCATTCTGTTTTCACTATAGTATTATTGTTTTAAATTCTCTTTTTTTTACATATGAAGGGAAATGCAATATGCCATACTTGTCTTTCTGCATCCACTTTACTTCACTTGATGAGATGACCTCTGGTTTCATTCACCCCTCATCCCTTGCTCTTTATTGTGTATTGTGTTTTCCGGTTCCCTTTTTTTCTCTGGTCTGCGCTGCTGTTCAATCAATCACAGCTATTATTCCCTATACTTTATCTCCTTGTCTCTTCTTCATCATCATGAAGATTTGTTGGGTACCAAAGATTGATTGGTTCAAGTCTATTTACCTAGCATCCATCAGAGAACTTGGCAGATAGCAGGTACTCCATAAAGGTCTATGGGAGAGAAAGAAATAATTATGGGAAAATCTATGAACGATTTAAAGGCATTAACATTGAATTATGAGTGTGAAGTCCTGGAGTCATAAAAAAAATTACTGAAAATGATTTATTCATTATTTATTTATTTATTATTTATTTATTATCTATTTATCTATTTATAGGCTGTCATTCACATTGCTTTCTTAAAGGACTTCAAGTGTACCACACTTATGATCCTAGGAACTCTGGGGATTTTATTCTACAGGTTATTTATCTTTCTGTCTCCCCCCCTCCAAATGTCCTAACAGTGTTTGGGAGCTGGGTCCGTGTGAGCTTCCTTCCCTGTCTAACTATTATGGTGGATGTTTTCAATAAGCATAATGAAGAGGGCGAGCCTGTGTGTGTGCCTCGGCAATATGACTTGTATTTGAGACCCAGAATCCAAACAAGGAGTCAGGGATTGAAAATCTGATATACGATTCTAGGCAAGATGGAAATAAAAATGGAGACCTAATAAAGTAGCTCATTTAGAGTCAATGATTTTAAAATGAGGGTCAGAGAAGTTCACAGTGAGTGAATTGGAAGACAGCAGATCAGGCCTTAAATCAAAGGGCAATTTTCATTGTCTTTTCATTCTCATTTTCAACTGTGGCACCTGTCACTCTTCACCAGCCTTCTTTCCATCTTGCACATGATTGACATCCATTCATTGGTGAGTATTGTATCGTCTCACAGGTAGCCATTCTATAGTGGGTTCCAAGCTCCTCTGGAGTAGAGTAATGGTGGGGAAATGCACTGTATTCCTTGAGCAATTAATCCTCCTTGTATTTAGTTGAAGCACACAGAAAGTTTGTTGTTCAATTCTTTGTAACACAGAAAGCAGAAATAACTTTCAAGATGTGAAGAATGAAAATAGTTACAAATCCTTGCCTTTGTTCTCTAAAAGGCAAAGGAATTCTTCCATTATTTGGTCTTCTCCTTATCTCCCTTTAAGTTTTCCATAGTGCCAAAGTAAGGCAGATTTTTTTTTCTTCTTCTATCAAAGGGTTACTACATCTGAAGATAAAATAAGTGAAATACTGAAGAGTTTTTGTCACTTCTGGCTTTAATATTTGTAAATAATGTGGTGTGATTCATTTCCCAGGGAAAACAAATGCTTCAGCTTCAAAAACTGTCTGTTAAACTGAGAGACAGGTGTATTGTGTTTACAAGGGATATGACATTATACACTCAGCCAGAACAACCCATCCAGATGTGCAGTGATCTGTATCCGTGAACCCAGAGGATGCTGTCACAAGTTTTATGGGTAATTTCTGTTTCTGAATGTTTAGACACCTTAGCAGCCAACTGGAATGGGGCCAGTATCAGTGACAACACACAGATGAGAGGCCATTGTCGAATCAGCTTCCATCAAACCAGTCAGAAGTGAATGGCGCTTCCTTGAAACACTTAGTGCAGATAACATTTTGGTTGTTAAATTTACGAAGTGTAAAGTGATGTAACTTCTTTCCTGAAAAAGTCAAGACTGCATTTTCATACCCACATCCACCCACAAACACAGTTCAGCAAGAGAAGCACTAATAAGGTCATTTGACAAAAAAAAAAAAATAAATCACACAAATTGTGTTTAGCAATTTTCAACATTTACTGTGAAAGTCCAGGCAGGGGGGCATGGCCTTGCCAATTATGAAAAATGTTATCCTGAATAATTAACAGAATGTGTTGACAAAAATGTCAGCATGAGAGGAGGCAGCAGGCTTCATCTACTGGCATGTAAGAGAAACCTTTTTGAACCCGAAGGTTTGCTAATTTAACATGTTTTCACATTGCTATAAATCTTTATTGCAAGTTTGCTAAAGACAATGTGGTCTTAGAGGAAACGATTTGTGTTGAATATCACAATGCACATCGATTATTTGGGTGGTAGAATGGTTACTCTATT
Organism: Rhabdomys pumilio; assembly: GCA_030674055.1. Classification (NCBI taxonomy): domain Eukaryota; kingdom Metazoa; phylum Chordata; class Mammalia; order Rodentia; family Muridae; genus Rhabdomys; species Rhabdomys pumilio. Next base: position 96,667,284 of record JANHMN010000001.1, read on the forward strand.
GCTCTGCCTCAAAATTAGGCAGTCTCTAAAATGAGGATGTCTATACACTGACGAGTTATTTTGTAGATGTGCCTTGTAACTACCATCACTTGCCGTCTTCTGTTGTTCCATGTATAACACAGTTCCTTGGGTTCTCCCTGTAGTGCCATTGGACTCTTATCTGAGCAACCTCGTCTCCCAGTACACACAGCAATACTGACACCGACGGATACTTTGCCTGCTTAGCTGCTCCTGGTATCTCCAATTACGTCAGAATGCACACACAGGAAGAATTCCTCAACAAAATATGAGGTGGAATATTGAGTATTGTAGAAATGGTCCTTATTTTAGTGTCACAAAATAGCACTTCCTCTCGATTTGGTAGATTTCAGAATCAAAATGAGTTTGAGGTAGACAGAGTCAATGCCTGTCTCTATTGTTTCTGTGAGACAAAGTCTTCTTAAGTGTTCACCGAAATCAAGCTTATACTTAGTTCCTAAACTGGGAAACTTTTCTCTCGTTGCAGCATTTAACCCTGACAGTGGACCTAATGTTTTTCCCGTGCTGCCTTTGAGTATTTCTGTTGCTCCTTTCCCCTCTACTAGAGTTCCTTTAGATTCCTTTACTTTTTTTAATGGAGGCTTTTCCCATCACATATTTTGTTGCTTCTTTCTAGCCCACTGTTATCCATCCTCACAGCACCATTATGTTTATGCTAAACAGCTCTCAAGATCATTTCTTCTCTCCTGAGATACAGTCCACCCACCACAAAATGATCATCCACCATCAATCCACCTACCCACCCACCCACCCACCTACTCATCCACATTTTGTATGCTTTATTCAACATCCTGAAAGCCAGATAAATATTTTCCTATTAATCTTCTCTCTCTCTCTCTCTCTCTCTCTCTCTCTCTCTCTCTCTCTCTTTATACTCTTGTGAACTACAGTATAGTTGAAGTCATGATATTTGGGATCTAAACCTTGAGCTTCATATTGAGCCTACCTTTACCACAACATCTGATTGATTAAGTCCTGTCATGTTTTTATTAACATGTATTTCTTTCTTCCTTCTTGACACTTCTCAATTTACTTTTTAGATTATCTTCTTTATAAAACGTTAACACAAGATTTTAACAGGTTTTAGAAACCCTTTAAAGATAGAAATTCATTTGCCTTTAAATTTATTTTACGAAACGATGCTTTCTTCTTGTTATATAATGTCATTGTTTTCAATGTTATCTGTTTTACCCACTGAACATCTATTGAGTAGAATTAAAATGTCATCAGCAATGTATCTGCTGGTAAATAGCCAAAGGAAAATACACTAAAACTTCACCTCAGATAAACTCACTGCAACATTATCTATATAGACAAGACATGAAAACTGTCTACCAGCACACTGACAAAGAACCAAAGAATGTTTATACACACACACACACAGACACACACAGACACAGACACACACACACACACATACTATTTATCCTTAAAATTTAAAGATTATATCATTTGGCAATGATGATATATGAACAATGAGATATGTTTGTTAAAAGAACTGATGCACAAAAAGCCAAGTCATGCATAATACAACACTTAAATATGGAATTTTACAAAGCCAAACCCATAGAAAAAACACAATGGTGATAATCAGAGCTGGAGGATAGAAGAAATGAGAAAATGTTAACTCAAAGTGTTTACTCTTTCAGCTACATCCAGAGTTTCAGTGTGTTGGAGGAAGACTGCCAAACACTCTCCATTGTATATTGAAAAGCAATGTTGGAGTCGCTGTAGGTACTCTAAACACATATGCACAAAGACACACAAACGTCATTACAAGCTGATGGACATGCTAACTTGCTTAGTGAGAACAGTCATTTTGCTATACACACAGACGTCCAAATGTGGTGCACAGCTTAAATGTACATGAATCTTGTTTGTACTTGTCGCTTGAGATTCTAATTAAGCCAGAGCACAGGTAAAAGACATCCTTTTGTCCATCTGAAATTTGTAAACAGAAGTCAATAACCATATCATTGGGTGAATTCTATACAATAGAACTGTTTTCATATGTTTAAGCCAGCTACCCAGAATTCCTTATGTACTACAATTTATTGTACTTTTTAAGATGCAGGTTAAATAACATCTATATTGTAGTGTTTTCCCCTCATCTCATGTGATAATAACTTTTTATTTAAAGTCCCATGTGGCTTACTTTTCTGAATAATTTGTGTGGGAAGCAGTCACTTTCTATATTTTAAAACTTTTTTTTTGCTTATTTTAACTGTAATTTAATCTTTAATATATTGTTTCATATTCATATATAGATGTGCATGCTCTGAGGTTAGTGATCAAATCTTTAACTTTCTGAAGCCTACTGAGTGTAGTATATAGTTATTGGGTACTCAGATAAAGCATTAGAAATGACCAATAGTAGTATATACATGATACATCTAAAAGAAAATGGTATTATTTTTTAGTGTAAATTAAATCATTTGAAATAAATATAATCAAATTTTACATGAATTAACTATTATGTGAACATTTTCTATCTTCATCTCACTCAAATAAAATTTAAATTTATAAATTTATAAATATTAAATAACTTTAACCATTGTGAGGAGATATTAAAAATGAAAGCAACTGTAATCTCTTGAAGAGGTGAAACATGTCCTTCAAAATAATTTCATAATAAGGTATCTCCTGGCACAGAGGATTTTGATTTTTGTCAGTTTGATCCCAAGGCAAAACTTGAGTATTAATATAAAGAAATAAAATACAATGCTCATGATTTGCAGATTGAAAATCTTATTAGGTAATATACAGTTCCATTAAATAATTCAAAAATTTAATATGATGAAATATTAAAAATTAAGTCACTGTGGCATAACTGGTGGCTTCTAAGAACACAAATTTTATTGGTTCTTGTAGTTCTGTGGGTTAGACTTCTAGTATGAGCCTAATCTTGAGGTAACTAAAATCAAATTCCATGAAGTCTGGGTTACTTTCTGAGACCTAGGGGATATTTCTTCTATTTCTTGGTTCTAGAACTTTCCTTTAGTTCATTCTTCCATCTTCACAACCAGAGGTGCTGAGTGTCAAATCTTTCTCTTTTATTTTCTTTACTCTCTTGCTTCCTTAAAACACCAACTTTGACCACAAGCAAAAATATTGTTAAATTTATCTCTGGTATATTTGGACAACCCAGAGCATCCAAAACATTCTTTTTATTTCAAGTTTTTAAATTATTAATATCTTCAAAATCTCTTTTCTTTTGTCAGGTAATGTAATCCGGGTTCTAAGGATTAAGAGATGGATACCTTAAACAGTCAATATGCTTTTTTGTGAAAGCAATGTGGTTTATATATGTATAACATTAGTTGTCTTTTCAATGGATGTATTTCAGTGTCATTAGTAGTAATTCTAAATGTCTTATAATTATAAAACATTAGAACAGGAGGTCCATGAGGGCCATATGTGGTAGTCAGCTTTCACAATAGTTCCTAGTGTTCTTCCCTTCTGGGTACTGAGCCATTGCCCAGTACCTTCCCAAACACGAGCATGGCAGAATACAGAGGATTTGTGATTGTGTGAATAACTTCTGATAATTTGTCATTGAGAACATTGTAGCTATTATCTTGATCTTTCGAGATACAGAAAACTAAGTGCTATGTTACCCTCAAGTCTCCCTAGTGCCTATAAGAAGAAACAGGCTTTATGTCAATAGCTGGTCATGTGGTTGAGCACTTTGACAGTTCCAGGCAAGGCTTCACATGACTCCATCCTGACTGACATTCAGACTTGGACCATATTAAAGGCTGCGAGAATTTCCAAGCTTAGCCCTTTTGGAATTCCTGACCTATAGTCATTGCAATTAGCATTATTTGTTACATAGCAATAGACAGTCGGTGCCTTTTCCAATCCACATTTGCTAATGCATCTGAGAAGCAGTAATTGATAATTTCCTTTAAAAAAATAACTTTAGGGAACAGTATACAGTCCATGACTACTCAGATAAACTCACCATGCTTGGATCAGTGCGAATTAAACTTATTTAAGTATGGATAGTAATCAAATTACTTCCATTGCCTTCTTCATTGTCACCTGTTTTTAAATGATGTTTCTAGACAAGGGACCTGTTTCAAAATTCTGATTTAGTTTAATTTTGTTGGTTTGAAAATTGAAAAAAAAATGAGTGCTAGAGATGTGATTTTTTCCCCCCCCCAAGGTGTCTTGATTTTAAAAAGTAAAAGTTAGAAGTGAGTTTTACTCCTTTTCTGGTCAGCATTTCAGTCTGTGTGAGGTGAGGCCAGAGCATTGTGGCCATTACAGAGGTTGATGTGAATGCAAAGGCCTATCCCCTTGCAGATGTCTACCTCACCAAGAAGCTGCTGGACCTTGTACTGCAGTCGTGGAACTATCAAGCAGCTTCAGAAAGGAGCCAATGAAGTCACCAAAACCCTCAGCAGAGGCATCCCTGAGTTCATTGTGGTAGCAGCAGATGTTGAGCCCTTGGAGATCATCCTGCACCTCCTTCTGCTGTGTGAAGACAAGAATGTCCCCTACGGATCTGTGTGCTCCAAGCAGGTTTTAGGACCGGCCTGTGGAGACTCCAGGCCGGTCATCGCCTGTTCTGTTACCATCAAAGAAGGCTCTCAATTAAAGCAGCAGATCCAGTCCATTCAGCAGTCTATTGAAAGACTCTTGGTGTAGGCTGTGGCCTCTGCCCCTTCCTGTCTACTCCCTCCCTGTTTGTATATCATATTGTCTATTAGCATGTAGGGTTTCAGTCAGTTTTTATTATATTGTACTACATCTGGTTTTTGTATAGTTTTATTTGTCTTAACAGGGTTGTTTTGTTCCCATTTCCTTCTCTTCTACCATTTTTTTTAATCTTCCTTTTTTTTTTTTTAAAGAAAAATGAAATTATACCTAAGAATGGTGAGAGGCAAAATGTTATCATTTAACAACAGGAAGAACCAGGAGAAACTTAAGCCAGGGATAGTGTATACTTTCATCTGCAAACTTCCTCCACTGCACTAGGTAGAATGACAGTAACACTGGCTCCTTGCGCCTCTGCATATAAGATCTCCATAAATGTCAGCATGACTGAGGAACTTTCTTTGGATAGCAGTTTCTCCCACCCCTCGTCATTTGAATTAGTTTGATGTTAGGTCTATGTCCAAGTGCCATTTATTAATGTTCAATGTGCTCTTAATGAATGTAACCTTATATTCTCATTCCAATCCCAGCTGTGTTTCTGAGAGTAGCAGAGGCAGTAACAATTCAAAGGGATTCTGGGGAAATTGTGGCTATTTGGCTGGAACTTACGGCACAGATAATGCTAAAAGGAAACATCCTCTCCTTGGTGTAATGGTGTGTTATCACTTGGTGAAAGTGATAACATGTTAATTATTAAGCATCCTAATAAATAAATATGTTCATATTTTATTCTAAATGGAAAATATAAAATTTGGTGTATGAATAATGAAAGTAGAATTTAAGCTTCCTAGTGCTTATGTTCTTTAAGTATGCCGACCTCTGCTTGTTTGCCCTGGGGATTCTAAGTAGACTGTGAGCAATGATCATTTTTACAGACTCACTTAATACTCTCTCATTTTTCCATCAGAGCAATTCTAATTGAAGTCTTAACACAAGCAAAACTGTCTTGAGGAGGTAAAAATAAATGTATTCCCTTGTCAGTTGTTTTCAATACACCTTAATGTGTTTGAGATATCTATGGAAAACATGTAAGATGAGAGTATCAGGTCACTGTTGAGGACTATAGTATTTATTTTCTGTGTTAGTTACTTTTTCAGTTGCTCTGGCAAAATACCTGACAAAACCAGTATGAGGAGAGGAGCTTATTTAGGCTCACAGGTTGAGGTGCTCAGTCCACCATAGCATGGAAGCATGGCAGCAGGAGCATGGGGTGGTTGGTCACATTGCATCCACAGTCAGGAAGCAGGGAGAAATGAATGCTGTGTTCAGCTCTCTTTCTCTTTTTTATTCAGTGGGGCCCATGTTGAATGGGTCTTCCCAAGTCAATTAACCCAAGCTAGAAATTCTTGCTCAGGCATGCCCAGAAATTTGTCTCCTAGATGCTTCTAGATACTGTCAAGTTGACAATTAAGATTAATTATGACACTTTCTTAGTCTGTCACCCTTATGATCTTCCTGTCATTATAGTCTCCCTATGAGATGAGTTTCTCAACCTGTGGGTCATGACCCCTTTGCAATCTTCTATCTCCATAAGTATTTATATTATGATTCATAACAGGAGCAAAATTATAGTCATGAAGTATCAACAAAAATAATTTTATGGTGGGAGTCTCTACAACATGAGGAACTGTATTAAAGGGTCGCAGAGTCTAGAAGACTGAGAATCACTGCAGTAGTTCTTAATGGCACTTTGCCTCTAAAATGCACACCTCCTCCTTCAGATCATACTTCAGGAATCAGAAATCCCAGAGTCCTCTGCTCACAGCTCCCTCTAGCCTCTTCTCCATGTCATATGCATCATGAACAAGAGAGTTCCCTTTTATGGCAGAACAAACTAGGGTCCACACAGTTGGTCCTAAAGATGATCAAGAAATGACAGTTTTTTGTTTGTTTGTTTTGTGGCATATAGACAAATACCCAAACACCTTATAGTATAAGTTAAAGATGAGGTTAGAAGAAGAAGTAGAATATCTCCAGATATAGAGTCTGGCTCTTGTGGCACCTTAGATGTTACACAAAAAGTTTTGGGTGCACATATTTCAAATTAGAACTGAACCTGCCAAGTTGTGATGCAATGTGACCAACAGTCCTGTGCTCCTGCTTCCCTTGCTATGGTGGACTGTACATCCTCAAATTTGTAGAAGATTTGAAAAGTATTACTGCTTGCTGTTATCTATCAGCAGTTGAATTTCTGGGATAAAGTTTTTGACTCAAATAGGTTTTTTTCTTTTTTTTCAGTCTTACCTCATTTTTTTTTTTAGTTGGATATTTTATTTATTTACATTTCAAATGTTATCCCCTTTTCTGGTTTCCCCTCCAGAAAACCCCTATTTCATTCTTCTTCCTCCTGCTTCTATGATGGTGCTCGCCCACCCACTCCTGCCTCCACTCCCTGGCATGTCCTTACACTGGGGCATGGAGCCTTCCCAGGACAAAGGGTCTCTCTTCCCATTGATGTCCCACAAGGCTATCTCTGCTATATATACAGCTGGAGCATGGAATTCTCCATGTGTACTTTTTGATTGGTGGTTTAGTTCCTGGGAGCTCTGGGGTTATGGTTGGTTGATATATTGTTGTTCTTCTATGGATTGCAAATCCCTTCAGCTCCTTCAGTCCTTTCTCTAAAACTCCTCCATTGGGGACCGCATGCTCAGTCCAATGGTTGGCTGTGAGCATCCACTTCTCCATTGTTGGTATAGATACCTCTGTTGAAGGACATTTGGGTTCTTTTCATCTTCTAGCTATTATAAATAAGGCTGCTATAAACATAGTGGAGCATGTGTCCTTGTTATATGTTGGAACATCTTCTGGGTATATGCCCAGGAGTGGTATAGCTGGGTCCTCAGGTAGCACTATGTCCAATTTTCTGAAGAACCACCAGACTGATTTTCAGAGTCATTGTACTAGCTTGCAATTCCACCAACAATGGAGAAGTGTTCCTCTTTCTCCACATCCTTGTCAGCATCTGCTGTCACCTGAGTTTTTGATCTTAGCCATTTTGACTGGAGTGAGGTAGAATCTCAGGGTTGTTTTGATTTGCATTTCCCTGATGACTAAGAATATTGAACATTTTTTAAGGTGCTTCTCAGCCATTTGGTATTCCTCAGTTGAGAATTCTTTGTTTAGCTCTGTACCCCATTTTTAAATAGGGTTATTTGGTTCTCCGGAGTCTAACTTCTTGAGTTCTTTGTATATATTGGATATTAGCCCTCTCTCAGATGTAAGATTGGTAACAATCTTTTCTCAGTCTGTTGGTTGCTATTTTGTCCTATTGACAATGACCTTTCCCTTACAGAAGCTTTGCAGTTTTATGAGGTCCCATTTGGCTGTTGTTGATCTTAGAGCATCAGCCACTGGTGTTCTGTACCTATATGTTGACATATTTCAGTTTTTTTTTAAAATAAACCTTTTGTTTTGAGAGGTTATTCATATGCAGCCAGAAGAAACAATACCAAGAGTGCTATTATACCCTTTACCCAGTTTGACCCAGTGTTGCGCCCAACTTGTCCAGCAAGCAGACACAACACGGTTGGATTCTTCTGATCAGCCTTTATTGCAGGAACTAATAATAATACTATGGAGGACCCCGTGCAGCTGGAGGGTGCTGCTTATATAGAGAAGTAGATGTTGCCAATGTAAGGATTGGCTAAGGCTACAGTACCTTGTTAGCATATGCCCACTCGGGAGGGGCACACACCTGAATCATGCAGACGCATGTGCAGAATACCTATTTACCAGAAAAATCTGAAGAGGCAGGCAGGCAGTCAGCGCCATCTTCTAATGTCGGCTACCGACAACCCAGTACATCTGGAGAAGCTATAGCATCAAGTCACAAACAGGATATTAACCTTGATACAGTCATGAAAGAGCAGTCCATTACAGCAAGAATCCTTGTGGTGTGTGTTGTCCTTTTATATCCACACTCACACTCTCCTCCTCATCCCAACCTCAAGCAACAATTAATGTATTCTACATTCATGAAATTTCTCATTTCAAGACATTTTGGGTCTTTAAAATTTCTTTGAGACATGGTCTCTCTGTGTATGTAGCCTTGGCTGTCGTGGAACTCACAGGCATCCACTTGCCTCTGCTTCCCAGGTGCTGGGATTAAAGGTGTGTGTGTCAGGGTCCAGGCTTGGCTTGGTCAGGATTCCTGAGAGAAGGGTTACCTGGGAACAGCAAAACAAATATTTGAAGTCAAATCAAGGGTTCAAGCTGATAGCCTGAGTTGTGCTTGAGATAGCTCTCTAGATATCTCTTTCTAGATAGCTTTTGACTCTGTAGTCTGTTCAATACAGCTTTCTGCTTGAAACAACTCTCTCAAGACAGCACTTTCTGCTTGAGACAGCTCTCTCTTGTTAGAAAGAAATTCTAAAATCTCTATGGATAGCTTATGGATTTTCCAACCAAAATCAGAAAAACCACTATAAAAAATTCTTGATTTTTTTTTGAAAAAAATTTAAAAGGGCTATGTTCACCTTCTAAAAGCTCTCTCGCTAGCTGCTAGAAAAAGTCCTAAAAGAGCTTATTAGCTCTTCAAGCAATTCTTGGAATTTTTGGCCAAGCTCAAAAATTCTGTTAGAAAAAAATTCGAAAAGAACTATGAAAAATTCTGAAAGAGCTGTATTCACTTTCCATGGATTTTTTTTTTTTTTTGATCCAAACTGGAATCCTGTCAGAAAAAAATTCTAAAGTAGCTATGTTCACTCTCCAGAGATCTCCAAACAGCTCAGCTCTTGCTAGAAATAATTCTAAAAGAACTCCTATGGTGCTTTGCTAGCTCATCTCATGCAGACCCAAAGCCTAGTCTTTTATTTACATATCAATGTAGTCATTTATTCCAGGTTCCTGCTTTACCATCCTATGATCAACAGTCTGCAACTACCCTAGGCCTTTGATTCTTAGAAAGAGACAGCAAGCACAAGCACAAACAATAAGATAGTTGGGTGGGAAACCCACCCTGAAATCACCATTCCTACCATACCTGGGCCTGAGCCTAAACTCCCTCTGTCCCAGACTGATCTTGAACTCAGAATATGCCAGCCTTCATAAGCATAAAAAAATTTAGTTGGGTGGAATCTTTCCCTGCAATCAGTACTCCCTAAATCTCTTTTTCTCCTTCCTTAGTATCTTTCTGACAAGCTGGTTTATAGTGTAGCTGTCTTTGTTTCTTTAGATCTGTGAAATTTCTCATACAATTCATATTACATCCTTATATTTTGCATAATTAAGAAATTATATATTTTTGAACTCCTGTTTTCAGAGTCCTTTCCCACAGCCTTAAGGGTTGTCCTGAAGGTCACAGCATTTACCATTTTGCTGAGACATTAGCCATACCCTTGACTCCTGGACTCTCATTGCCTCTGATTATCATGGAGTCATTAACCTTGGCAGAGAGAACATTCCTCAAAGGAGGAACATGAAAATATGTACATTATTATACAAACATTATACCCACAGCAACCAACAACACTCATGGAGGCCCACACCCTGCTTGCTGTGTTCTAGGACCAGGAATGACGATTCTTTACACATGGCCAAGCAGGATTCAGCAGGTATTTAAGTTCTTAAAAATCTTTTTTGTCCACTTCTCTCAATCCAGAATTTATTAAATGTGCTCTCATGATGAATAATAGATCTAGCTTTACCTTACTTAAAAACAATCAGGGTTGGGGAGGTGACTCAGTGGTTGAGAGCACTTGTAGAGGACCCTGGTTTGGTTCATAACATTTGTAAGGTGTCTTACAATTAACTATCTTTATGGTTCCATGCAGATCACATGATTTCTTCTAGCTTCTGCAGGTATAAGTCAAAGAAGTAGTACATACATGCAGACAAACACTCATACATATAAAAGCACATGAGTAAATCTTGAAAAACCACCCAGGCAGCTTTCCCAAAGATCGAAAACACATCCGTGAAATGGGCCACTGCAAGATTGTGTTTACCAAGTCTTTCATTGGTTCTAAAGCAGCCACAACTAAAGCTTGTATCCATTTATTGCTGGAGTTAATTAGAAAAATAACACTTAAGGTCCCTGCACATATTGATTCAGTAATATTTGAATGTGGGCTCTCCCCAATAGGCTCATGTGTTTGGACACTAGTTTCCAAGCTTCTGCTGCTGGTTTGTGAAGGTGTTATGTTAGGTGGGGTCTGACTGGAGAAAGTGGGTCACTGGGTTAGGAGGGCTTGAAGCTTTCTAACCAACTCTTCTTTTCTCTCTTTGAGCCTCCCAGCTGTGGATGTGTGTCTAGTCACCTCAGATCTTGATGCTGTGCCTTTTCCAGCACCATGGGTCATGCATTCTCAAACTGAGAGCCAGAATAAGCCTTTCCTCCATTAGCCTGCTTTTTTCAGATTGTTAACCATGAAAATGAAAAACGTAACCAATGAAAATAAATAGAAACCGCACAAAACTATTAGAGAAATAAATTACTTGATTTCATGACTGAAAGAAGGAGTTTAGTTTTAAATTCTTTTTTGGAGAAATGCTATGTTTCAGATGTTACAAAAATTGCTGGATCTTGTCTGCTTGATACCCTTTTCTCTCTTTTATTTTCTTTACTTTTTATATTTAACAGTGGTCTCAGTCTTTGATTTTGTTACTGTTTTCTAGCCCTGAAAGGGGCTTCATCAAGGACCACAATGTCATAAAGTCCGCAAATTCATATTGAACATCAAATTGGAAGACATATAGAAAAGCACAACTATTTCTCCACAAGTACTTACGCTTGCATCAGGAAACAAACCTATATCCTGTTTTTAAATAGCTTGGTTAGGTTCTCTGATCATAATAACTCAAAATCACTGTGGTATTCACTGTGCATAAAATAATAGAAACATATATTTTTGTCTTGAGGCAGGAAGATAAGATAAAAAAATCAGTTGTCTTGTCCTTTGATCTTTCAAATAGATTTCCAAGTTCTTATAGTTATTAATTTTCCAATTGATATTTAATATATTTTTATTACTCTGAGGTAAAGCGAGTTATATGAAACAAAGGGCAACACCATGGTTTGAACAAGTGCCCCCATATGCCTGTATTTCTTTATCTGAAGATTTATTCCTCTTCTAATGGCGCTACTGAGAGGGGGTGGGGGCTTTAAGAGAGAGCCTAATGGAAAAATGTTAGATCACTGGAGGAGAGTTCTGAATGTGGATATTCACAATATGAGACTTTCTTTTCTATTAGGTTAAATGGCTGCCCTGAGGGAAACGAGCGTCCTCTATCACATGTTCCTACAGGCAATGAGATTTCATGGGCCCAACCCAACGGTGCTAAGTGAAACTGAACTAGAACCTCAGACAATGGAAGTCCAACTCACTCTTTTCTTCTATAACATGATGATATAAAGTTAATCAATGCAAGGGTTCAATATATGAGTGCTCAGAGGATCAATGGTGAGATGTGGGACAACTCTTACAGCCTGATCTTTGGCATCCTCTTGTGTTCACACATCCACTATTTCAATGTATACACATTCCTATTCCATTGCCTGTGCAGAGAACACGAACTGAAGCCAGTCCTGATGTACAGCAGCCCATAAAGCCTATGTGTGCCCACTGCTGACAGAGAACAAAGTCATTTGCTCTTAGGGCTCTTGGTCTGAAGAACTTGCACATTCAGTGAGTAGAGTCGGTATCCTGTGGTATGTATGTATTGTTATTGTCAATAGCTCTGACTTGGGTTGTGTGTCTGAGTCTACTTTCTGTAAGTTTACTTTTAAGCTCTCCAAGTTCAACTTTTGCATTTCATTTGCATTTCCACCACTGTCTCATATTTTCCTATTCTTAGCAGAAATGAAACATTATTCCACTATTCTTAGTGGAAATTAAACCAGCATTGAAGCACACTTGAGTAATGTCAAATTGGCCCTGCATCAATCTTATGAAAGAATATGGAATGTATATGGTTAAGATGGAAATTCTTTCAGAATAAGTGAAGTTAATTTCATAGCTGTGTCTTAATAAGTGAGCCCTGAATTTTCCTACTTTATCAAAAGGATTTCTGTGATGTATATTAAAATTCTTAAATTAAAACTTTCATATTAATAACACAGGCTTGCTGTGAGTTCTACTCAGAGGGGGTGGGGAGAAAGTGGAAGCAAATGGTTCTTGCATTTTTATATAATAAAGAAAAGAAATATAAAATATGAAGTTTCAGGCTGAGAAAAATTGCAAGAAGCCTATTGCAAAGGCCAGAAATCATTTTCTTAGTTTTATACTTACAAAATAAGTTTCAACAGTCAGTTTTGATTTAGGTAATTTTTTTTCTACATTTGAACATTGAAGTGTTTTTTATTATTATGTGTGTTTGAAATTCAAGAGTAAGAAAGGATGATTTCTGTATTGTCTCCCACTTTCTGTAATTAGGGAGGACTCCACACTTCAACTTTATGCATTTTGAAAAGATTGAACTTTTTAAATAAATATTGTGCAACATTTCATACTTACATATTATGATGTAGCTTTAAGAAGTGACTGTAAATCTAAAGGGCAAATAAATATGATTTCATTGTACAGGACTTTAGGTCTTAGGCTTATCATTGATTGACATGCATACAAATAAGAATATGGCAGTCCTTTGCCCTCTAATACAACTGACTGGAAAATCTGCATCTTCCACTACAACCTAAAACTGTTCAAGAAACATATGTTATCTGTTCCCATTTACAAAGTATTTCCTTAAGAGCTGTGTTTAGAAACATATGTACAAAAATAAGCCCTCAATTGTCCTTCCCTGAGTGGGCATAAGGTCTAGTAAAGAAGGTAAATTGTCAACATGCAAACTTACACCAAGTTATTTATAGCACCTTTACACTGTATATCTGGTGCTCTAAACAACAAATAATCACTTGGGTGTACTTAGTTAGGTCTTTTAGATTCTAAATTCATGCTTGAATACTAAATTTAATTAATTCGCCACCACCAGTGACAATGGAATCTGGTAAGATGAAGCATTAGCCATACTTCCATTGAGATTCAAGTTTAATGAACTTGTTCTAGCTGGATACAAAATAATTAGCTAACCTGCATTGGGAAGGTCAGGTATTTTGTAGTATCTCATAAATATAGAGACCACAGCTGTAATTATAAAATAATACTGTAATTTTGCACCTACAAGGTTAATTTTTATTACAAAAGTAAATCGAGACCTTGGATACCTCAACCTCATGTGATTTAATGTGCAATCACCGAACAGTATTTTTAGCTTGATCTTCAGCTAATCCTCAGGAGGTACTGAAGAGGAGTGTTGAATGCATGGGTGATGTACTGCCTGGACAGCTGAGGTATCCTCCAGTGTGTTAGGACCATGGACGTGTTATAAAAGCAAAATGAAGGGACCACAATTTGTATATCACCACAACAACATTCGTGAAACTCCAGACACCTCCAGGAGATTAATCCTCACCTATCCTTCTGGGACATGTGCAGGTTTATTGCATTTTACAGGTGGGATAAATAACTAGCTTTGGTTGGTTGCAGAGTGGTGGAATAAAACAGAACTCTGTTTCTTACACAATAATTTAGCAACTTCCATTTCTAAGCAAGTCATTATAGTCTCTCCTGTAAGAGTTCCACGTAATTTTACATTTTGAGATCTTATCTTTGGGGATGGGATCTTTCTTCCATGTCATGCAATCTTGGTCTCCATAGCAGGTACATACAGTTCTTGGTAGTTTTAAAGTTTCTAATAATTTTGTTTTATAAGCACAGCTGACACTTAATGGCTTTCCATATTCCAGAGTGTTGATTCATGAGTGTCTCTACGCATGGGTAAACTGAACACTCGCTTGTGCTTCCATGCATCTGTATGCTTCTCTAACGCATTTTCTCACTTGGAACAAGAAAGGTACAGTTTTCTGACTTTTACAAATGAGACGTGTTGTAGAATCAGCAAAAACTAGTTTCAACTCCTCTGAGAAACTTGTTATGCAGACATAGTTTATGATGAGCATAAATAATAGCAATAATTTATTTTCTGAGCATTATGCTAGAGCAAAAGCCATCTGGGCAGGCAAACATTTGTTAGTTGTGTGGAGCGTTCATCAAACTCGACTTCTACTCAGAGATAATGGATACGTAAATAGATTTTTTTCTTTTACCTGAATGCACCCTAAGGTTTAGACGCAAATACATTTTTGAAAGTATTGGAAAAATAATAATAATTTTTTTTTAAATCTATATACCCTTCCAAATTTGCAGCACATACAAATAGAAGATCACAATCTTTTGGAAAATTGAATCTGATGCTTTTTAATTTGTTCTCTCAAGTTAGAAGCCCAGCCACAGATCTTCAGACTTTCTGTTACTGGTTTTCATTAAACTCAGGACATTTTGATTTAGAATAGAGTTTTTATATTCTTTGCTCTTAGGGAAAGAAAGCCGTCTGTCTCCCCCCTCAAACCCCCCCCCCCACAAGACAAAGCAATAAATCTAAACATAAGACTGAAATAGCATCAGTAAACCCTTAGGGGATATTTGTAATGCCTCAGAAATGCTTATTAATAACACAGGCATTTATTAATTGTGTTAATGAGCTTCATATGCTATAAATAGTAGATTATTAAAAAGCAACAATAAAATAATTCAATAACTCTCAGAGTTTTTGAAGGTTAGTCACGTGAAAGAATTCTGAACATATTTTTGTTCAACGTTGCTCCAGAAAGGAAGAAATGGACTTTTTAGATGTAAGCTACTGAAGGCAGTCTCAGCTCAGTATTGGGAGGGATTTCTAGCATCATAGAAACTATCTCACCTATGGTGGAAATAAAATAGAAATGACTCCTGAACTTTACAGAGGACACTGATTCCCTGGATACTAGGGACATCTCACCTCAAACATTTTGACAGTGGATAGGTCCTTCCAGTTTAAATACACACACACACACACACACACACACACACACACACACACACACACA
>JANHMN010000001.1:96682921-96699605 GCA_030674055.1 Rhabdomys pumilio
ACACACACACACACACACACACACACACACACACACACACACACACACACACACTGTGTGTGTGTGTGTGTGTGTGTGCTCAATTGTTTTTATGTTCAGCATGTTAATGCAGGAGCCCATGGAGTCAGAAGAGCATGTTGGAGCCCACAATACTGGAGGTGCAGTGAGCCACCATGCGTGTTCTGTGGGCTCTCTGCAAGAGCAGTGAACACTCTTAATCACCGAGCTTCCTAATGCCTCCATTTTTTTTGTTTGATTTTTATGTTTGTATCTAAAATGTCAGTCTTTTCAATTCTAAGTATGAACATATGCAAATAATATTATTTTTATAATCTGTCCTTACTAAGATCATAGTACATTTGTCAATATTCTTTGATATTTTATTATTATTATTATTATTATTATTATTATTATTATTATTATTATTTCTCAGTCTATATAAGCCAATCATTGCTATGATCATTTTAGACATCACAATTTTTTTTCCTCAGCATTGGCAAATCTATACCTTTATCTATGAAATTTTGTGGCATCATTTTAATTATGTCACTTTGCTTAAAAGTATGGCATTCTCAGATATTTTTCGAGACAGGGCCTTATGTAACCCAGGCTGTCTTCAGACTCACTTTGTAGCTGAGGATGACCTTGAACTTCTGATCTTCCTGTCTCTACCTCCCTACTGTTGAGGTTGCAGGTGTATGCCAACATGTCCAGTTTAAATCATGCTGGAGATCAAACCCAAACCCAGGGCCTTATGTGTGGTAGGGAGTCACTCTTACAACTGTCAGCGTAAGCAGATAGCCTGCCTCATCCTTGCTGAAGTTGCTCAGAGGTTTTCATTCTGGCACGTGAAATATTTCCGTTTTCCCAATATTTCCTCTGACTGCTCCAAACACCAGCCTTTTGTTCTCTTCTACTACCCTTGGTCCAACTATCTAAATTATTTACAGGTATGAATATAGGTAAACTCATTATCTTTTATGACATTCATCTTCCCATGACTTCTATTTTATTTTGAACATCTCTTAATACCCACCGTCAGATCTATGTCAGAAATCTGCACTTTAAACTTACTAGTCTATTAGTTTTGTATAAATGTGTGCATGAAAATTATACATACCAAACCTGCCAGGTAGTTTCAAAGCGGTGACTATTCAGTTTTTGACAAAAGCTGAAGCAGCATATGCCATGACTGTTTATTGAGCATACGTTAAATTACTATCAAAGAAAAGATTAGACAATACACATAGTGGCCATTGAATGGAGGAATGGACTGAAGTGGCTTTCTAGTGTAAGGCACGGGAGGTACCTTTGTCCATACTTGTTTGTCCCCATCCTCTTGGCAGCAAAGCTGCCTGTACTGGGGATAATAGAGTCAGGTTGACTTTAAAAGGCCTTTTTCCTTGGTCCATGTTGATGAGCAGTATGCCATGGGTTATTAGCCCACCAAATATTTTGTGTTAAAAAGATATCTCACTTCACATACTTTACATTTTGCAGTGAGAGATTTAAGCTTTATTACATCTGAAAGGCCATGAAGCGCATCACCACTTCGACTTTCATATTTTACAATATATTCTCGACGAAGAGAGATTTCAGTGAATTTGACTCATCAGCTCATTTATTAGGGGTTATGATGATGGGACCAGAGACCTGTCATCCCACGTGGCACTAATGAACTCCTTTTGTGAGCTTTCTCAGCAGTGAGGGTGATGTCTGAATTGAAATGGATAAGGTTTCTTTCCCTCTACAGGTTCCACTGCAGAGTCTGGAGATGCAAGATCTTGTCCTTGTAAGTGATTGGCATGCCCTTTGAAGGAAAAGCAACCATTCCTTTGATAGCCCCAGAATTCTTATTTCAGACTCATATACATCTCAATTTTAGTTTCTAGTTTTATTGGTTGTTTTAGTGTCTCTCTTCTAGAGTAAACAGAGAAATAGAAACAGCAACTGTAACTACCGTTTACATAGAGAAGTTTTAATTTCTAATGTTTTAGCCTTAAAGGATTCTATCACTGAAGTTCTCAGAAATGACTGTCTGCACAACACTAAACAATTAGCAATTACCAGCATAATATTAACATTAACATTATAAATCATATAATTGAGAGTCTGCCACGGAAGAAGACATTAATAGTTATAGAAAAGGTTATTTAATTATAAATGAAATAAGTTCTATCAAGGAAATGTAGACTATACTAGGAGGGGTGATGATGGGGAGAAATGGCAAATCTGGGGAAAAGAAAAGGGAGACACGGGGATCAGGGGCAGAAGTGTTCCTGAAGAGGTAACTTCCCAGCTCAACATCTGAAAGGCAGACTAACAGATGGAACTAGAAAATATCATCCTAAGTGAGGTAACTCAGAGCCAAAAGGACATGCATGGTTATGTACTCACTAATAAGTGAATATTAGCTAAAAAAGTACAGAACACACAGGATACAATCTGCAGAACTCAAGAAAGTTAATAAGCTGAAGGGCCCAAGTGAGGGTGCCTCAATCCTACTTGGGAGGGAGAAGAAAGCAATTATGGGGTGCAGAGGGAAGGAGGGACATAGGTGGAAGATGGGACATGGAGGGGGAAAAGGGAAACTTGATCAGGTATTGGTGGGATAGGAGTGAAGTCCTGAGGGCCAACAGAATGAATGGAAACAGGCAACCTTGGGAGGTAGAAGGTACCAGATACCTGGTACCTCTAGAATGTACCAGATACCTGGGAGGTAAGAGACACTCAGGACTCAAAGGTAGGGACCTTAGATGAAATGTCCAACAGTGGGGTAAGGGAACTTGTAGAGTCCACCTCCAATAGAAAGACAGGGCATCACAGGATTAGGGGTGGGGATGGGTGATGGAATCTCTAGCAGCTAAGAGCTTGCCTGAGAGCCCTCTGCCAGGCTGCTCAGGACTCCAGACTCCCAGGCATCAGTCCTGTGGCTCCCAGGAAACTAGCCATCTGCACACCAACCTGGACCTGAGGTCCCAGGAGGCCTATGAGATGGCTTTGCAAGATGTGATCCGGCCCATGAACAAGTCCCCAATGCTCATCTTCCGGCAACTGCTGCCTGCACTTAGTACCTCCCACATTTCTTTTGGAGGTGCAGTGTATGCATGAGGCACAGCAGGAGCAGAGGAACCTGGTGCATGAAATCAGCCTGGAGCTGAAGATCACCGCTGTCTGCATGCAAGTGCAGGGCACTCAGGATGACTTCTTCTGGCTGGATGATGCCCTCCTGAGAACCTAGTGGTACTTACACAACATCCAGGATGCTACCCAGGCAGTAGCCCCCCGGGTGGCAGCAGAACTGGAAAAGAACTTGAGCCTAAAGTTGTCCACCAGCAGCTCCCCGGGGCTGGGCAACCTTGGGGCTTCAAGGGCCCAAGCTCCACTTTGGAATTAGAAAGCTGTGCAGGGCAGTGAAAGGCCAAGCAGGAGCGGGGATGGAGAGGCAAACAGGGTCTTCACAAGTCAGAACTGGTCACAAAAGGTAAAGGAGAGATCCTTCTTTATGAGACACAGACTAACTGCAGAGGTGAGCTGGGTGTGGCCACTGGGCCTATCATCTTAGCTAATTGGAAGGCCCAGGTTAGACTCTTGACAGTTGAAGACCAGCCTAGGGTTACTTAGTGAAACCTTGACTCAAAAAAAAAAAAAAAAAAGAAGAAGAAGAAGAAGAAGGAGAAGGAGGAAGAGGAGGAGGAGGAGGAGGAGGAGGAGGAGGGGCAGGGGCAGGGGCAGGGGCAGGGGCAGGGGCAGGGGCAGGGGCAGCGGCAGCGGCGGCAGCAGCAGCAGCAGCTTGTAATCTCAGCCCTCCAGGGGGAGAAAGAAAAATCGAGTTTAAGGCCAGCCTGGGCTACTTCCAGTGTTCCACTTTTCACACTGATCAGAAGTACCACCTCAACACTTCTTGACCATTGGTGATTTATTTATATTCCCATAACTGATAATCTGAATCTGTTTTCACACTGGGAAAAAGTCTTTTCACTGTTTCAAGGTGGCGTCTCACATCTGAGATCTCAGTACTACTCATCTGAGGAAAAAGGATGGCTCTGATTCTGAGGACAACCTGAACAGTCTTCTGGAGTACTTTGTAGTGCCTGTCAGTATTTAATTTTGTCAGTCATGGTGCAAACCTGTAATTATCACCTGGGTGGTAGACACAGGAGGATCAGGAGTTCAAGGTCATCTTTTGCTACATAAGTTTGAGGCTACAAGAAACCTTATCTCCAAGACAATATAAAAAGCCCAGAATTATTTTAAAAAGTTTTATTCTTATGCGTGTGAGTATTTGGATGCATGTTGTATGTATGCACCCCATGCATCATGGAGGCTAGAAAAGCATGTAAGAGCCCTGTGGCTTAAAAGGCAGTTGTAAGCCACCATAGAGATGCTGGGAATGGACCACTGGACCTGTGGAAAACAGCCTTAACCACTGACCCATCTCTCCAGAATTTAATTTAATTGCCTGTCCTGTGATGCAACAGCTGTAACTATCTAGTACCCTGGCTGTAAACAGTTACAGGCTGATGATTGTTCATGTCTACAGTGTAAACACTAGGAAGAA
The DNA here is from genome assembly GCA_030674055.1 of Rhabdomys pumilio. NCBI lineage: Eukaryota > Metazoa > Chordata > Mammalia > Rodentia > Muridae > Rhabdomys > Rhabdomys pumilio. The sequence continues at coordinate 96,687,483 of JANHMN010000001.1, forward strand.
AGCAGAGGATTGTATTCTCTGTGTGGTGCTGGTGGAAGGAGTGGTGTGGAAAAGACACAATGGGTTTATAAAATACTCAGTGGTTTTGTTATTTGAAAAAAAAAAGAAAGAAAGACAGAGCAACAAGTGGAGGGATGCCATCCCACAGTCAAAAACTAACCCAGAATTGTTCCTGTCTAAAAGAACTGCAGGGACAAAAATGGAGAAGAGACTGAGGGAAAGGAGGTCCAGTGACCAGCCCAAAATGGGATCCAGCTCAAGGGGAGACTCCAAGATCTGACACTAATACTGATGCTATGCTGTGTTTGCATACAGGAACCTAACCTGGCTGCCCTCCGAGAGGCCCAACAAGCAGCTAAAAGTGTGACACAGATACATTCACCCAACCAACGGACAGAAGCTGGGCACCCCTGTGATTAAATTATGGAAAGGCTGGAAAAAGTTGTGGAGGAGGATGAGACCATTGGAAGACCAGCAGTCCCAACTAACCTGGACCTTCCAGATCTCTCAGACACTGAGCCACTAACCAGGGAGCTTACAGTAGCTGGTACGCCCCCCCCCCCACCATATGCAGCAGAGGACTGCTTGGTCTGGCCTCATTGAGAGAAGAGGCACCTAACTCTCTATAGACTTGAAGCCCCAAGGACTGGGAAGGCCTGGCAGGGTGGGGGTGGAGGATGGGGACATTCTCTTGGGGATGGGGGAGGAGGAGTGGGATGAGGAACAGTCACAGGGTGGAATGGGAAGGGGATAACTACTAGACCTTTAAAAAATGATTAAAGATAACCAAAAGAAGAAGAAGAAATGGTAGGCAAGACAAGCTGGGGTTGAGTCTGGGCTGGGCTTTTGCTCAGTGAAGAGCATGTGTGGGGGCAGCAGAATACTTAGCTTTTCAGAGAAATGAAACAGGGGTCAGCCATGAGCATAACAAGAGAAGAAGGAAGAGAAGATTGTGGAAGTAGGTAGAAAGCAAGCCTGAAAACCCTGGTCAGTAGAAATAAGGAATTAGAACTTTATTCTAAAAAATAGTGGTAGGAGCTGCTCTTGTGAGTTTGTCACATTTAACGATTGCTCTACATGAAAGGAGGGTAAACTCTAGAAGTGTTAGCAATAGTTCCACAGGGATTGTAGTGTTTAAGGCAGGACTGTGGTAGAAGAAAGAGAGATAAGAGATCCTGAGAGGTATTAAAGAGCCACAACATGGTAACCACCTTAAAACAGAAAGACCAGGGCTGTCCTTCAAGGTTCATGACATATATATGTAGATAGATAATGCTGTCATTTTTGAAAGGGAATTGGGAGATGGGGTTCAGAATTTTGAGTTTAGGTGTAGGCAGGTTGAGTTTGAGATGACTGAGGTGGACATGGAGGGACAGCATTTTAACAGGAAGCTGAGGACATGGTCTTACAGGACTTAGAGATTGTGGTACTGGGGTTGTTTTGTTTCTTTCTCTACTGAGAAAGCAGATCAAAAGCAGCATGTCTTTGAAAGTCCTAGAGAGAGGAACACAAACAAAAGCCACAAAACCCACCATCTACAAAACCAACCTCAGAAGCATTGATGAATATGGAATTCAGCAAGGTCTTATAAACACAAGCCAGGTTAAGATACATCCCATAGCCAGATGTCGTAGCTCCCTTTCAATATTTCAGCACTTTCCCCCAGGTTCCTTCTCAACACAGCCACTTTGTTCCTTTCATTTCTTTCCATAACCTTTATCTTCGCCCTTGCTGCTGTCCCCCACCTCTCCTTCCACAAAGGAGCCTTTATTTCTGTGTGTAAGTTCAGTCAGCTTATGCTTCCTGTCATTCAGAATGACACAGTGGAGCAAGATGAAGATCTCTTTTAGAAGCTACCTGCCCAGGATGAGGGGGTGAGAAAAGAGAGGGAGAAAATGTAAATACCAGAGAAACCTTTTCCTGTAAAGTAACCATGTTGGTGGTATATTCGTGAGAACACAAGTTGCTAAGAGTGGACTTCAGAAATTTAAAACTGAAGGGAAGAAGGGAAAGGCATTACATAAGCTATGGTCTACTAATGAGAGAAAGTCAGGATACTTGAAAAACCCATGAACCAAGTATTAAAGGCCCAAGGAGCATCCAATGATTGATCCTTCAAATCCATTGAAGGCCTCTTTGCATATTTAAAAATGGGAATGTTTCAATTTTTTAAAAATATCAACTTCTAATATTTTCTGCCAATGGTAGATTGGCAACAGTCATCTTTGCAGCATTTTTTGCAGTGACCATTTGTTTTGACTAGACACACCAACACAGCTTTTTACTATTTCGTTTTTTTTTTTTAACTTGTGCAGAGCAGAGGATGGTTGTCTGAGTAGATGAGCCTTGCTCAGTGTGTGGAGGGGTCCTGAGATGAGAAGAGGAAGTCAGATTTTAATGTGTTAAGCTCGAAGCTGGTCCCCAAACAATACTAAATTGCTCTCAGAGAACTAGGTAAGTTAGTCTTCAATAGATGGCAGACGTGTCCAGTTGGTTGGGAGATACACGCTTGTAAAGGGAAATAAACATTTTAAATGACAAGGCAAAGCAAATTTGGCATAACTGTTTCAAACACTTTAATGCTTCAGAAAAGGGGAAATGGGCAATTAAATGTGACGTGAGTTGGAACGAGAATTTATCACACTGCCTTTATATTTCTTTGTAAGTGACACATTCAGAATTTCCTTATGTGTCTCTTCTGGTTCTCTGACCATTTTTACAGGTGTTGCCTTCAGTTATCCAAAACGGAAACACTAATGGGCAGTTACATCCTTTATTTTGGTATGTCTTCAGTAACAGAGTACATTTTCTTGCCTTCCTCATTTTTCATATCTTAGCATTGAGTGTTAGCAGTTTCAACAAAGGAAAACTCAAATGAGCTGAAATGTTGACTGGTGCAGACACAGGAGTGGGCAGGAGGGATATGCCTAGTTTTTCATTAGGGTGTTTGTTTGTTTGTTTGTTTTCATACATTATGACTTTTAGACTCAGCTGGAGAAAAAAACTGAAAACAATAGATTCTTCCCTGAAACAGTAATTCTACCTGGGCATATGCTTCACCTGTGGGACATTTGCTAAGGCTTCCCCTAAGCTCACTGTGGGTTTGCTTGGAAGTCATGATCAGATTAGAAATTTGTGGGTTATTTGAGCAAGGCCAATCAGGGCTACTTTTCTTATGTTCTCTTAGGCTTCCTTAAAAATCTGCCCTAAGCATTCCTCACATGGGGTCACAGCAAGCAGGGAGCTATTCTTCTGGTTGGGAAAGGCAGAGCTGAAGAGCATGAGGAATGGAAGAGAGCTCATTGTAGGCTGCCCTTTTCACTGATGCTTTTAGCTCCTGCACAGAGAAAAGAGGCGGTGTAAATCAAACTTCTCTCGCCAATAAAATTATGACAGTTTGCCTCTTGCTGCACATCCTGCTTTATCACGATAAAGAAACAGGTAGCTTAGATGTGGAAGCGGCGCGTGACTCATCAGGCGTTTTGCAGTTGATCAACCCCACCAGAAGGATAGGCAGCACCATTGAGCTGTGGCTGTTTAAAGACTGTGAAATGTGGCCAAAGGCAACGAGGCAGCCGATGGTAAATCAGCTTTCATTTCCCCTCTGGGAGCACAAAATCAACCTTGTCGTTATCAGGAAGAGAAATGAAATCTCTAAATATTTCTCAATGTTTTGTCATCTCTTCCTGTCGAGGTGATTTAACATAAAATTTCCCCAAAGTAGGAAGTGCGGGTATTATTTCATTTCATCTCAAAGATAAACTTCATAGTTTTCTTCTATAAATTACATGAAAAGCCTCCAGTTTGCAGTTGGGGAGGTAGCTTAAGATCAATGATGTTTTAAAGTAAAATATTATTAGTAAAAATGTGCTTTGTGTTTTGTCCCCTGCCAGTACCTTAGCCGTCTCTGAAAACAATGATATCCTGGCATTTGTAGAAACATATCAGAAGTGCTAAGAGAAGTTGCTTATAAATGCTTTAAGTTAACTTGGTTTCCAAGGGGTTTGTTTACTGGCCTTTTGACTGTATATTTCTTGCATCACCCGCATTTACCTATTTTCATGCTTTAAACCCCTTTCTGCTTTTTATCATTTCTTCTGTTCTCTTTAGTTGATAATAAGGCTCTGTGGGCAGTTGTAAAATTTCTATCACCTCTAAGATCTAAAATACAATTTCAAAGAAACAAAACCCCTTTTATTCTTTTTTATTATTCAGGTATGAATAATGGATGATCACTACAGAGAACAGGACAGCATCAACAACCATATCAGATGAGCCTGTTGCTCAGATGGAGCCAGCACTGAGATCCCGGTAGGTGTCTCTGTGGACTTGATATACGATCATATTTTATTTAACTTTGGATCATTCATTTCCCATGGCAGAGTATTAAAGAATGTGGTCTGGCAAATTTCTGTTCTTTGGTCTCAGGGATCAAGGTGAATACTCAGATGAGTTTATGTGAAAGTTCCACTCAGTGTTTGATTACAGAAAGCGTATCTATTTCTCTCCAATTCCGCTAATCACAGAAGAGGGCAGACTGCCAGCTCCAACAAAGAGTGCTTGGCTTACATATCTAAAATATTTGTTGGTATTATTACTAATCACTTGAAAATGCCATATCTGTTTTTTAATATCTCACTGCATCTAGCATCATGGAAGGCAATAATCATCCCATTTGCTGAGCAGCTGTCTGCTGGGACTACATGGTAACCAGCAAAAGGTTCAGTTCCTATTTGGTGTGGGACTTGTTTGGAACAGATAGTCCTTCAGTAGCTCACAACCCAAAACAATATCCCAATAAGGAACTCATTACATTGAGAACAGCATAGCAAAGTCTGAAGAAAAGCAAAACTGATTAATGTTTTGTTTCTGCCTCATCTTTCTTTAAATTCCATACAATGTATTTGGAAGCAGATATTGACGCCTACGTGGAAAGATGGAGTTCATGTTGACTAGGAATTTTGAGAATATCGTAAAAAGTCTTTCCCTCTATAATTATATGCTAGAAAGTTGTATACTATTATCATGCCTGTACTATAGACTCAGAAACAATGAATGTTCTGGTCAATAGCATCTATCATGTGCCAGACATTGTGCTAACAACTGGGATAAAATACACTGAAGTTCAAACATAAAATCGTGGCCCTCCTACAACTTATATCCTAGTAATAGAAATGGAAAATAATGAGGTTAACAAACTTCATTCAGCAAATGAAAGTTAAAAAAAAATGGAGAAGAGAGATAGGGAGCAATCTTATATAAAATTTGTTTTCAATTCCAGATATCTCACCCCTCACCAAACAAAACTTTTTTTGTCTAAAAATACTGCCGGAGATGAGTTCATAGGAAAGGATAATTTCTGAGGTTCATTATATTCTCTTTCAAATGAGCAATAAAAAGTGAAGAAATGCCTCAGAAAATGATCTGGAATCTTATCATATCTAAGACGGTTAAACTTCAGTTTTCAAACAAACACAAGCACTGTTATTTGGCCCCTGTTGAAAGACAAGAGCTGAATTTTGTCAGCCTTGGACTCCTGTTTACTTCTTCCACTGTGTCAACAACCTCATGCAGGACTCAAAACACCCTGGACCAGTGGATGCTGGAGATGTATTTATTTTGTCAAAATGTCAGCATGAATTATTTTCATCTTGTGATTGTGGATTTCGACCTTTGAACTCTGTCCTAGTTTCTCCCTATGACAACTATTCCTCATTTTTTTCTACTATATTAGGCAGACTTGTAAGAAGTTTTCTTCTAGAGAATTGGTGTCTTGTGGTGTGTGGATATTAAAGCACAAAACCAATTATACTTTATCTATATTGTATAGTGTAATTTTTATATACTATATTGTATAGTATAAGAGAAAAAGAATTCTGTAAATATTAGTGTATTGTCAGCATGATGGATCAATAGGTAAAAGTACTTGCCATCAAGGCTCAGGATCTAAAGTTGGTCCCCAGAGCTCACATAGTGGAAGGGTACACACACGCACACGCACACGCACACGCACACACACACACACACACACACACACACACACACACACAGCATGCCAACCCCACCTCCCACACAAGACAAGTGAGTAAAAGCAAGAAATAACAAAAATTGAAAAAAAATTAAAGTGAAGAAAGACTTGTATGAAAGCAGAAGATGGTTCTATCTGAAGTAATTTATCTTTAAGTAGATCAATCACAATTCAACCAGAGAAACAAGATCAGCGAGGTGCTACATGTTTGATAGATAGATGATAGATAGAGGGACAATAGATAAATACATGATAGATGCTAGAAAGGCAGATGTTACACGGATAAGTATTAAAGTAGATAGGTGGTTAGGTGAGTGGATCAATGAGAGGGAATGGAAAGTGAGAATGAGTAGGAAAGAAGAAGAGATGGAAGACGAAAAATCACAAAGGCTTGACTCTGTAAGACCTGGTTGAACAAGTCCATGGGGAGTGATAGGAGAGCGACTCAGCAGCCAGATCGAGCATATTCATGTAAGGGGAAGCTATCTACAGGGAGAATTTCCTCTTGTTGCCTGAAACTCAGCTTTGCTCTTAAATTCTTCCTGCCACTCAGATCATGTCTACCCAGATTTTGAGAGATGAACTACCGAACCTGAACGCTGTCTGGTGAGGGGCTTCCATTAGTCTACAAAACTTCAAAACAATACCTGGGGTTGTTGTTTCACTGAGTAACTTAGGACTTCATTCAGTCCAGCTTAGCCTACATTGATACACTGAGAACAAAGCAGAATCGGGAAATTCACCTGGTGGATTTTGAGACTCCTTATTTGAACACATACAGCAAACCCTTGAAGTACATCACTTCCCTCTTAAAGCTTTGAGCTTAAAACACACCTTTTGTGTTTCAATGTGTTGTGTGCTTGTGTGTTTTCAGCTGCTCACATGTCACAAACTAAGAAATCCACTCTCAAATGTCATGGCGAATCAATGCACCCAAGGTCTTGCCTTCCAAACTAATTTTACATTAAAAGCCTAGCAAAATGAAAAGGATTACCTTCTAGTTATGTGCAACATTTAGGTCCACAGAGAGAGCTGCTTTCTTTTTTCTTATAAACAAACTCCATTAAGAACCCTATTGTAGGCCAGAGAAAAAGAATGGCCCTGAAAAACTAAAAATGCAAAATAAAACAAAAGAAAAAAATAAATTCCACTATGCATGCCAACCTGCTGGGGCTGTAAACCAGACTGGGAGTGAAGACAGATTAAGAAAGACAGACACAAGTGATGTAAAGCTGGGATCCAGTGAACTTGGATAGAGATGCACCAACATTAGTCCAGACACTCAGCTCACTTACTGTGTTCTGCAGAGGAGGCAGCAGTTTAGATAATCCTGACAGGTATCTCTGGAGCGGGGCAGACTCAGAAAAGTATTCATCCTGGCTAAGGAACTTTGGTTGGTACTTTCTGCATGTACTGTTTTCAAGTAATGGTCAACATCTGTATTCAGGGGGAAGCTCTTGCCATTTCCCTGGGCCTGACCCAGAGAAAGCCTTGTCATTCCCTTGAGTCTCATACATTGTCTTCTTTGACATGGTTATGCTATTGGCAACAATACACATCCACTTGACATTTCATCTGCTTTCCACACCAGCTTGTCCATTATTTTTACAAGTGGTGCGTGTGCGTGTGCGTGTGCATGTGTGTGTGTGTGTGTGTGTGTGTGTGTGTGTGTATGAGTAGATAGCCACAGTATTCAGTCCTGGAAGATATGATCTGTCAAAACTAGTCCATAGAGTTTTTTGGGTATCATTGGGTCAGGACTTGTCATGTGATCCAGCTTTAGACAGGGGAATGTTAATCATCCTATAAAATAGAAGCTTGGTAGAAAAAGTCACTTTTACTTCAGTCCAGCTCCTTGCTTGGGAAGCCTAAGCTTATTCTGTAGGTTGGAAGCTGCGGTACAGCCCACATGAGATGGGAACAAAGCACTGTAAACACAGTGTGGATTGTGGAGAGTCCTGATGATGCCCTTTAGCCTCTGAGCTAACACCCCACCCATACTTAATGTGCAGACTTTGAGAGTATGAGCCATAATGTAGTGGCAGAGACCGAAGAAGTGCTCAAACAAAACCAACCAAAAAGGAAAATAAAAGCCCAGAAAGGTCAAAAATCCGGTAAAAAGGATGTCAAGGGGACACAAGACCCCAATAAAAGAGCTGTGAATGACCAATATTTGAACAACAAAGTAGCAGAATAAACCATGCTTCCAGTAGATTGTGCAGCTACTGTTCCATAATTACCTACAAAGTAAAAGAAAAGGAGTAGAGAAAAAAGCTGGAAAGAATGCAAATGCCCATTGAGGGAGCTATCCTCTAATGATTGATTTGCTCTTTTTTTAAAAAAACACCACTTTAAAATAATGTAAAAATATGTTGTGATGGAAAATAGAAAGTAAGGAAAATAGTAAACACTCACAAATAAAAATTATGAATTATTTATTTGCTAATAATCAACACATCACTAGTAAAATCAGATTTTATTTGTATCATAGTAAAAATGGCTTCTAAAAAGCCAGTGAGTCCTAACAAATGGTCCTGGAGTCTGCTCTAGACCAAGAGAGCCAGCATCTCTGAGTCAGAGCCCATAGCTTTCCATTGCTTTCTTCCTACTTCTCCCACCTTACCTCTAAGTATCAATCATAAATAGCTCATTTTGAACTTTAGCCTTTGCCTTTTGACCTTAATCTGGATAATGAATATTCTCCTGCCTCCATATCACCCTTCGCAGTCTCTCCCATCACTCTTCCCTCAGCTGTAATGCAGCCATGTTAACCACTTTTGATTTGATACTGTATTTATGATGTATAAGTGTGATGCATGGCTAAGTCACCTAGGTCACTAGAACCACCACATTTTGCCTTCTTGTATTCCTTGCTTGGTGCTGGCTATGACAACTGCCTCCTTTGTTTACTAGCTCTTGTGGTTAGGCACTTTATCTTCCTCCAACTCAGAACAGGCACTGCCTGACCTACTCAGAAGAACTCACTGTTACATATACGTCATATTGTCTTTGAAATGCCAACTTCTTTTTGTTTGAATTGACTCTATTTCTTATTTCATTTTTTCTTTATTACTTATCTGACTTTCTTGAAATATGATGTTCTTTCAATAACTTACTATGTCATCTAGAACATATTTTTAAAAGATTAATATCTATATACTAGTGCTTAAATTAATATATAATATGCAAGTGAGGTTGGGGCTTATTTTTGCTTAGAATTTTGAAGAGTAGTTAAGTATCTCCTTGCTCTCAGTGATGCAACTGTTTGGAGTGTTTGTGATTAGCACATTTGCTATATCTGGGAGATTTTAGGATTTTAATAATTCTGTGTTAGTCTCAAGCTTCACTAATGTGTTATGTAGCAAGTTCTTTATCATTTTTCATGTATTTGTTTTTCTTTTTCTTTTTTTTTTTGCTTCATTTCCTGGCAGTTGTTTTGCCAATTTTAATTTCTTATATTTTCATTCAGTACAAACATTTCATACCCTTAATCTGATTATATTATTTTCTGAAGATTTTTAAAGGTAAAATTATTTCCAATTAAAGGTAAAATCATATATAAATCATGGATATAAACTTTTATTTTTCTGTGGCTATTAATTAAAGCTCTGGGCATGCTCTTACCCGGAGTCCATTTTCGCACTGGTTTTATTTATATTTTTGTGTCCTCAGATGTCTAATGATTCTTGATATTTTTTCAGTCCAATTTAAACTTATGTACACTCTGGGGAGGTACTCTGGAAAGTAAACAGATGGACTGTCTACAGTCTTCCTCGGAATCTCCGAAAGTATCAAATGTAGAAATCTTTGGTTTTTGAAAAGCTCAGAGGAAAACTGCCATGTCTTTGACATTTGAATAGGAATGCTGCTATAGGTTCAAATCGTGAATGTCTTCAAAGCTCCATTTGTAATCCACAACTTTAATCACCATTCTTGGTCCCTGTCTTTGGTCCCCACCCTAGAACCCCATCAGAAAGTGATAGAACATTTGAGAGGTGAGGCCTTCAGGAAATCAGGCTGTTGACTGAGGACATGCTTTTGAAGGGCATATTGAAAGTCAAGGGCCCTGTCTTATGTCTCTTACTTCCTATCTGTTCATCCTGTCTTTCTGGCATGGTGTGCTGTGATACTACAGACTCAGGGCAACAGTCACAAGAGACCACAGAATGGAATTTTGACATTACCCAGAAGAAATGGTACATACCTTGTAATGGGAGATATTTAAAAATGCCCGGTGTCGGCTGGCTATCTCACCAGTGGGATGGCTCTGCTTAGCTTCTACCACGTTCCGCACTAGAAGCAGACAAAAGCCAAGCGGGCCACAGCTAGAAGCTGCCAGAGGCCACAGGCGCCACAACTGGACCCACAAGATGTTAGCGTGGTGGCTGGCTTTTCCAATCTACCACACTGTCTCCATAAGCTCGGCTGAGCACCTGACAATACCTGACATCCTCGCGGTACCCGGTAGAATGAAGACTCCTAATGCTTAAAGATTATTCAATGGATTTATATATTTGGAAATGCTCAATTAACAAGATGCCCACACAATTAGAATTGTTACCCAATATCTAACCTTTTGATAAAAATTGCTACCCAGGACAGCGTTCCATCCATCCATCTCACTCCTACCTTTCAAACTGCCCAATCACCGAGCTTTATTGCAAATGTAGCGGGGAACATATCCTGCTACAATATCTGTAGTTCTTCCCTTGGGAAAGGTAGACAGGAGTCAGCATAAAATTCTGTCTCAATAAACACAAACCCAGAGCAGGTCTGAAAACTAAGGGTTAGGTGCTGGGGAGATGGCTTAGAATTTGACAGGCCTGCTATTCAAGAATGAGGACCTAGGTTTGGATCTCCAGTGCCTATGCAAAAATAAGGCACAGCAGAAGGCACATCTATAGCCAAGTGCCGGGGAGGGGGAGTGGCGAGATAAGCAAGAGAGTGGATTCCTGATGTTAACTGGCCAGCCATCCTAGCTGAATCAATAAGTTTAGTGAGAGACTTTCAACAATAGCAACAACAAACAAGCTAACAATGGGAATGGTTGCAGGGGATGTTGAGCATAGAACCCTGATATTTACATGAATGAAAATACTTCAAAACATACATCTGCAGGCACTCATCTATAGTAACATGTGCCTTTCCTCTCCCAGAATAAAATCAAGCAAAAACATAAAACAAAATCAAAGGCAACAATAAAATCTTTCCTTTTTTTAAATCTTGATTATCTTGGACACTTTATCACAAAAGTACAAAGCTCACTAATTCAAGTGCATGCCCATTGCACCTATCTGTGAGCCTATCGGGGAACTAGGGTCTATTCCTCCTGTCTCAGACTTCAGGATGGGTGCCATGTGTGAGACCTTACAGAGACTAGAACTCACTTTTTCAGAGAGAAGGCCCCTTCTTGTTGAGGTAGAGAATGGCAAAGGGAAAAGGCTCATAACATAGATCCATGATGTCTTTTACAAACTCTGAAGGATAGATATATTTGAGAATTGGACTTAATTTTTAGATTTTAAAAAGTAATAAAGTATGTAATTGATATATCAGCTAATGAGACTTGTAGTACTTTCCATAATTAAATGCATTGATTTTTTTTCTACGCTGGAACATGAAGAGTCTTACTTACTAAAAGAGGATTAATAATGATTAAAATTAGCCTTATATACTTTAGATCATGTTTTGATAACAATAGATTTGGAGAAAGTAAAGTTTTGTCACCCCCCCAAAAATCTCTAAAATAATTTTACTTGTCGGAAATTTTGCATTTGGAGGTGTTAGAAAGGGGGTGGGTGAAGGGTTGTGGGAAGGTTGACTGGGAGGGAGCAGTTAGTGAGATGTAAAGTGAATAAGTTAAAAAATAATATTACAAAAAGAAAAATATTATTAAATTTTGATGGCTCACTTGGGTCTTTGAAAATAATGATACTTCTATTTCTTAGCTTTTCTTAAATGTTTTATTATGAATGAATGTACAGATTTTAAATAACTACTTTGTGTGTGTGTGTGTGTGTGTGTGTGTCTGTGTGTGTGTGTGTGTGTGAGAGAGAGAGAGAGAGAGAGAGAGAGAGAGAGAGAGAGAGAGAGAG
>JANHMN010000001.1:96704144-96717161 GCA_030674055.1 Rhabdomys pumilio
TTTTTTTTTCTTTCATTTTTTTTTGAAAAAAATTTCTTCTCCCAATTCTGCATACGACCTTGCTCCTCGCTGTCCCCCCCCCCCCCCCCCCCCGATCTTTTCTTCTTACCTTCTACTCAGATGACAAGTTAGGCACAGCTGGGGCTTCTTCTCTTTGCTCTTCCAAACACGTCACTTTAAAAAGATATTTGTGAGGTAGATGCATTCGTTCGGTCTCCCTTTAGTGATGATCAAACAGTGGAGGCAATGAGAGGTTACGTGATTTTTGTAGAGGCCACATGAACATTGAATGTTGCCCTAGGATTCCTAGGCCAGCAGTTTCTCCAAAGCCCTGACCCACAGTGCCTGGCACTATTGAAAACTCCAGAGACCTCAGGCATATTGATTGCTGCACTTACAGGATTCTTCAATGAGATGTGAAAATCTTGGTGGAAATTTTCTGCATAAGAGTTTGTTTGCAGCTGTCTTTGGTCATTGAGTAGCTGTGTTATATAGATACATGTTTTAACATAGAAAGCATGATGAACCCGTGAGCTCTGCCTCATTGTCTGACATGGGAATCTACACAAGTCAAGCATCAACCTTTGATGAGAACAAGCACACATCAACGGCATGCTTCATCTGGACTCTGCTGTTCTCCTTGCCTTTGGCTGTAGGCATCTTGTTAAGAATAAGACACAAGGTAGAGTCACATCAAGAAGAAGCTTGTTTATTTCTTTTAATCATTTCATGTGTGTGTGTATCATATGTGCTTGTGTGTATTCCATCCTTTGTGCACAGACAGACTGAGGCCAGATGTCAACATCAGATGTTTCCTTTTGCTCTCCACCTTTTCCTCATACAGGGTCTCTCACTCTACTGACTCCCACTGATCAGTTAGACTCTCTAGTGGGTAAGCTCCAAAGTGCCTCCTGTCTCCCTCCACCCCTCTACCAGGATGACAAATGTGTTTGGTCATGCCCAGCATTTAAAAAGTTAGTGGTAGGAATCTAAACTGCAGTCCTTGCTGTTAAATGCCAGACGATTTACTGATTGAGCCATAGCCTCAGCCCCTATCTTTCCAGTTCTGACTGAAAGCATAGGAAGTATGTTTGTCATGGTGGAGTATTGGCTACCAGACCTTGAGGAGCTAGACAGTCGGCTGGGGGCCAGGAAAGACTTACACTGAGAAAATTTCCTGCTGATGTTAGAAAATTTGTGAGCCGGCATTTTTTCAAGCTTCTGATCAAGGGTGTTTCACTGTAGACCCCCCCCCCCCAAGCCACTGTAATGTGTTGCTGAGTGAGCCTGGAGATGCGTCGTTCAGCTTCTCATCCTCATCCCATCGAATTCTTCAGCCCTGTATAGTTGGTCGGGAGGGATAGAAATTATAAACTGCCTCTGTGTGAGGAACTGCAGAGGTTAGGAATGTGAGGGGTATAAACCAAGTTCTCACATCTCACCGGTTCTTTTGCTTTACAGAATCAGAAAGAAAATCTGAAGGAGTCTGAGAATCACATGACACACTTGGTACTTCTTCCCCATTTCCAGAGCTACCCACTGGAACAGAAGCAATGTGTGATGGTGATGGTGGTGGGGCAATCTGGGCGCCATTGTGTTTGCACAGAATTTAATATTAAAGGTACTTTCCTGGGGTTGCTCAGAATTTATTTTCATTGTTAATTCAGCCTTTATTTCCAGTACATCCCCAAATCTCCGTTTACCAGTCAGCCACTTGATATTTGTTGAATAGTCATAATAAACTCTTGAATGAGATTCATAATGATTTCCCGTGTTTCACATTGCTCACAAATGGCAGTAATTGTCCTAGGCTATTTGGGACTTTCATGTGCTTAAAAACCTCTAAAGTCCAAATAGGTCTGTTTATGGCACTTACCCTCATCTATCTAATGACTCACACTGTGTTCATGTATGATTATTATCTTAAATATTTATTTCATGTTTCTTCTTTCAATTCACTAGATTTAGAAATCACTCTTGCTAGGAAAGGTAAGATATCTCTGGGACAGGTTTGAAAAGACAAATTAATAAATTCTTCTTTGACATTCACTGTCTGCCAAGCGTTTCATGAGCCTTTATGTTTTTTTGAAAAATGTTAATTAATCATTTACTCACCCCACATCAAATAAACAACCACAGACCAAAGAAATGATCTGGTGTTGATTTGGTGGACCAGTGAGTCTAATTAGGGTCACTCACACAGCAAGGAGATGAGGGGTTATTGACAGGAACATAGTAAATTTACCAGTGGCTATGACACCCAGGAAGAGTTTCCCTCTCCTAGCAACCTATTAACTAGATATCTTCGAGGTAGAGGCCCAGTGTAAGACCCTGTCCCTCTCTGTGACAGACACATTAGTGGGCAAAGTCTCAGTCTTGTGCAGGTCTTACTTGGGGGTAATCACAGCTACTGAGAGTTCAAGAGGCAATTGGCTGGTCATCTATGGAGGTCAGTGTTCTGTACTAGGATGCTCATTCAAGTCAGGCAAACGTGATTATTTATGTCCCTCTTTCAGGGTTTATCTCTATGAGAAAAATCTCACAAACTAGTTTTGTATGAGTTAATTCATGATAGTGCTACTAATAATTATGCCATATGCCAAGTCAGAAACACTGTGTAACAATAAGGAGCAAAGTTATACACTGGGGGACCAAAGAGACCTGCTCCCATGCTACCCTGGAAAATCTGTCTCCTTGCTTGCTGATCATGGGTGATGTGAGGCTGGCTTGTCTAGTCTCTCTCTTTTATTCTCCTTGATTGTCCTCTAAAAATCATGTTCTTAGAAAGGCTGTCTGTTCAGATAAGTCCTGCTTTTGATGATCTTTCTGAAGTGAGCTGCATTATCCACTAGACTCCAAGCACAGCCCAAGGTCCATTTCTTTGGATCAGAATCTTCCTTGTTCCAAGTTATGCAGATCATAGGGTGCTTTGAAAGGGGTGCACAGGAAGCTAGGAGCTCATTAGTAGTTATTTGAGATCCTGTGGTCTTTTCTTCAGCCAGTTTCTCATAGATGTGAGAAGAATTTGGGATATAAGTATTGAATGATTTGTGTAGCTTATGTCTACATATGACCTACAGTTTGCTTTTATAAATGCAACCTTTCCCAAAAGAGAGGCCAGACATCAAACTCTCTTGATGACACTTGGAAGGAATTCATGCAGAAAAGTTCAGACAGGGCAACTACACTCAAGTTAATGAAGTAGAATGTCTTTCACAGAACAAAGGCTGTGGAAATTTCCAAGAATATGCTATTACAGCAGAGCCTGGATGATAAGTAGAACCACCTACACATATACAGGCATCAACTTCTCTTGAATATACTGCGAATTGCTTAGTTTCAGTATCTAATAGGGGAAGTTAGTGGGAACATGTGGTTGACGTATTTCAGGATATTTACTTACTGTAAAACTTGCTTAAGTCAACACTCCCAGGAAGGATACACAGTGTACCTGGGATCGGGTGGATTCTTCTTAGTGAGTTTAAAAGTTGCTTTGAAATTACATACTTGAGGTGAACTACACTTGCATGGTCAGACCCTGCTTCTGTCAGCACGTGCAAGCTTCTGTAGCATTTGTAAGGTGACTCTGTGGCACTCTGAGGGAGGAATACAACTAGAACCCAGAAACTCTACTCTTGTATTCTGAGAGAAAAATACCCCGAGCTCTGCTAGTTGCAAATTACTTGTATACTCCTGGGCACCAGAGCCTCCTCAATTGCACAGCTGTGGCGGATGACACCTTTGCCCTCCAGAGATGCTCAAATACAGGATTACTCTGCAAATAAACTTGCCATGGTGATGCAATTACCCTGCACCTTGAGATTTCTGGCATACGATCCAACTCTCAGAAATACAAACAATTTATAAATATTCTGAATAGTTATTATTTTGTCTATAACTTGAAATCATGTCACCTCAGCATTAAAAAAAGTGACAGCACCCAGTTTCATGTTGGCTTTTGTGTCTCTATGGCTTAAAGGCATAGACTAGAGAGTTTTGGATTCTATGTAAGGGTATCTTGAGCTGATTTTCTGCCTGAAAGTAAGCTTCAATTCCATTGGCATGCCTTTATGCACCTGTTATGGCTCCACTTGAAGCTCTTTTGTCCTTAGGATGGTCATATAATAACTATCACTAGCCTAGAGGGCAGATATTTTGCTCACTCACCTGACTGACTGACTGCCACTTTAAGGGAGACCATGATATTCCCAGCACCTCTATTCCTGCAAAGAATAATAGGATTCTTACCTTCTGCAATTCCATTGTCTTTTCTGTTGACCTTTAAAAACATCTGGCAAAGCCTGGTGAACATAAACACTCTTCAGTTGTTTGTAATCTATCTCCCAAGGGAAGAGCACTTTCTATAAACCCCATGTTAGACTCTTCGAGACCTTAAAACAGAGTTAAAATAGTCTCTTTTAAAACTTAATTTTTGAATACAATTTTGGTCCTTAAGTAAATACACAGTTTTTAATTGCCCTCAAGATATCACATGAACAATGTCTTACCGCCTCATCTCTTCCTCATCCCTCCTTTGAAAGCTATATAGACACTGTAGAAAGCTTCGTTTTTAAAAGGCTGTGAGCCAAAATCATTCACATCTATGTTTCATATCTGTTGAGCCAAGCTAGGTCTGAAGATATTATCTTCATCATATCCAGTTCTGAATAATATATGTAGGTTACAGAGAAGGTGTTGGGGGCAAATTCATCATTAGAATTTAGAACTTATGCTTTATTATATGGCATTTCCTAGTGTAGGGAATTAAACGTAAAGTTATTTACTTATTACAAATAAGGAAAGGATAAGAGCTAACATTTACATGGCATTTCCCAAACATTAATTAATTCGGCAGCAAAATAAATATATCTTGTGACAGAAAGCTGCCTAAATTTTATCGGTGAATTATTTATTGCTTGAGAACTACATTAGTTGGCTGATGATTAGATAAGCTAGGAAAAATGAGACCAAATCACCGAATGCTCTTTGCCTTCAAGTCTCTATGGAGGTAATCTGATGGGCTCCCTGTTCACAGAAATACACCTAATAGTTTAGAGTACTAGAGAGACAGTCACACAGTGGTAGGTACGGTCTAATAAGCTTGTGCCTACTATCTAAAATTTAGATTTTAAATAAGCTACAAACACTGAGCTAAGAAAGCTGTAAAGCATATGACAGGTAAAATGTTAGCAATATAAATGAATTTGAGAGACCATGGTTCTGCTACCAAAGCTCAGATGGTAAATGTATTTCTTTTCACCCTGTGCCTGCTGGATCAAATTTTCACAAAGTTCATGGCTTCATAAAACATCCTACAGTTGTAGTCATGGGTCTTGGTAGGGTAGCACAAAGGTACATGCAGGGCTGCCTTTCTTTCTGGAAGCTACGGGGAAAAGGATGTTTCCTTGCTTCTTTGACTTCCAAGGCTGCCAAACTCTCTCATGTTCCCAGCTCTCTTACACTTCCAAAGCCAGCAGCGGCTCTCAAAGCTCTCATAACCCCGACTCCTCTGAACCCATCTTTTACATTTGAAGAGCCCTTGTGATCACATCAAGCTCATATGAATAATCCAAGGGACTCTCAGTATTTCAGAGGCAGCTGGTCAGCTATCCAATTCTGAACGGCACCCCAATACCATTTCCAGTGTAACCTAATGTTTGGTTTCTAGAATTAGGATGCAGCCATCTTTATGGGACTTTTATTCTGCCTATTACAGGTGGCAGAATAAAGAGCCAGTATAGGCTCGTACTTGACAGGTTTAAGGATCTAGTTTGTCATCACACTTTGTTAGTGTATTACATATCTCCTGAGCATCCTTTTCTGGCATCCTTTGCCATGTCTTAGCTCGGGTTCCTATCATCATTCGTTATGAAAACTGAGTTACATCCCAGCAGTTTCTCGTGTTAAAAGTCTTGGCAGTTAGTCTCTCTTTATTTGCCACAGAAAAACCAAGGGAATCCAAGACACAAGTCTTCTTGTGTCTCTCTCCTTAGAGTCAGTGGGTGCCTGCCCTTCATAGCAGGAATTACCATCTTAGTAAGGACAATCAGTATTTTTTTTTTTGTCATTGAATTATACAAATTTTCACTTACTTCCCCAAGTTGGTGAGATTCTGTTGTTCAAGGGACCATATTCCGCCCTCTCATTTTGCATTTGAAAATCATTGTGTTTGTATCTAAAACACACATCATTGGATTTGGAAGAACTGAGTGTTCTCCATAATGTTTTAACATTGTTCTGTGGAACTAGGTAAAAAAGAGAAGAAAACTCCAGCAGTCCACTGACCTTCCTTTTCAGCCAGTTATTTATGTGTGTTTCTGTGTGAGCTTGTGAGTGCATGTGTAATCTTGTACATATGGAGATAAGAGGTCAACCATGATACCATTCCTCAGGAGCCTTCCAGTTTGTTTTGTAAGACCAGGCCTTTCATGTGACATTAACCTTGCCAATCCGGAGGGTCTAACTGGCCAATGAGCCTCAGGAGTCTTCTGTCTCCATCTCCAGTGCTGGACACTGGCCTCAAACCCTCAGCTTGTAGCAAACACATCCAGATGTAGAATATGTGCCTCAGAAGATGTCCACTGGGTTCTTAGACCTTGGTTGTATTTATCCAGTCCTATGTTATAGGTAAAATTCTAACTTCTTTCAGATTACAGTTATGCCCTTTTCACAGCTAAGGCCCATTGGAGGAGCATTGGTAAATGGTGACATGTATGTGGCTGACATTTCAATTTTATGCTTCAGGTCAGGGTCTGTGAGTTCTATATACTTCAGCTGTAGCAAGAAAGAGATGAGTGGGCTATCTCATTTGACTAGTATAACCAATGCTGACTCCCTGCTTTCAGCGCCTGAATGAAACTGAATGCTTTTGTTTCTTGAGTAATGAATCTGTGGGTGTCTTTAAAACTCTTCAACTCTTAGCCGGGCAGTGGTGGAGCACACCTTTAATTCCAGCACTTGGGAGGCAGAGACAGGCAGATTTCTGAATTTGAGGCCAGCCTGGTCTACAGAGTGAGTTCCAGGACAGCCAGAGAAACGTTGTCTTGAAAAAAAAACAAAAACAAAAACAAAAACAAAAACAAAAACAAAAACAAACAAACAAAAAACTCTCAACCCCTTGCTTGGGCATCTCCCTGCATTTTCCTCAATACAGGTGATATATTCACTCACTCTAAGAATGCTTTAATAGTTTGAAACATCCCTGTGTCATATATATAGGAAGAGATTTGTACACTTGAGTAAACTTTAAAAGTGTGAGTTTTCACATTAGGACATTTTTTTTTTCACATTAGGACAATAATTTTAAGAAATTGAAATACAAAAGAAAAGCAAAGATTCTCTCTGCTTGGAATTCATTGTGATGTGATTTTATGTTTAATAAACTTGTATATTCAACACAGTTATTAGTATCTATGCCACATATAAACAAATGTTGCACCAAAGCCATTTTGTGCCTTTTTGTTTGCTTTTAGAAAAAGGTAGAGAAAAAAATGAAACAGTGGTAATTAACCTTATGATAAAGTTACTTAACTTGCCCGGGAATCTGTATATATTCAATACTCAAGCTACCCAAGAATATCATAACCTAAGCTAAGTTGTACAGTGTTTGTGACAAAATGATTCTTGTACAGACTGTTCTAATATGTGAGTACATAGAGCAGAACACTGTTAAATGGTCTTAGCAAATAGAAGGTAGAACCCAGCTGTGCTCCATAAAGCAAAGTGCCCAAAGGCAACCAAGGATTGGGTGGATAAGGACTCCTGGCAGCAGGCTGGAGTCTTGGGAGCAGCACTGGATTTCCTTGGACTAGGCTGGGAGAGGAAATTGCAGTAAAAAATAGAAAGACTCATTTGTTGGAACATTTTACCAAGAAATAGATCCCCACCATGAACTTTAAATAAAATCCGTATCACTGATGGATTAAAGCGACACTAACATGTGACGGAGGAAAGGTCCTACCCTGGCAGGGGCCAAGGTCAAATGCAGCTGAAGGAAGACAATCATACTTGGCAGAACAGATTAGTGGGCTACACAGCTTCACACTTAAGCTTGGCAGAGCCTAGAACTATCCTCACTTTTGGATCTTGCTCCTACCCACCTTGTTTTCATTTATTTTTCTCATCTATTATATCCCTGACTGCAGATTTTACTCTCATCTGACTTCCAGTCCTTCCCCCACACTTCTCTTCTCCCCCTAGGGCCCACACTTCCTCCTCCACCACTCCTCCTCTTCCTCTTCTCCCACCAGCCTCCTCCTCCTTTTCTTTCTCCTCCTCCTCTTCCTCCATTTCCCTTCAGAAAAGTGTAGGCCTCCCAAGAATATCAACCAAACATGCACATCGGATCTTGCTTTTTCTTGATGGTTGACAACTTTGAGGTCTATTAAGATAGTATCTTGGCATTGTCATGTGGCCTCCAACTTTCTGTCTTCTCTCACAGAGAATTAACCTTTGCAGTGGATTGAATCAGATTACCTTCCATAGACTCATGTATTCACATGCTTAGTCCCCAGTTGAAGAGCTGACAAGGAGAGTTAAGATGTACAGCCTTATTGGCGGTGGTGTGTCCCTGGGGTTTGGCTTTGAAGTTTTAAAAGGCCACAACAAGCCCAGTGCCTCACTTTCTCTTCCTCCTCCTTGAGGGTGAGGAAGTTATGTTTTCATTTACTTCCCCAGCACTATGTCTGCTTGAGCGCTGCCATGCTCCCTACCAGGATGATAATGAACTATGCCTCTGAAACTGTAAGTGATCCCCAGTTGATTGCTTGTAAAAGTTGCCTTGGTCCTTATATCCCTTCACAGCGATAGAAGAGTGACTAAGGCAACCTGGGATGCCTGTCTCGAATTCCTTGAATCCTCCTGTTGTACTATACTCAGAAAGTAAAGTTTCGGGGAACAGTATCAGGAGGCTAGAGTCACAGGTACATTTTCAAATTTCAACACACACTCTTTGAAATTACATTTCTAGAACTCAGAAGGGCCAAGCAAACAAGTCAAGCAATGAGAAAAAGTAAAATAGAAGACAATGAAGCATTGACTAGGGACCTTTTTATGGACAACAAGATTGCAAGAAGATATTTGGGTCTCAAAGATGAACCAAAGAGGCATCTGAAATTTAAATGTTACCTAGGCCTGGAATCCTGGCTCAGGTATATAAATAAGCTCAATTTTAGGCTATATTTTGCCTCTGAATTCAGAATCTTCTTTTGCATCAATCTCACTCGATCTAACAGGTTGAACATTTAGTATGCCAGCCTTGGAGGACTGCTTTTTGTCTTTATTTTCTTTGCTTGCTTCCTTCTTCCCTTTCCTATTTTTCTCCCTCTTCCTAACCTTCTTTCCATTTCTTTTACCCTCTCTCCCTTCCTATCCACCTTTCTCTTTTTCTCCCTGTTTATTGCTTTCCTTGACAAGGTCTTGCTATGGATCCCAAGCTGTCCTTGATGGTGACATCTCAATCTCTTGAGAACAAGGATAAATAGCTCAGACTAGTATAACTTGTTCAGTTCAGTCCAGTTCTTTCTGTTAGTATATAGCTGATTCCAACCAGGTTAGTCATGTAGCATTTCATCTAACTTCCTGTGCTAACTGTCATTGAGACCCTTACTTCCTGTGGTTTGATGTGGAATCCACCATTGTTTGAAAGAGCTCTTTGACTATCTAATTCAGTTGAGTATAGAGGGGCTTCTGGAAGATCAGTAAGTCAGTATAATAGCTTTCTATCTTGGGACAGTCTCATGCTTGCTTAATAATAATGTGCAGAGGCCATCATGTTGGGCCTCAGATTGAAATTCTATAGTTCTATGCTTTCTATATAAGAAGCTAAACTGAGCTAACTCTGTGGGCTAGTCAGCTCATGATTCTACATGACTGAATCTTCTGTTCTGTTTCCCCAAGGAGAAGAAATGTTAGAAGGAGTCTGCTGTGAACACCAAATGATTAACTAAAGTCTTGTGTTTTACAACACTTTTTTTTCTTGTCTTCTCTTTTGAAAATTTGTGTATTTTCATCGTATGTGGCCCTACAAGAGGACACATCGATGCAAGGATATATTATTATATATGAGCATATCTTCCTTGCACCCACCTCTTCTCTTTTCTTATTTCTCTTTGTTCCCATCAGACTCCTTTGCTCCCCTGAACTGGTTCCCGTCTATTTTCACATCACATACACATATCTGATTTTATATCTTGGTTAAACATCTTAGAATGGAAAATGAGAGCACATGTACAATATTTGCTTTCCTAAGACTGGCTTAGTTCACTTAGTATGATTGTTACTGGTGGCATGCATTTCCTGCAAATGACATAACTTCACTTTTAACAAGCAAAACACACTCTGTTGTGCACACTCACCACATTTTCTTTATCCATCCCTCTGTTGTTAGATACCTTGCATGGTTACATATTTTCATTGCAGTAATGTGATACGTTAACTTGAAGTCTTTTGGGTAAGTACCAAGGTCTTATTCAGCATGGTCACATAATAGATCTATCTTTAGTTTAAAAAAAACCCGACATACTGATTTCCAAAGTGGTTTGACCAGTTTTCAGTCTCACCAGCACTGTATAAAGCTCACCTTTCACCTTTATTCACATCACTGTCATCCTTGGTTGTTATTTATTGTTTCAATGACTGCCATTCAGACTAGGGTCAGGTGAAATGTCAAGGAAGTTTTAATAGACTTTTTATTACCTAGGAAATGGGCATTATAAAAGACCATACTCTTTCTACACTTTCAGAGGACTAACATATGAGAGGGAGAAGTGTGTATTTATATTATATATGGCCAACATATACATATGAATATATAGTATAATAATGAGCATATAATAATATAGGAATAAAATTATAAAACACATTTTTGACTCTGTTCTCGCTCTAACAGGAAACATGGTAGTTTATAGTCTCCAGATTTGAATTTGTATAAACAGGGTAGCTGCAGCTCACTTAAGGTCCTTATGTTGCCTATCTCCACAGAAACTTCATAAAGTACTTTGTAGACCCAAGCTCATAAAATAAGGCTGACTGCTGTTGAAAGAATTCTCTTTGTCTAACCCAGGTTCATTGTCATCAGAGCTTATGTAGAGTGTCATAGCAGAGTGGCTGTATTAGCTGCTTTTGTCATCACTGTGACCAAATACTTTGCATACAATGCAACTTCAAGGAGAGATGAATTTTTGTGACTGACAGCTCAAGCTATAATCTTTCCAGACCAAGAAAGCTTGGCAGTCGGGAGCTGTAGCAATGATAACAGAAGCATGGGCACTGTTCTTTTCATCTGTTACCCACCAAATGGCAGAGAGAACTCATGGGGCAAGGAGAAGGGAATGTAATACTCATGACCCAGTTCCAAGGGATCCACTTCCTCCAGCGGAGTCCTTCTTCTTAAAGATTACCCAAGCTCCCCCGAATGCCATGATTAGCTACTCTTCTTACATGTGAGCCTGTCACATAATAACCATAACCATAACATTTGCTCTCAGTAGCTACTGATAGAGCAGAAAATTTGTTATTACTAGACTTTACTATTTCAGAGACCTGCACTTCCAGATACACAAGTGGGGGAGTCTGGGTTTAGAATATGACTAAGTATAGGGGCCTGCGAGGAGAGAGGTTTATATCTAATTACAGTCAAATGGTCTGATAACTATGTAGGAGACTGGAAAATACAAGGTAACACTGATATTTGCCATGTTCTCCAGTACAATCTGGATTCCTTGTATGCCCAGTAAAAAAATCACATAGATGTTTTAGCTTTTGCATTAAGAAATATGGTTAATCAGGTTACTTTGGAAGCCTGTAGGGGCCTCTAGAGACAAAAAGAGCATGTTTGCAAATACTGTCACAGGCTCCTTTGTGTATCTTTCACCTTTCACTTTTTTAAAAAAAGAAATAATAGTGTTTATGTGCCAAAAAATAGGTGACAACGCTTTATTCATGTTTGAGGCCCCAGGGCCTCCTCTATCGTTGTTAATGGCATGTGAACTTCTTTTATTCAATGTGTCTTTTGTCTGTGTCTTAAGATATCTCATGTTTTTTCTGGGTCAATCATTATCAAAATCCTAAAACCATATGATCTGGTTTGACAAAATCTTCAAGGGTCTTGGAGTTTTCCAATTGGAAGCAATTCTAACTAAAACCAAAACCAAAACAAAAAACAAAAACAAAAACAAACAAACAAACCAAACAAAACCAAAAATAATAGGTAAGGCAAATGAACTTTTTAATTACACATAAGCTCAACTATGAAGAAAAATGATCTAAGAATGTCATACAAAAAGCAATGTTCACATTGCTATGACGTTTCTTGCTTAAAAGTTCAGGGCATTCGTACGGTCAAACCTCTTATATGTTGTACTAAAGTATACACAAATGAATGCAATACTTCCTCCAGTATACTAGGACTAGACTCCAAATACCTAATAGTAGATTTCATGCTTTAAATGTGGTCATTTCCCCAGTGAATGCTGTCGGCTCTGGAGTATTGCATAGCTAGTAGTGATTTAGCAGACTGCTCTATTTCACTTGACCTACAAATTAGGACTGTTAAGATTTCTAGGCAGCAAAGCTTATCACAGCTGACCTGCTTGGTTATCATGTCCTTATAGAAGGGATTGGGTCTTAATCTTGTCCTTATAGTTTTGCTGTGTTGAGCTGGAAAAATTATTCCAGCTTTGCACATTTCAATTTATTTATTTCTAAAATTAGTACAAACTATCCTTTTCTGGGTAGTTGTATATGGGCTTATACATTTAAACCACTTAGAAGAGACATTGATAAACTTTACTTACCCCAAATAGTAAGGAGAAGCTGATTAAAAAACATGATTGTGATTGTGTGTATCACCTTTTTCTTCATCTAAAAAAATTATAATATCTTTATTATGGTAGTAGTAAATGAAACACACAGACAGACACAAATACTTATATTGATCACACACACACACACACACACACACACACACACAGAGAGAGAGAGAGAGAGAGAGAGAGAGAGAGAGAGAGAGAGAGAGAG
>JANHMN010000001.1:96719748-96750870 GCA_030674055.1 Rhabdomys pumilio
GGGGGAGAGGGAAGAGGAGGGGAAGGAGGGAGGAAGAGAGAGAAAGAGAAAGAGAGACAATGAGGAAGTCTATGCTGACCTTAATCTGCACCGACTGCTGTCTTTTTCTCTAAGGTTTTCAAGCGATAATACAAACTACTCGGATGTGTACATGGCACAGAAGAGCCACAGTGTAATTATTAGCCGCAGGTGAGCAAGGACCAGCCCTCGAATTCCTCCTCTGTAGTGCTGACTGAACAATGGTGGAATGCAGTTTCAGGCCTCAGAAAAGTGGGGCACACATCTGAGAAGCCTGTGGTCTGTAATTATTCAGGGGCTGACAGTTGCTGCACACCCTCTCTAACAATACTTGACACATGTCTTAACACTTTACTCAGGCAGAGAGCAAACTACATCGCAACCACCACAGGAGCCAGAAGTCACTGCCAGCTTGCTATTCATCCCTCCCAGAGTCAGTTATAGGGAGAGTGTTCCAGGACTCCATCTAAGGTAAGCCTTAGATGTCTTAGTTATAATCTCTGCTGTTTAGATTATGGGACTCAGGAAAGGGAGGTAATGGACACATTCCTTAGACAAATTCTTAGAGCCATGGACAAATTCTGAGCTCCTCTAAAAAGTGCCTTGTAAATCCAAGATATAATTATCTGGATCCCTGTGGCCATCATGTCTACCTTTGCAAGTTTGTAGATGTTTGGTTTGAAATGAAAAGAGTGTTATGGAATGTGCTTCTCAGAGCTGAGAAACATGTGGGCTCTGGAAAGCAAAGGCTGCCTTCTAGCCAAGTCCTCAGGGCCTGTTGACTCACCCATTTTTACAGGCAAGTAGTGACACCATCCATTCCATTCCCCACCAGTGCCGAGCCCTGTATTTGGGTCACCTGATTGAGTGTGACTATTACGGCTAATAAGGAACTTGAATTCGAGTCTAATGAACAGCGTAGAGAAATAATCAGAGAGAAAAATTGTACCTCTGTTATTTCATGAGATTGTATATTGAAAGAGAGGAGAACATCTCATATAGAAGATTATTGTGATACAGCCGAAGATGAACAAGGCAAGCCGTAATGAGCCTGTTCTAATACCAGACATGTTTAAACTGCATTCTTAAGAATTTAGGAACTGTCGTTAAATAAAATACCCCTGGGAGAGCAGAGACATGCACAGAGTCAGGGCACGGCAGGAAGTAAAAGAAAACCTTCAGTGGAGGTTTAGCTGAAGAGATGTGATAGAGGCCATGGTATCTTTTGATGTTGTTTAATGTGTATTGTAAAATGTTACATAGATCATTCGTCTTCCTCATACAACTGTTGCCTTACTCACTTACCATACATGTGCATGATGTGTACGCTCCGACTCACTCAGAGGAAAAATGAGTTCTGAGCCCAAATTTCCTCAGAGAGATCAGTAAGTATACATATGAATAGACTGATGAGTAAGAAGGTCAGGGAAGAGCTAATCTAGAATTTATGACACTTTTTTCTTCAGTCACCGAGAAAACATTCAAATTCAAGCAAATTTCCAAAAGAAAGAATGACCCTAATTATGTTTTATGATATCTGGCCCAAGAAATAAGACATGCAACAGCAACTGAAATGAAAGACTTTAAAGGAATAGAAGACAGTGAAATTTTGTTAATCGCTTCTATTATAATCACTAGTAATTATCTTAAAAGAGAGTAATGCTATTTCCACATTTCTTAACTTTTCCAGTGCTGGTATTGTTATATTTTCTGAGATTTGTGGTGTCTGCATACTTAATTTATTTGAATTCAGAATGCTTCTTTTATTCCTGCAGGGCTTTTGTGTTACCATTAAAATAGCAAGCTTTGCATTGTCGTGATGCACCAGTTCAAACAAAAGGAAAGAGATCAAATAAATATTATCCAAATAACATATGAAGATATTTGCTGAATGGCATCATATTGTCCTGTTTCTGTTTGTGAAGATGGAGGAGATCTTTGTGGTCATCTGATACATAGGAGGCATGTGGAGTATTAGGTTTTAAAAGATACAGAGGCTTTTAGGGATCATGGCTTTCTCAGTCTATGTTGATGTACCAACTGGGTTCTGATAACCTGGAATCAAGATCTAGCCCATTCTTAAACCACTTGTTTAGAGGTTGTCCTTTGCATTTTCTACTCTGATTCAGGTTTAAGAAATATTTAAGGTACAATGTACTCAATGGAAATTCTGTCTATCTTCAGAGACCCAGATTTGAATGATGAAACATTACAAATCAGGGTGTAGACTTGCGAAGTTGGTTGTTCCTACCCAGTTATCATATACCCATGACTTCAGGGAGACATGTCTACTGAATTTGGGGGCTACCTGTATTTACCAGCCTTACTTCAAGTGAGAGGGAAGGAGAGGATTAGGTGAAGACTCTACAATAGACAATTTTCTATTATTATAATAAACAGTGAAAAGAGCTAATGCTTGCATTGACTCAGTTTTGAAATTTTAGTCCAGGATTGCTCAACCCAGTTGCTTTGGGTCTGCACTAGTATATCACGGCAGAGGAACAAAAACCATAAAGGTAGAGACTCAGCCCCCAATTGTTCCCTTCAAGGGCATATCTTAAGTGATCTCTATACCTCCCATTAGGCTCTATTTCCTAAATATTTTACCACTACAATAGCACCACCCTGTTAAACAAATCTGTATCATATGAACATCTGAGGACAATAGGCAACATTCAAACAATGGCAAATATATAACTTGAAAGATTCTAATAAAAATTATTAGAACTAATAAATTTGTCATATTAAAAGATATAAAACTACTACATAAACCTCAGCACTTCTATATGCTAATACTAAATTATCTAAAATTGGAATCAAGAAAGCAACCTCACAACAAATATGGAAATATTAATGAGGGAAAAGTTTAACCAAAGAAATAAAAGATCTCTATAATAAAAATTTTGGATGTGGGATATTGAATAGGAAACAAAAAACAAAACAAACAAACATAAAACCCAAACTCACAATCAAAATCGACCAACCAAACAAAAACAAGAAAGAAAGAAAAAAGAAAGAAAGAAAGAAAGAAAGAAAGAAAGAAAGAAAAGAAAATAAAAAGATATCCCATGTTCATGAAAGGTTCAAAGTGTTTTGTAAAGTTGAAAATTAGATCTATTTATTGTATGTATTTATATTGTGTGCATATGTTCACATACCATGCCACATACCATGTGGTCAGAGAGCTTATGAGAGTCTTTTCTCTCTTTCTACCCAGTGGGTTCCTTAAATCAAACCCTATCCAAGATTTGTGGCAAGAATCTTTGCCCACTGGGTCATCTCACCAGCCCCAGGCTCAGGATATTTTAAATGTCCATATTATTCAAAAATGATCTACAGGTTAAATACAATACTTGTCAAAATGCTATGACATTCTTCTAAGAACTGGAAAAAATTCCTAAAAGTTTCAAGTTCATTGAGTCACAGAAATCTCAACTTGTTGATGTAATTTTGAGCAAAAATATAACAAAACAAAAGTTTCTGTATTATTTGACTTTGTGATATAGTAGGAAGCTGTAGCCATCAAAAGAACACAATATTGTAAGAAAGAAAGAGACAGTAATAATTAGTAAAACAGAACAGAGAGTCTGGAAGTAAAGTCCCACATCAACAGCCAACCTACTTTCCACTAAAAGAAAGTCTTTTTGGCTAATTCAGAATAAAACTAGAGTCATATTTTTACTATTTCCAAAATGCAATCTTGACTGAATTATAGACATAAATATTAGACTGGAGATCTACAACATTGCTGTTTAAAACAAAAACAAAACCAAAACCAAACCAACCAACAAAAACAAAGCAAAACAGAAAAAATGTTGCCTAGAAACAGAGTGGAGAAGGCCTTTAGGGGGGATGAGATCTTAAAAGTGCAAGAAGCAAAACAAAAATAGGATAGATGACATCAAATTAAAATGTTTCTACACAGCTAAGGAAGGACTCGTTAAAGTGGACAATTGATAGCACCTGACAAAACAGTTCCATGCTATACACTGTTCAAGGGATTCACACATTGGATATCAGAATTGCAGACACTCAATAGAAAAAGAAATCAAAGCCAAAAGACTTAACTAGATATTTCTCAAAGGAAAATACCACTAATACTTCACTAATAACCGTGGAAAGGAAAATCCAAACTATACCCCAGTAAAAAATGACTTATTAAAAATGACTCAATCTGTCAAGTGCTAAATAGGGCCCTTGCATACTCTTGATCCAAGTGATCAGTTGAACATGTAGTGTTTTCCAGAGCAGCATGTATTGGAGCACATTGATTCAAGCCAATGGTGCTGTTCTTGCTGCTTGTGGAAACTTTGGGATGTGAGTTTCCAGCTGGTAGAAATGAGTCATTGAAGATTATAGCTGCTCTAGGGTCTGGTTGCATTCTGGTTTCTGTCTACTGCTGTGATGCAATAAGCTGCGGTTATTGCCGTATCTTCTCCCCCATGATGACCTGAGAGGCTGTGAAACTGTGAGTATGCAAAAATCCTCTATCATCAAGTCTGTTTCTGTACAGTGTCTTCTAGCATCGAATCTGCTTCTGTGAGCTATTTTGTCACAGTAAAAAGAAAAGTAATTCATATAAGTGGAAATTTATCAATTCCCCCATGTATTAAAATCACAACTACTGTAAGTGCCAGCAATTATAACTCATAGTAAAAGAGATTAGCCTGTTACAGAGAAACCCACACTTTCATGTTCAAGGCAGTATTGTTCATAGTAGTCAAGCAATGGAAATAATCTTACATGTCTATCAAATGATAAATGGATTTGCACATACTTCAGTAGAATTATATTCAACCACACGACAGATGGATTCTTGTCACATGTAACAATATGAATGGAAGGGGTGGCTGTTATATGTGAAGAAAGACAGGTAGAGAAAGACACTACTACATGTTGTCATATGTAGAATCTAGAAAAGTCAGTCTTGTATAAATTGAGAGTAGATTTGTAGTTATTTGAACTTGAGGGGTATGGAGCTGTGAGAAGATAGTGTGAAGAAAAGCTGACTGTTGAGTAGGTAAGGGACAAGAAGAGAGACTGTCTAGTCCCTCTGCAATGATATTGTACAGGGGAATATCAAGCAAGAATCTACCATGTATTTCAAACAGAAAGGTTGTTATCGTGAAAGAATGATAGATGTTTGAGGAGATAAGATAGTCAACCTTATTTGAATACACATACACACACACACACACACACACACACACACACACACACACACACACATCAGGTGGTACCCATCAAAGTATGTAGTTTCAATGACTTTAGAAGGACTGGAGGAGCTGAAGGGGAGTGCAACCCCATAGGAAGAACAACATCAGCTAGCCAGACTACCCAGTGCTCCTAGAGTCTAGACCGCCAACCAAGGAGTGTACAGGGAGGGATCCATGGTTCCAGGGACACAGGTAGCAGAGAGTGGCTTGTCTGACATCAATGGGAGGAGAGGCCCTTTGTCCTGTAGAGGTTTGATGCCCCAGTGTTGGAGGATGTGGGAGAGGTGGAGCAGGAGAGGGTGGGTGGGGAAGCACCTTCATAGAGGCAAAGGGAAGGGAGGAGAGGGAGGTGGTCTGATGGGGGGCTTGTAGAGGGGTAACTGGGAAGTGGGATGTCATTTAAGATGTAAATGAATGGAATTATTAATAAAAATAAATATAATTAAGGAATAAATCTTGAACATGTGTTGGTCATGATCTTGATGTCTTAAGACATGATGGTGGATGTATCCACTGGAATTGTCTCTTCTTGGTAGTAGAAGGGGTGTCTCTGGTGAATGAACTGTGCTTCCTGATCCTTTCAAAACAACGGAACAACGCTGTTCTTGTGAATGAACAGGAGAAGACTGCCCTGGATGTCAGATGCCGTCAGTGACAGAAAGAAAAGAAGCTGCCTGAGTGTCTAACTGGTCAGTAGTGAAATACAATTAAACACAATGGTTGATTAATTCTTGCATCTGTTTTTTGTTTGTTTTTGTTTCAGACCACAAACAAATGACACACTCATTTTTGTATTCAAAGACTTGAGAAGAATACTTGTAGGATCCCAAGAAGTTCCTTATTCAAGTTTCTGTTACCCCCCTTAAGATGACTCTTGTACTGTGATTATAAGAGCATGAGGAGACTGTTTGTGTCACTGACCCTGTCATACATCACTGCACATGATCATAAAAACCCTCCTGAACCAGCATGGGTGGTAGCTGAATGCCTTTAAAACACCACACATTAAAATGTAAACCAGTCATCTTTCAATATCAGTGCCAAAGACTCAAATTTGAATTAGACGCATCCCACAGAAAGAACTAAAGGTTAGTGGTTCATCTGGTATTTTCCAGTGACCAAATGTATGACATTGGAAAAGTCCCTTACGTTCCAGAGTATTGTTTCCCTTAATTGTAGCACAAGAATCTGAGCAGTCCTAAATTCCATAACTATTAAATAGAGCCCTGTGTATGTGGTTCAATGTCACTCATAATAACCTAAGGTTCTTCCTGAAAGGTGTGAATATACAGAGGGAAACAGACAAATGTTCAAGTAATATTGGTGCAGAACAAGCTGAAAGAAACCAGAAGAAGTTAAGGACAGTGGAAGAATATGCCAGCTGTGGAGGGTCTATTTAGCACGCACAAGGCCCACCATGTAATCTTTAGCATTTCAAAACAACACCCAAGCAAAACCATTTAGTTGAACAAGCAAATGAATAAGGGAAATGCAGTGCAAAGGAAGATGTAACTAAGCTCCCTTCAGCTCTCAAATTTCAATTTCACACTGACCATTCAGTCTCACAGAGCTGGAAACAGGAGCTCTTGGTGACAGGGAAAGGTGAACAAGAAGAAGGAGAGAACCAAATTTGGAAAAGGGAGATCCAGATGGACAGGAATGAAAGCTGTATTTACGCCCAAACGTCCTGGTAGTTTCATTAAGTTCTATGCCACTGAACTCTAAATTGCTTGGTTCCCTAAATACAGCATGTGCTCTGACAGTCCATTAAAAGTGACAGAGTTTGGAACAACTGAGTTAAAGCTAAAATCAAGGTTTGAAAACTTTCACCTACAAAATGAAAACTAAACAGACTGATTGATACAATATTCTGTGAGAGAACAGAGAGGCTCACCGAGGCAGTGGCTGGGGTGGATGAACTGTGGGAGTAACAACAGACTGTCATCCTGAGCTTTTTGGAGAACACAAATTTTAACCATGTGCAACAGGAAGTCCTGAGGTTGGTCTGATTTGTATGTAAGTACTAAACAAGGAATGAGGGTTGAGAGTCAGTAAAGGCCTCATCAGAGCATCAAGTGTGTGTAACTGGAGAGTGAGGCAGACAATTGTAGCAGTAAGAGAATAAATGACAGTGTGCTGGTCAGCCCCACATGGGATACTCAGATCATTACCTTCTCCACCAGGGATCAAGGATCTTCACTGCAAAGGGCAGAAAAAGTGTAAGAGCCAGAGGTGGTCAATTACATCAATGAAACAGTGTTTCAGGAACAACTGGACAAGTGAACTTCTGAATCACCTTGATTGTAGCAGCAGGTACAAGACCCGACCAAACTCCAACCAGACAAAATTCCAGCATAGAGCTGGAAAGGTGGATAAGGAAATCCAATGACCATCTGAGGAGATACTGGTATTTGATTATTTGATCACTGTTGGAAGAGGGTGAGTCAGTTTTCTTTAAGCACAAGATCCCCAGAAGGTTCTCTATATACAGAGGTACCAGGCAGGGCTGTCTATTAAGCTAACTGGGCAATACAGGCTGGACTCAAATGGGGGAAGAATCTTAAGAAGAAAGAGGAGAAACAGCAGGAATCGAGGAAGTGTAGAGGTGAGGAGGGAGACAGAGAGGATGAGGAAAAAAGCACAGGCTGAATGGGAAGGGGTAGAAAGGACAAGAGCTTGGTAATAGTGGGACCTGAAGACCTGGAAATGAAGTGAATATGTTCAAAATGTATCATTGTACTGGTGTGGCATTGTTAGTATAGTGGGTGCATCGCTGGCTTCCAAAAATACATAGGAAATTCTCAAAATATATTTTAATGTAACCTTTTAAAAAGAAAGTTGTACCATTGTTATTTTAATCATTATTCCACTCAGTTGTATTTAGTGAGTTTCTTGCTGACTTTTAGGTTGTAGCATTTTGCTATTACAAGATTGTATGTGATGTACATTATGGAAGAAGACAGAATTAGAGATTTGGAGAGAAAGTAGATTTAAGATCAGCATTGTGTACACTCTAAACCTGACTTTATGGCAGAAATGTATTTCCCACTTTTAATAAATATTGTTACCTCTCTAAAGGACATTTTAAAAAATTCCTAATGTTTTTAAAAGTGTTTGAAGTAGACATCTATGATTTCTGTTAAATGTAAATACGTGTTGAGTCTATTGAACAGACTCCTTCTAATTAAATCACGCCAATAATATAAAGAATACTCTTTATGGAGCCAAAATACTGTGGTTTGCTGTTTTCTCTTTTTTTATTAATTGTGAAAAAAATAGTTTTTAGACTCAAGGTTCTGTTTTGGACACATGCAATTCCACCGTAAGTGATGGTACAGTTTTATGTTGGCAGAAAAAAAATGGAAGATGTTATCTGGCAGGGTTTTCAAAAGATAAAGGAGCTCTAGTTCCTCTCTCAAGTAGAGTTCACGCTGCTCTTAGCACCAAGCAGATGACTTATGTCAGCGGGACGAGGAGTTACTCAGTGGGTAGTGATGTGTGTTAACTATGTGTTCCTGAAAAGTCCATGCCTTAAGTGACTGCAGACACAGTCATTTAATTCTAGCATTTTATTTTGCTGTGTGAAGCTAATCCATATATATATATGATATATATATATATATATATATATATATATATATATATATATCATATATATATATATGATATGTGTGTGTGTGTGTGTGTGTGTGTGTGTGTGTGTGTGTGTGTTGTGGCCCAAACTGCCCCACACTGGGCACCAAACTGTAAAAGCTGGAGCTGTAAACTGTAAAGGACCACTCTGTCCCACGTTTGGGGGCCAAACTATAGCGGCCCGCTCTGTTCCACAGGTCAGGGTCTAGCAAGAGAGAGAGTGGGGGGAAGAAGGGGAAGAGACGCGAAGAATAGAGACAAGCCAGAGGCTCTGTAGTCAAGACTTCTTTACTGTCTCTACCATACACACACCACTACACCTACTACTACTACACCACACCACACACAACAAGGAAATCCTGGGTATTTATAAGCACAAGCAGGAGAACACAGGTGAAGACATTTTACCACGTGCACTAAACTATGCACTATGTTTAGCTGGGGTCACTAAACAGCAAAACAAGCTATGTGGGATAAACAAGATATTTGTTAGAGTGTGCTCAGATGTTGTAGGCTGTTGAAAAACAAGTCTCTATCAGGATAAATGGTTCCAGATGACTGCAAAGATGATAGCTGCTTTCTAGCCGCTTTCTGCTTAAAGTCTGCTCCCAACTATGTGTGTGTGTGTGTGTGTGTGTGTGTAACAATGTGTAGATTCTTTTGTATGAATCACGTGTAATGAAATGACTTTCTCTTCATCTTTAAAGTTTTGGATGTACCAATAATTCTTAAAGCATATGCTGAACATTTAAACAATTTCTAGTGTTTAAGATTATTTCACTTCATTTTTCTCTTTTCTATTTGTTTCTGGCCCTTTTATTCTCATCTGAATTTTAACCACGAGTCAATTAGGCAAAAGACATTAACTGATTTTACAAATTAATTGATTTTGTTATTTATTTAACAAAAAGCACACTTAGGCCACAAGCTAATTACAGTTTTCTGTATAACTTGATGACTTTGGCTATTAAACTTTTAGATTCATTGATAAGTATATTGCATATTTATGAGCCAATAACACCATATGATTTTTGTATTAGAAATCATCTGGCTTGCCCATACTGATGAGAAAGCAAAGAAGGCATGAATTTCTTTCAACATTGGATACTTTAATCTCTTGAGGATGGATTTTTCTGATTAAAGATGTGGCTGATTTATGTTTGCTTTTAAGGAACTACTGCTGGATTCACCTGCAAACTGAAGTAAAAACAGATGGTAGACAGACAGACAGACAGATACTTGGTTATTTTAGCTATATCCTGATAAAACAGGTGACAACTATATCTATGCTCTAAACAGAGGTGTAGAACTATCTGCATGGGTGTTAAGAAATGGATATTGAACACAAAGGAGGTGGTTTCCTCGGACCTCAGCTATAAGGGAGAGGTTCTCAAACTCTTCAGAGGAGGAAGGACACTGCATAGAGGTATTTTCTTCATGTCAGGGACCACCGAAGGATTGTCCTGAGGATCCTTGGCAGTGTGCACTGCTTACCAGGGCTATGCAAACTGACGTGAGTCAGGCCATTGTCCCTTACTTACTTGTCTTTTCATCTCTGAGGAAATTGTCTTTAAATAGAAAATATTATGGACTGGAAAGGTGCTCAACTGCTAAAGGCTAGACTCTTAACCAAAAGTAGGAAAAAAAAGATAAGATTTTCTTAGCTCATGGTTTCACAGCCTCTTGGCCTTGTCCCTGAGCCTGTTGGGAAGCAGAAGCAGCTGTATGATGGTACACGTATGTTCTGGAGGCACCCTGCTTACCTTATAGTGTCTGGGAAGGAAAGAGGAAATGGATGAGGATAGAGAGACAAAGATTGCTTTTATAGAAATAAATTCCTCCAAACCATTAGGACCCGAGTCTGTAAATGTAATAATCCACTTTTGAGAACACAGCTCTCATGTTTTCCCCACCCACAAAGGTCCTACTGCCCAATACTGCCGGACTGGAGAACCAGATCTTCAATTCATGAACTTTGGAGACCGCTTGAGAGCCATGCCAGAGCAGCTGAGAACATTACTTGTTTCATTCTGAACCTCTTCACTGACTGATGGTTTATTTAAGAGAGGATTATTTCCTTTCCAAATATTTGGGGACTTTCTCAGGGACTTCAACTAGTGTTGATTTCTAAATTAATTCCAGAGTAGCATGATAAGATCCTCTGATGGGCTGACCCCTCTTTAGCGGTCAGGATCTCTGCTCTCCATGATGGCCTGGAAGCTCCTTAGGGAATGAGCTGAGCTTTACTGGCATTATTTCCTACCTTACCTTGCAGGAACCGCTGGCCTTTGCTGCCCTGTGTTCTCAGATTCTGTGTCTTATAACCTATTTCCAGTTCTTTTAGGCAGAAAGGTAAATCTGTTGCTTGCTACTTTTTTTTTCTTAATAGCTCACACTTACATCCAGGTTTAATACTTTTTTGATGTACTTACACGGAAGCTTGAACATCTAGGTACTTTATTCAGGTCTACGTTTGTATACAAAATAGTAACAGATGAACGTTAGAAGTCTATGGAATGTGATGAACTTACCATGTTGCCTTCCAGAAAAAAACAGAGTTTAGGAGAAAACAGTGGAATATATTAAGGATACATAAGTGAAACATCAAATAACACTAATACTAATAATAAGAAAAATAAACAATAATAAAGACATATCCCCAAGTTTGATGCTGGCTGACCATGGAGATAAAGGGGTAAAATTCATACAGACACACAAGACATCTAGGACTCAAAGTTCATCACTCCATTGTAAGATACTGGCAAGTGACTTAACTCACCTAAAATATCACTAATGAAAATATATCTGGTAATTCAGAAGTAATTTTCTGGATGTCATTCACAGAGATTCTGATCAAGTAAGTTTGAGATAAGATTCCCAAATCTCTAGTTTTATGAAACTCTGTACAGGTTGTATTGACATAAAACTGATTTGAAAATCCATTGATAAGTTGACTTTTTGCACTGCCCTTTGGTCCTAGACATGTCCATGTTTAGCTTTTAATCATGCTAGCCATCATTTGTTTGACAGTAAACATACTATCCTGTCAGTCACTTTGTTTATGAAACGGAGTTGCATTCTTTAATGCAAGAATTGTATTCAGAAGTTCTTATGACCTTAATTTTTTTTCAAGGAAAGTTGTCATTTCTTTCTTAGTCTAGTAAGTTTTCTAAGGCCACATAGGGAATCCTCCTGGACAGCCATGGACTTAGATTTTGTTTGCAGTCCAAGACCAAAGTGGTACTTTACAGTTTCATGGCAAGAGCTGTCAACAATACCCTGTACATCCTCAGGTTTTCATGATATCGGTTGACGTGGGTCAAAGCTGTAGAAACTTGATAATAAGAAGTGATCCTCTAAGTTCTATCTAAGAGGACCAAGAAGAGACCTTCTTATGTAACTTCGAGACTCAAGTACATCATAGAACACCTCTACATTTGTTTCAATGAGCTTTCCTGTGCTGGTGTCATGATGAGGATTTGCTAACAATCTATTGACACAAGGGCATGTGTGCACCAACACCCTTTCCTCTTATTGTCAAAGGTCCGCTGGTCATTGTCCTTTGGGAACTTCTGTGCACTTACTATTGTCATAGTCTCTTGCCTTCTGTCCCCTGCACTGACCACCCTTTTAGTTTCCCTATTCACATCTATCACGGTTTTGTCACTCGAGGCAATGTTTCCCTTCAGCTACAGATTCCTCATTTTTGACCTTAAAACACTTGTTAGGAGTAGGTGAAGTTGTGAGGAATATCGTATAGATCAGACAGCAGCCAGTCCTGGGGATCTGCTACATTAGACAGTGGAAGTCGGGAGCTTCACCCAGATTCCAAGGAAGGGTAACAGTTATCAAAATTAAGAGTGATTATAAAAGTTAACAAAAATAAAATCTGTTCTAACTGGATTTTCAAAACAAAACAAAACAAAACAAAAATAAGCAAACAAACAAAAAACAGTTAAATACTTGCGCTTGAACATTTTGGGGGGGAATACCTCAGACTGTGGCTACTCATTTCAATTCTATCCATCCTTCCCTTTTCTATCCAACTACCTTTGTCTCCCTTCTCCATCTATTTAATTGCTGCTTTCTTCAAACTTGAGCTGATCTGAATGGAGGTGCAAAGTGAAATTAACCAATTCCCTTGGAAGATGTAGGAGAAGCAATCAGTTAGAAAGCTTGTTAGTTCCTCTCTTGTCTCTTCCTCCACTCTCTGTTCTCAGTTCTCCCTTGAAACCCCAGGAGATGGAGAATTAACAAAGCCCGGAAGCTGAATGCTACACACTTTCCAGGGAATTGGCTAATTTCATTTTTCTGCACCATTTGGAGCAGCTGGGGGTACTGGTCTTGGGGGAAATAATAGGATGCAATGCTTAAAACCATTTATATTTTTAAATAAAATTGTGCCCACTTTGCTTATCAAACTAAAATATATAAATAGTGTCCACCATATGTTTGTATCACTGTTTATACATTGATTTTAAAAAAAATGTAATTCTTCTTCAGTTTTGATTTTATAAGTCAGTTAGACTTCCCCAGATTATTATTTTCTATTATAAACATATACTGGGTAGATTATTTTCACCATATTCAATGACCATAGCTATCAGTTATTAACAGATCATTGAATCATTTCTCTTCGATTTCTTCAAGTTCTAACTTGAATGTTTTCTGCCCCCAACTCTACGCAGCCCTTTTAAAATCCTAAGTACTTTCTACGGTTAGAAACTTTACCTACGGTTCCAGTGAAAAGTGTTATCTGCCATGCATGATCCTGTCCATCACCTAAAGAGCATCATGGGAAGAAACCAGATGGCCACTGGCAACCCTCACAAACCTTTCATTCCTGAACTCTCTTAGCACTTCTGCAACGTGTGTATACATTTAAATTTATAAGCCCTTCTTTTTCTAGGTTAATAAATTCATTCAACATTAACAGTTTTAAACTCGACTCGGGCATGTCCCATGTGCCCATATCAATTTCTTTATATTCTGAGCCATACACATTTAACTTTGTTTAGTTCACTTCAGAGATGTTTGAGTGATGGGCTTTCATCTTTTGGCCTTTGCTTACTACAGTGCCTGAATTCTCACTTGTGGGGAAATGTCACAAGAAATCTTCTCAAGCAAGGTGAAATACACTATGTGCCTGTAATTCCAGCACTTGAGAGGTGGGAGCAGGAGGGTCAGGAGTTTATGGTCATCTTTGCATACATAAGGAGTTGGAGGCCATTTTAGAGGACTGGAGTTCCTGCCTGGACAAAATTAAACAAAACAAAACAAAGAAAATTGAATAAAGACAAAAATATTACTTAGAACCATGCATCAACCATTTCTTAGTCTAAGTATGCCTCTGCAATTAGTTTCAGTATGAAGGGAACAAACTTGAGTTTGCAAACATTAAGGTTTAAAAAATAAATCAGCATTTAAAGTGACTCTTAAATTACCCACAGGCATTCCTGACAACCAGAGGCAGATGCTTCATTTTCATATTAATTTACACACCTTTCTGGGCATCACGAGATGCTGTTGGGTGCTACTGTGTTGTCAATGTATTAAAAAGGAAAACACTGTGGAGACTACTTCTTGAAACTTCATGGAAAACTCTGGTTTTGACATCGCAGCTCCTGACAAGTGAATGCGTTCTCATTATCGCAGCATCTATCTTGGCTTGTAAAATTCCTGCAGGTTTATGATGCAGGATGATACCCTTCACTACCTGCTCTTGTGCTTCGACATAAAGCTGCCACTTACATTAAAATAAGCCTGATAAGACTGTCTTATAGATCCAATTCATTTAAAGAGGACATTGCTGCAGACACTAATGTTCTTTTGCGGCGGCTCTCCTCTGCCTGAGTTGAATATTATGCTCCAGAGTTAGAAAGATGTGGTGCAGATGTATTTATATGCACAAAATCAGCACTCCTTCCTACAGGGTTAGAGCCTTAAATATCAAGATATTCATTCCAATATGACTGGCATCAAAGTGCTGTTTTTGCAGTTTCTCAAATGAGGCCATAGACTTCAACCATCTACTATGCTATCCGTAGTAAATGGACAATAAGAAGAATAATAAACCATGGTTCATTTTAAAAGTTAACCCACATCCAAATACCTGAATGACCTTCTCTCAAAGCTGTTTTAAATAAATGGTGTATAAAATAGACACCAAGAGACTCATAAATGGCCAAGGTGATATTTGAGGCCTGGTGGGAGGCACTCATTTCAGACATTCCATGCTCTGTCACCTCTAATATTCTTTGGCTCTTCATTTAGCTGCGACTTGGCTTTTTAATGAACAAATGCCTTAACCAGACTAGATGGCATTCTTATTATGGTCATATATTTTGAGAGTACGGTGGGGGAAGAAATTGATATAAGACCGTATACTACAAGTAAGAGAATTCCTGAGAGATCAGGGATATTTGTGTCCCCAAGGAACGATCATACACTTGTTGCCTCTGGTCATGACTGTCAGTTGATGAATTAAGATTGATATGTTAACACTATGAATCTCTAGTATTTGTTCATGTATAAGTCTGAGGTAATGGATATATAATCCGACCTATAGCCAGTGTGTGTGTGGGGGGGGGGGGTTTAAGGGGGGATCTGATATATTCCCTGGGTTTGTAAAATCCTGTGACAGCCTTTGGAGATGTTCTGGAAAATTTGACACCAGGTGAGCTGCTCCTAAACTTTTCAGGATGTCTTTACTCTAACAGCTAGGGGAGGAGAGGGAAAAGAAATCCTCTCTTAACAGTGTCTTATTGTCCTTGCTGGAAAACTATTCCCAATGATGTAATCCCAGGGGATTTTAGCTTGTCTTTGTTTCACAAGCTTTAGGGGGTTGTAGAGATCCTTGAACAGTCACACATAAATAATGGGGCAGTATCATGGCTTTCTAAGTTCAGTACTGTGAGGAGCTGCTGTGATCTCTTTTGACTCAGTTGACTTGAACCATAATGCAAAGGGCTATTTGGGTTAGTCTGGTGGTTATTCCTGGCTTATAAATAGTTCTGCTTCATACGGATCTATCCTTTCTCTACATTTAAAATGCCAATGAGAAATTTGATTTGTGATAGCTCCTTCCACTTGAAATGTCGTTGGAAACTGCATTTAATAACGCCTGGTTGTTAAAAGTAGCCTCATATTATCTTCCAGTATCTTGTGCCAAATGACATAGCTCCAATTATACAGAGATAGCTTGCAGGTTTTTAATTATTAAACAAAAGTATCTGTTTTTATATTACATGGGGAAACCAAGTGAATCAAAATCATAAATATCATTGTTTTATTGAAGACATAACTTACATGTTACATAGATACAGAGTGGATTTAAATGTACATTTTCAACATATTAGTTGTACTTGGTTGCTGCATCTCCTTGATTTATTTTTAATTTGCATACATGTTTATGTACTCGGATGACTGGGAAGTAAGTCAGACAGTGCCTGCATATTTGTTTCTTTGTATAAGACTCATGGTTCATATAGCATTCACTATACTAATTTATATTATTATTTAAGGTCCAAATAACACTCACTGTACTAACTGATGTTACTATTTTAGAGTTTTGCTGTTTTGTTGACTTACAGTACAGAATGAGTGGACAAAGATGGCTTACTTTTGAACTGTAGTTTACTTTCAGACTCATGTTGTTAACCCCTGCCATCAGGAAGAGGGCAACAGCATTGGGTAGATTATCTGTAACTCACACCTGAATGTGTCTTCATCTGTATTATGTTACGGTTATATGAGCCTTTCCCTTACATAACAAATGAATATACTCATGCCAGACTGGCAACCTGCCACACACCAATGTAACAATTATACCAGTGTGAACCAATGAGTTTACTGGGATTATGAGCAAGAGTGTGGATGACCGATTACTTACAGGAGGAGCAGGTAGAACTCAAAATCAGCTGTTTTACCCAAAAGCTCATGCCAACACAGACAATGACATGATGGGAAGGAGGGAGGGAGGGAGAGAGAGAGAGAGAGAAAGAGACAGAGAGAGAGAGAGAGAGAGGAAGAGGAGGAAGAGGAGGAGAATGAGGCGGAGGAAAAGGATGAGTGGAAAGAGGAACAGAGAAAGAAATTGCAACCCTGAGTTCTGCATGGCTTTAAGCAACTGATCAGGTCTCTGAGTCTCATGTAGACAGCCCAGCTGGTCATTAGTTGTTCACTGAGTCTCAAACTGTGGAGAAAGGCTCTGTGAATCTTTTAGACCTCAGCTTTCCCAGAAATGTGAGGTTTGTTTAATTCCTACATCCCATGAACTGCTCCTCCTCTTCTCCTCAACTTTCCTGGAAGGGATAGTTCGATTTAGGAGAAATTGCTGTGTAGTAGTTACTTTAGCAGAATGCTGCATTCTGTTAATATATAGCAACATGGCTTACTGTCTCACTGCTGCCTCTGGAGTGTAGGAACACCAAGATCAAGGAGAAGACATCTGGTTAAGATCTATGTAAGAATGTGTTATCCTTTCAGTCTCCTGGGTCCTGTGAAGGCTTGATGCCTCAGCACAGGGAAATGATAGGGTGGTGGGGCAGGAGTGGGTGGGTGGGTGGGGGAACACTCTCCTGGAGGCAGGAGGAGGGGGCCAAATAGAGGGGGATTCAGAGGAGAAACCTGGAAGGGGGATAACATTTGAAATGTAAATAAACAAAATATGTTAATTAAAAAATATGTCATGAAAAATGTGTTATAAACCAGGAAAGGGGATAACATTTGAAATACAAATAAATAAATAAATAAGTAAATAACCCAGTAAAAAGGGGAGAAAACAGAAAAAAAAAAGAAAAGAGAGATAACGAGATATAGAAACAATTCTCCCAATCTCAAAACTACCATAATCAGCATTAGTTCATGTCAGGTAGAGTACTTCTGGTCTTGTGGCTGCCAGTGGGCCCCACGACCTAACACTTTTCACTGTGAATTAAGTTTCCCAACAAAGTGCTTTGGGAAGGATTCCTGGACAATATAGCGAAAGGGGACATTTAAAGAGGATTTGGTTTTTGATTCTTGGATACGAGTTCTTTCTTTCATATTTCCGAGCTGCAGCATGTGGGTTAGTGAGACAACTGTTGATTGTTAACAATACTTTATCTTGTTCCGTTGCCGTGGACGACCAGAAAATGAGTTGTGAAAAGTCATGAGAGCCTTGAGAAGGATAAGATATATTTGAAGATGTGTTTTAAGTTCTTGTCTGCAGTGTTTAGAGAGCCAGACAATCCCTCCTTGAATGGTCCTGGAGACAGAGTAGTCATCTTTGAGAAATATGGAATGGGGGCATGGCATGAAGAT
Source organism: Rhabdomys pumilio (assembly GCA_030674055.1). Lineage (NCBI taxonomy): Eukaryota > Metazoa > Chordata > Mammalia > Rodentia > Muridae > Rhabdomys > Rhabdomys pumilio. Next base: position 96,737,919 of record JANHMN010000001.1, read on the forward strand.
TGGTTTGTACACGAGTCATTGCCCTCCTTTGGAACTGACTAGTGTGCTTATTATACTACCTTAGATATATCAAAGGTCACTCTTTGCTTTTATTTGGCCATACCTACAATTGTTTTTGTTATAAGAAAGAAAACCATTCAGGTTATTTTGTCTCATTATGTTTAGAATATATATGTTATCTTATCTTAAGAAATAGTGCCAAGTTCTCCCGCAATTACACAGTCTAGCTGTTTTTTTGTTTTTGTTTTTGTTTTTGTTTTTGTTTTTGTTTTTGTTTTCAGTGAAGACTCTAGGAGCACTGAGAATTTTCTATTAGGAACTAGTCAAAGGCAAAAGGCTCACCTAAGCCTGTGTCAGAAAGAAAGCATCAACAGAGGAGCACTGGCCACACTTGAGATGTTCCATCTCAGAACTGGAAGAAGATAGCCAGTCGAGGTCCCCAAATATCAGGGCCCATTAGCATCATCCAGATGACTTGTTAAAAATGCAATTTCTCAGTGTCATTTTGTGTCTATGCGTCCCCACACTTGCTTCTGATGTGGTAGATTTAAAGTGAGAACCAAGGATCTGCTTCTGAAGAAGTTCCCTGGAAACCCACTGTGAGACAGTGGCTCAGATTATCTCTATCCCACGGTCTTTAGTAATACTTTACTGGAAAGGCATGGGTGTGAGAAAGTGTCTGGGAAAATAAGCATTTTTCATAAAAATCTCAAATCCTTAATTTTTGGTATTTCCTAGAATGACTAATTATCACTATCCAAAACTTATGATAGTTGAACATCTGTTTTCTTTTCTGTTCTCATAATAAGAAAACATGAAAATACTGCATATTTTTACATTATAGGAGAGAATTAATGTTAGCATCAAGAGACTTTTCTTATAGATATTAGATAAAAGATAAAAGAGATAGATATAAGAGACTTATCTTATAGATATTCTACTAGTAAGAACTGGAGACCACAGAAGAGCGGGGACTCCAGCACTTACAGGATCACTGTGGACCCATTGCTATCCTTTTAGAATGGATGTTTGTCAGAAAAGACAATATCTGTGGCTTCAGTCAAGTTGAGGTCTTGTTAGGATGTGACTTGGATTGTGAGGACAATACATAGATATAAAATGGGAAAAGAAGACAGGAAGGAGAGGGATGAGGGAAAAGAGAAGGAAAGGGAGACTGGGTAAAATACTTCTCTTGGTGGCATCAGACTGAATAACTTCCTTTGTTGTTTTGTGTGATGGTAAAACAAGACCTAGTGATTAGGAGGGACAAACTTCCCAGGTTGCATTTCTGTCCAAAAATTACCGTGCAAACAGCACATCCATCGATTGCTTTGGTGCACATATTTTACTGGAGTCACAGACAACAACCTGTGCAAGTGTGTTGCCATGTGTCTTTCTGTGATAAACGCATATGATGTTTTACAAGATATAAAGGGGAATTAATGGTATAGTAGATGCAAGAGTAGCAAGGAAATGCAAAGGCGTGATGCTGACTGGGGACATGAGGAGGTAGCTAACCAGGAAAAGATGGACAGTGTCGTCACACGAAGGTTGCTAAATAGGAATCCCCAGGATTTCACTAGAAGGAATCTACATAAATGAAAAGAAGGCATTGGAGATCCTGGAGGAAGTGACCATCCAGATGAAGCTTCATGTTAAAAATCCCCTGGTGACAAAGAGTAAAATGTTGCAAGCTCACTCATACTAACAGGGGATAATAACCCTGTCCCACGATGATAAACATCTTTAGTTTTATGACAGGAATTGGGTACATCTAAGGAGTTTTGTTGAAATTGTTGCTTTGTTTGTTTTGAGACAGGGTCTCTATGTAGACTAGGAAGGCCTCACACAGAGATCCACTTCCTCATCCTCCTGAGTGCTCGGATTAAAGGCACTCAAGCACCCAAGTTGCCCTACTCTTTCTCCACCTTGATCCTTCTTCATGGTAAGACAAGTTATCATGGCCACCAGGATCCATCCCTCTGTTAGCCATCTACAAGTGGATCACGAACAACTTCTGCTGCTTCTGCCCTGCAGGTCCCACCTGACAGAATTTCACTTGCCACAACCCAGTCCTGAACAGGTGCTATGTCATGGAAGGACGAATCTGGGGGTTGAAGGGAGGCACGACTGTCACATTGACTGTCACTATGCAAACCACCTGCTCTGTGGGGCCTTCAAGAAGCAGAGGCGGCTCTCAGTCCACATTTACCTTGCCTTTTTCTCCAGGCCTCATAGGAACCCAGTACTGCTTGCCGGGTGGGTCTCTGACTGTGAACATGGAGGCCCTGCAGCTGTTGTGGGAGTTTGAGGAGGCCGCAGAAGAGGGCAGGAGAGAGAGAGGCTTTTTGCTGGGGCAAAAGCACCAGCAGCCGCGGTACAAGAGGATACCAAGGTGGGGCAAAATGGTCTTTAAGGACTCTGGAGTTTTTTCCTGTCTCCTCACTGGTAGAGCAGAGAGGAGGCTGCAAAGCTTTGAGAACAACAGGAAGTGGAGGTCTGGAGTGGTTGGGGGAGGGATAGACAAGCTGCTAGGTAACAGGGAGAGACTAATACAGTAATATAGTGTAGTTATAGCTAAGACTCAACTGGCAGTGACGCTTGGCTTGCTGGAAACACTGGGATCTGGAAGGAGGCAGTCTGATACCTCTGTCTGTAGTAGGGGGAACTTGTTCCACCCTGACCCCTGATGCTGACCCCTTAACTTCCCCCACGTGGGGGCAATTTAACCTTTTTCATGTAAAGTTCTTTACAATAATTGTTTTTTTAAAAATGTTTCTTAAAAAAATCTGAAAAAGGAGTTGGTGGTGCACCTGGACTTCAAACTATTTTTGATATTTTCACATGAGGAAGTTCCAGAGAATACACTCTAGTTATGGAAATTTGAGCCAGATTATTTAGGTACTGGTGATAATGTTTAATAATACCATATTAGCTGCAGTTTATTTGTATATACGTATGTGCACACGTGTGTGCACGCACACACACACACACACACACACACACACACACACACACAGATATGGAAAACCAAGGCTGCCATGGCATGTATTAAGCATGCGCTTTCATTATGATTTTCATGAAGTATTATTATGATTTCCATTTCATAATTGAAAAACTGAGATGGAGTCATAATGTTACTTCCAAAATTTCACATATCTGGTAGAATGCAGACAAGGTTTGAACAAGGCAGGCCTAACTTCCGAATCCATGCTTTAGAGCTCAGAACTAGGTCTCCTTCATTTGTATATTCATGCATTCAACCATCCCACACCGATTGTATCAACTATCTATAATGGGAGAAAGAGCTGTGATTTTAAATGTGCAGCAGACTGTAGAGCAGGTAAGAGTTAAAGTACAAACCTAGAGAAATGAGTGACCAAGTGTGAATCAGGGGCATGGGAGAAATTTAAAAGAGATGAGTCTTGAAGTATGTGTGGGCAGTTGCCTGGGAAACAGGGCACTGGATGTCAAGGGCAAGGACATCTGAGGTAGAGGGAGGGTGAATAACAAAGGCACACGGCATGGAATGAACTAATACATTTAGATTGTGCTCACTGGCATGATGAAACACCTTGGAAACACAGGGAAGGAGCAAGAAGCGGGGTACGGACTTGGATCCGTCAACAAAATTTGAGTGCCTGTCAGATTCCCACACTTCTGTCTGGGATGTTCTCCAGAGAACCACAGAGAGCTCCTTTTTCTCCTTAATAAAGCAAGTCCATTTCTATTCATGTTTCCATTGGAAAAACTACCCTGTGTTGAAAAACACCATCCTTCATTTCTTTTAAAGGGAGAAGTGTATCTTGATCCAGGGCTATACATTTCTACAGTACAGGGGAGTGTGCTTGCTGCAAAGAAAAGGGAATAAAGACATTGGCTTTTAGAAGAACAACATAAAGAAATTTGAATTTTCATCTTATTGTAAGGGTCCATTTTGATGTCTTAGATTTACTTGTTTGAGTAAAAGGTCTTAATGTGTGGACTCCTCTAACACTGGCTACCATTTTAAGTGGTACCCAGGACATTCTGCATTCATATATAAGACTTGAGGCATCAGATAGCATTCTCCTAGCTCATGAGATGTCCCAGCAGACCTCATTCCTTCTGAATTCAAGTGAATTCTTCTTGACTTCTTCCTTTTATATGTGGCCCTTCTCTAAACATCACACTTTCATTTTTATCTCTTCTACAGTTCTCTCCCCCACCCTTTCTCCTATCACTCTCTACTGACCTTCAGTGCTAAGCTTAGAAACCCTTCCACTTCTGTGCTCTTGTATTGGACATGTGGTTAAGAGCCTGTCTACTTATTTCTTCAATTGCCTGTGCTTGTCTATCGTAGACTGCACACTTCAGAAGATAAATATCTACTTGTATGTTCAGTGGGAAAGCAGGAGGTGAATGATGGAAGGCTACCTACCTTGTCACTTTTGTATTTTTATTGCAAACTGCCCTCTGATTGTTTAACAGGGTTCCCTGGGGATGCTCTGATGACGTAGAAAGTAATAAGTGAATGCACAATTATTGCCTATATTTCTTCACACAAGGAAGGAGTTGATACATGGTTATTGCAATAAGTCCACAAGGGATCTGCATTTAAAGAATTGCATTAAGGGTTAGTAAGGAGGCTAAGTGGGTGAAGGCTCTTGTGGACAAGGATGATAACTTGTATATGATCCCTAGGGCCCACATCATGGAAGATGAGAGTTGATTCAAATTGTCCTCTGAACTCAGTGGGTGTGCCATGGTATGCTTGTTAGCAGACACCACACACACACACACACACACACACACACACACACACACACAGAGAGAGAGAGAGAGAGAGAGAGAGAGAGAGAGAGAGAGTAAATAAAATGCAATAAAAATTTAAAGACATTCAATGCTAAGTACATGCCTCAGTATATAATTCAGTGTTGCTTTTGGGGGGATAATATTTGACATTGAAGATTACATTAAAATTGATGTTGGTGTTTGCACAGGTATTTTTAACATTAATCAAACACGTGACAAGGGAAAATACCACTGCAGCTTATGAAATTAAGTATCTGAGGAGTGAGTGATACAATCGGGCAATAGCAACTGTGGTTTTGCTGGGGTTAGAAGACATAAATCTGAGCCACTCAACCTGCCTTCAGCTTCTTCTGTGTTTCTGAAATAGTGAAGTACTCACTTTAAAAGTCTTCTAACTTCCAACAGTGTAAAATTTCCTGTAATATCTGGTGAGTGTAGCCTGATAGGCACTATTTTGATTGCAAGAACCATCTCAACATCATGCATTAGTTGGAAAACTACAAGAATTAATAGAAATGATATTAGTAACTGGCATTCCTGAGCACAGTGCTGGAGGTTGAACATTCATAATCTCATTTAGCTCCTATAGAAGCCATGGAAATAGTTGCTATTGCTCTCTTATACTGCCGGATAATAGTAAAGGAGAGAAGTGGACTGAAGAAAGATTCATGGTTCATCGGGCAGTTACCGCTAATGATAAGATTTGATATTATTATTTATATTACTAGCATCTCAACACATTTTCTATATTAAATGTAAATATTTATTTCCTTGACTACATATGCTCATTTTTGTTTTGTATTTTAGAATATTCCTGAAAAATCACATTCTTCTTTTCTAGCCCAGTCCTTCAGAAATTTGAAAATAGTCATTATTAGTATTGTAGTGCTTTCTTACATGGATGAGATTAATTCCCTTGTAATGAGGAACCATAGGTGTCCCTTGTACTTTTTGTCATGTGAGGACCTGGTGGCATGACAGCCATCACTGGAGGAAACATGTCTCAGACAACTGAATCTATCAGAGCATTGATTCTGGTATTTCCATGCATAATTGATTTTTGTAAGATATCATACAGCTTGTGGTATTTTATAGATTAGAGCTATTCTATGAGGACTTAGCATGCAACTCAGTTGGTAGAGCACTTGTCTAGCTCTACCAGAGCCCTGGGTTCAGTCTGCAATGTTTAAGCCAAAGGTAGAATATGCCCATAAATCCTTGGCATGCAGATGCAGGAGGATCAGAACTTTGGGGTCATCCTTAGCTACAAAATAAAGTTTGAGACCAACCGAAGTTTCACGAGATTCCTGTCTTAAAAATAAAACATCCAAAACAATGGCAAAAGTCTCCTGTAGTTTGAACTGTGTTCTTAAGCTTATGTGTGGAAATCAGGTGAACTTATTTGGTGAAAGAGGGTTTGGGGTCCCAGAGGTAAAGGAGTTAAAGTAGTTCAGAAGGATGCAACTTAATCCACCATGGTGATATTCTTACGAGAAGAGCAATTTCGATACAAGCATACACAAAGAGGCAATATGAAATTACTGGGAGAATACAACCCACAAGCTTAGGAAAGAGGTCTGTAGTAGATGTGGCCCTTCAGGCTCCAGGCAAGACTTCAAACATACAGCCGTTAGAACAGAGAGACAATAAATCCCTGTGATTTACATTTCCAGATTGAGGTGACACTGGTGGCAGCCTGGGAAACCAATAATGCACCCACCTGGGTTTCAGCTCTCTCTTACTGACTGCATGGTTAGCACAAGCACAGGGCCTGATCACTTCCGATTTGATCCCAAGAGGGGAAAGACATTGTCTTATAAGTAAAGAGAAGAAAGGGTTGGTTCATTCTCTCTCTCCTTTCTCAGTGAAGTCAGTGCATGAGTTGCAACTATTGACTCAGAATGACTTTGTGCTTTTCAGATGCATAAGCGATGCTTTGAAACCCTCACGGAAGGGAATTTTTCTCTACTATGTCAGCAGCTAATTCATCAAAGACACAAAGTTTGGAGGGGGGAAATGGACTTCCTATTTTTCTTCATCTTCTCCCTGAGGACACAGAAATGGAAATAAGTCTTCTGCAGTTCATCCTGTCGCAGATCGCTAACCTCGAGGTGCTCTAAGTAGCTGTGTGTTTGACAACAGGAAGCACAGAGCATGCAGAGACAAGGAATGCTACCTTAGAACTGACTGCCAGTGAGGAAAGTTTCTGCACTAATAGGACTCTTGATAAATGTTTGATATACTGCTCAGAGGGCAAGAGCTTTACCTGCTCAAGCATGAGGACCTGAGTTCAGATCAGCCATGTAAAAGCCATGTGTCCATGACAATAGATGTATAGGCCTCCCTTGCTGCCAGACTAGTCAAAATAGTGAGCTCCATGTTCATGGAAAGACCCCATCGCAAATAATTAAGTAAAGAATGATGGAAGTGGACACCTGATAGCCTCTTCTGATCTCTGTAGGTTCATGTTGGAAGCCGACTTTAAGCAAAAAGCAGTTAGAAAGCAGCTATCAGCTTTGCAGCCATCTTGAGCCATATACCCTGACATGAGACTTGGTTTTCAACAGCCTACAACAGCTGAAGCACACTCTGATATCCCACATAGCTTGTTTTGCTTTTAAGTGCCCCCAGCTGCAAGGAGCACGTGGTATCCACGCCTACAAGGCATGCGGTGCACGTGTTATCCACGTGCTATCCACGCCATATATGCCTGTAAGGCACACGTGCTGTCCACGCCTGTAAGGCTTACGTCATATCCACACCTGCAAGGCACGTGCTATCCATGCGCCTACAAGGCATGTGGCAAAAGCCTATAAATACCCAGGATTTCCTTGTAGTGGTGTGTGGTGTAGTAGTAGTAGGTGTAGTGGTGTGTGTATGGTGGAGACAGAGATCCTCTGGCTTGTCTCTATTCTTCGAGGCTCTTCCCCTTCTTCCCCCCACTCTCTCTCTTGCTAAACCCGGACCTGCGGAACAGAGCAGGCCGCTATAGTTTGGCCCCCAAACGTGGGCAAGAGTGGTCCTTTACAGTTAGCACGGGGCTCCAGTAAGTGGGGCTTTTACAGGTTCATGAGGTCAAACACACAGACACACACACACTCATACAAACACAACACATACATGCACACATATATTTACATACACACACTGACACCAACACATAGGCACAAATACACATATACATACATGCACATACATGCACATACACAAACACACACTCATACAAACACACACATGCACATACATACGCACATACAGATACATATACATACTTGCACATGCATGTACACACATACACATATGCTAAGTATAAAAATAAAATAAAGTACTTTGAAGGAATACATGTGCAACAACATTTGCAGGAAAGCTGCATGGCACACTCAGGTCAGGGTCATCTTCAGAAGTAAGTTATTACTGCAGTAAGGAGTCCTTAGCCATGATATGGACGCTTTGCAGCTCTGTAGATTGAGTTGTTCCCATAAAGAGCTAGGATGCTCTCTGATTCCAAGCTTTCCATAGTTCTCACACCATCACATATGCACACACTATACAAGTGCATGCATTGCTAGGATCGAGTAGGAACACATTTTAGCAATAATTTCTTTATAAAACTAGCTTTGAAATGCTTTTGAAATCTAATGAAATAGTTCATTTGATCATAGTGTTCATTTAAATTTCTTGATTTGGTCTTCCTATGGACACATGTGGAATGCAGGCCTTATTCTTGAAACATGCATATCCGCACAGGATAAGACATCGTGGCCCTTCTTTATGTAAGCTTGAAAGAGTGTGGGGGGGAGAGACCACACGAGTTCATGTATTCTGGATAAATTCTCCTCCACTGGTCTCCACCTCTACACCCCCAGTCTCCTAAGCTTCTGTGTCTCCTTTTCTCAGGCGTAGATTCGAGAGTGATTTTTCTTTTGAAATTCAGTATGTATGTGTTGTGAGACAAGTTATTACCACGTGTAAGGTCCTGTGGTCCTTCACACAGAGCCCTGCCTTCTTTCTTTGTTGATCTCCTTCAAGTCATAGCTGGTAAGACTTCCATGGTCCCTTAAGGGGTCTCACTGAATCTTTTCCTGTTATTTGAAAAATCACTATGACACTTAAAGAGATAAGTACATATTAGGTGGTAGACTTTCTGCTAATAAGAAAAATGCTCCATAATATTAATAACATTAATATTATACATCTGGCATACCTCTCACTCTGAAAGCTATTTAATTTTTATATATCTAATTGTATTGCTAAGGTTATAATCTTATTTTCTATAGCTATAAATGGTACTTTCAATAGAAATTTCATATAGATAAAGTTTTCTCTGTTATTAATGATCACAATCGAATCTTTCACCAACTAAATATGTCTATAAGCTATCATATGTATATATGTATATATCTACATATATGTAGATATATACATATATACATATACATATACACATATGTGTATATATATATATATATAGTGTGTGTGTGTGCATGTATGTGTGCATGTGTGTGTGTGTGTGTGTGTGTGTGTGTGTATGTGTGTGTGTGTGTGTGTGTGTGTGTGTGTGTGTGTGTAAAATGCAGAAATCCCTAGTATGGTACCCTCAAGTGGCCTCAATGATCCTCACCTTTTGTATTCTGGTGTAATCTACTCTCTGTGACTGTAGATAACCTGCTGCCAACTGGGTTCCAGGTCCTCTGGAAAGCAGGCCCTTCCCCATTAAGCTTTGGTGATGATTACAACTCCTCTTGACTATGTTGTGATTTTGACTGGCCTTAGTCCAGAGGACCCAGTTACGCTCCACCCTGATTCCTGACTGAGAGAAATTGTGCAACAACAAAATTTATGTTAAGCAATTACATTTTATGGTTAAATTACGGCATAACAGTGGATAACTCATTCATGGACACATACCCAGGAACATGCCTCAGGTACTTGGCTAGCATGCCAGAGGCCCCAAGATCCTCAAGTCTACATGAAAGACATATTGTGTGTTGTGCTTTGTTGTTATGTTGGGGGTGAAGACCCAGATGAAAGAGACAATGTTTAGGAAAGCCAGATAGCATGAAACAAAGACATCACACTGGCTTTATAGTCAACTAGTCCCAGAACACGTTACCTCTCTCCCCTCCGGAAAGTCAAGGTCCAGTAGAATGAATTGGGAGTTACATGTAATCTTCTGGCATACATCTCTCCCTCTGAAAGCTATTTGATTTTTATATACCTAATTGTATTGCTAAGATAATAATCTTATTTTCTATAGCTCCAAATGGTACTTTCAACAGAAATTACATATAAAGTTTTCTCTGTTATTAATGATCACATTTGAATCTTTCACCAATTAAATATGTCTATAAACTATCCTAATACACACTGAAAATATGCTGGGACTCGGCCTGTAGCTCAGTGTCCAGGAAGGCCAGCAGCTCTCTCAAAGCTTGTTAAGGGCCAAACTCAATGCTCATTAGAGAGAAGGAATGGATCAGCCAGGCATGATGGTTTGGGGTGAAGTAAAATTTTTTCTGGCCCATTTGTTTTTGTTCTTAATGTTCTGTTTCTTTCATTTATGAGTTTGCCTTTTTTTTGGAGGCTGCTGGAATCAGGTATATTTTACCTCTTACATAGAAGAAGTTCTTGCTAACCAGCGTTGAAAGAGTTACTGGGTCTGTTTAGTTCTGCTGGATTTTAAGATGATGCCTCACAGATGTTTAATTCATATACCAGCCTTCTGAGGTCAAGATTATTACCCCTATTTAGAAGATCTAGAAACCAAGGCAGAAAGGTTGAGTAATTTATCCTGGGGTGCAGGACGGATCAGTGTCTGAGCTAGGATTACAGTTCTGAGAGCCTCAGATTCCTGGACCTGTGCTCAAACCACTTCGTGAGTTTCAAGCTGCTTGGCCTCCTTAAACTAAGCTCTTCTCCCCTCCTGCCCTCGGAGCCCTCTGCTGAGCATTTGAACTGCTGTCAGCAGATGTGCAGGAGGTCTGAAGGCACAGCCTAGAAAGTAGACCAGGCATTGTCTGGTTGTTGCTAGCTTCTTTGGGTTTGGCAGGCAGTTTTTCCTCCAGAATTGGTTCTCAGACAACTATGTTGTAAAGGCCTTTTTCTTTTCAGACAGGGAACTTACTCAACCTTCATTAGCTTTCACCTTGTGCTCCAGAACTTTGTTAGGGAGTTGATAACATGGGCAAAGGAAGATGCCTTGGTACAGGAGGTGATATTTCCTAACTTTGCACACAGGTTTCCACTGGGGTTTTTTTCCAGAGGAGCCTCAAGATCTACTACCTACATTACTTTCCCACTCCCTGAGTTTTTTGAGGCATATCTTTTACTACAAAGATGCAATCAAAATACATGTATCAGCCACCATTGTTAATGTTAGCAAAGTGTTCTTGAGCTTGGTCAAAACAGAAAGAACTTACAGAAGAAATATTTTTAGCACACTGGGTTTGGAGGCAGAATGGAAGGGTTGATCTGTGTATTTCTGCCAGTGTTTTGATCTTAAGCCAATCGCTTAACCTCTCTGAAGGTACAAAGACAAACCAAAGGGCCCTTGCTCATTAGAGGGTTCAGTGTGGTGGGAAAGATAGATCACTGGCTATGACACAATGCGATCTGTGCTATATTAGTGTTATGATCAAAGAGCTTAGGGAGCACAGAGGTAGCAACATTTAAGCCTGACCTTGATTTTTCACTGCATACCAAACAGAATGTATTTTAATTGGAATGACCCTGGCAGACCCAAGGTGGAAAGCTACAGCCTATGTGAGAAAGAATAAGTGCTGGATGACTGGACCACTGAGCAAGCAGACAACTGAGAAAAGTTACGGCAGAGGAAGATAGGAGGTAAGGGGCAAATCTGGGACCAGCTGGCAAGTCCAGGCTGTTCCCTAGGGAGGAGAGGGCTGTTTATGAATGCAACCACTCCTTCATACTGAATTCATTTAAAGTGGTCATTCAGGCTCCATAATAATGCCTAGTCTGAGGTATCATTGAATGCCAGAACTATTTGAAAGACAGATAAACAAGAAGACAATCACAGAATAGTGGTGAGCAGCAAGCAAGGTCTGTGCTCAGGAACACAGCGGGCGGCACAGAACATACACGGTGGCCTTGTCACAGGCAGGAAGGGAAGAGACATGCTCTGCACTGTCACTGGAAGCAGCCTGATGAGTTCTTTTCAGAGACTGCCATTCAAACAAAATCAGTTTTTCTGACTTTGATGCAGATAGGAATTTTTAGGATGAGCAAGTAAGAAACATATTTGGAATTTATTAAACTTTAAAGAAGGATTTTTTTGGGGGGAAAGGATAATGTACACCTGAGATCATGGGTGTGAAATCGGGGTTTATTAATAGATTTTCAGTGTTTTTGTGAGGAGTAGAAGAGACACACCCAGGGAAGGAATAAGGCATATCTAATCATGGGCATGAGCCTCTTGAGGGAGAGTCGCAATTCAATTAATTCTCAGCATTAGCCATACATACTATTTAGGTGGCTCTCAAGTTCCATATCAACGGACTGAAAATAAACTTTTCCTTTCTATGTTTTTGAGAAGTGTGATGATAAAGATGGATAGATTAGATAGGGGTGGTTAGATAAGGTTATAATCTGATATACTAAAGCCAGGAGCCACTAGAATTGCACTATATTTTATTATATGGGGATTTAGGTAAGATTTCTAGACAATTGTAGTTTACATATGGAAAGACAGAAAGGCCTTAAGCCAAGGTTGTTAACTATGTTGGAACTTCTGATGCACAGTTGGTGAGAGGTTTCATTCAGAAAAGGAATAAATATATGTGTGTGTGTGTGCGCGCGCGCACGTGACAAGTTTTCAGAACACTTTATGTAGCTCATATGAAATATATAGTGTTCCCAATATTTTCTCACTTGGAGCTAATAATTACTTTGAAGAAGATGTTGATGGTACCTTAAGTATCATTGCTGCCAAGAGGCACTTAAGTGGAAAGTGCTGAATAGTTGTTGACCAATAAAGAAAGTGAAACAGGTGAGACTACATAGGGTTTGTTTTTCATCAGGTCTTCACAGAACAAATTAAAATTTAAATTGTCTTGATTAAAAATCTGACCATCACACACACACACACACATACACACACACACACACACACACACACACACACACACACACACACACA